>JABFEA020000038.1:6700611-6711426 GCA_019775915.2 Cyphomyrus plagiostoma
ATTTTAGCTCTGATGTTAATGAGTTGGGGAAAAGCGTCCGTCATGCACACAGAGCCATCTCTCCTGAGAAGGACAGCCTATTCGATTCAGAGGTCGGCTCAGCGGCTCACTGCTGCAGCATATCACATCCGGCGGGATCAGCCCCCGGTGGCCAATGCTAATCACTGCAGTGAGTATCGGCGGTAAATAAATTAATAAATGCCATTAGGTTCAGGTGAAGGAGAATCTGTTCCACCTTAATCAGTGTGGAATTGCTGGAATGCCGTTTTACTTGGTACTTAAGAGGAAAAATAGCAGCCTGATTTCACGTTAGCCTGCATGAGAATTATGAGATTGCTCTGCATCTAAGATCTAATAAGCTAATCTTTTTCTTTGACATTGTTGACAGGGTGATCTGTGAAAGAGAGAGGAGACACTGAGAGAAGAAATAGAGGGAGGGGTTGAGGAAAGAGAGTCTGATTGTGAGATGGGGGAAAAAAAGATTGCAGCCAAATATATTTGATCTTGTGTAATGGCTTTATGGAGGCAGAAAGCAATGCTGCACATGTGTTTTTCAGAGCTCATGCGATAATGGGAAGCAGACTCTCACCATTACCACAGGCCAGATCTCGGTCCCTTGGCTTCCATCATCTTGTATCACGTATCACTGTAGCGGTGGTCACTTCAGGTCTGAAGACCCGGTGCTGGGAAGTTCTCTGAAGACATCTTTAAAGATCTCATCCACTGCACGGAGAGCCCCTGATCATGTCACTCTGCAATGTGTGAAATCTTAATTGGCTCAGTTTGTTAGGACTGAAAACTTGTTTTTTTTTCTTTTGAATGAAAATCAGTAATAGTGTAACGTCATCTTTGTACATCAGGGCCGGAAATAAGATTGGAATAAAGGACAGGACACATTTGCGGTCGCAAGCAGCGGGAAAGGCAACATTTCCAGACTTGACTTCATCCCGACTCAACTGCAGCAAGTCTGTGTGCAGTACTCCAGTTCCTTAAGACTACTTTGGTTTCAAAAATGTTAATAATTCCTTAAAGCAATAGGTCTTTAAGTATTCCAGAATAAAAAAAAAAAAAAATAATGCCAAAGAAAATAATTTCACATCTTATCTTTCGTACTGTATAATTTTCGTAAATACAGATGAATAAAAGGCTTTTCCAGATTATCTAATCATGCAGTTCAGTAACACCATAAGCAGGATAATTATCCATATCTAAAATGATGCTAACATAGCTGAGAATAGCACAGGCACGCAACAAAGCGGGAAACCTTTTAAGGGCTATACAGTGAAACCTACGGAGCCCCTGAACGGACATAGGTGATTTATATATTTCTTTTACCGTATCTGGTGCGCACCCGATACTGTAATTTTTTTTTAATCACCTATGTCCCTTCAGGGGCTCCGTAGAAACCTACTCGGGCTGGCTAGAATGTATTCTGGTGAAATAACTCTCTGCTTTGACAAATAGAATTTAATTACTGCTCACGCGAAGCTCAAACCCACATTTTCTCCCACCTACTGTAAATGAGGTTGTCGTTTGCATTATCTTGACATCGGTAATTACCCTGATTGAAGTCTTCCTTTGTCCTTGGCTTCTCCACATAGTCCGAGCAGGGCTGAGACTTGCTTTGTGCATGAATCTGCCTTCTTGAACGATCTGTAATTTATCACTAACGTGTGGGGAAAAGTGCCCCTTGGGTCACGATTCTTCTCAGTGGGAGCTGACTGGGTGTCATGGCCTTTCCTCCGAAATATTACAATCGGGGCAGCGTAGCCCAGAAACTCAATCTAGGACTCCTAAATGTCACGTGGCTCCCTGGCTATTAAGCCTATGCAGTCTGTAGCATATGGCCACTCTTCTTGATGTCCTTGTTCAGCTCAATGTTCTCCCATGCAAGGAGATTGCAGAGCTGAGCTCCTCCACCAACACAGCTAGGTGCTTATTAGCTAGCTAGGTGGTTCATACTGTTCAGATGTCAAAGTGGGGGTCACAGAAGATCATCGCATTGCACCAAGCAGAGGGAGGACCATCACTAGTGTCCCAGCTGGCCTGGGATCTGTCAGTATCCCTGCAGGTTGTCAGATTCCAGCAGTGAACGATCTGCTTGTCCTCTAATCTGAAGTATCTTCCCTGGGTAGCGGCAGTTAAAATTTCCATGGCTGGTGGGGGATAAAATAAAATAACGAAAGGAGACCCTCATCTTCAGTTTTAAAAGCTCTTTGGAAGGCATTGACTTAGCATGATGGTTAGTAAAATATGCAGACTAATGGTAATTCATTATGCATATAACCGTGTTATCAAGTTCACTTTTACTATGTCGTTATGTGTTTTGCATGCCTCATTAATGTTGTATTGCTTTATTATTAATGTGCATAATGCCCTTGGTGTTAGGCAGCTATACATCAATTATAATTACTAAAGGCATGATTTTAACGCTAAAGTATATAGTTGTCAGATTGTTTAATTCAGGTTGCAGAGGCTTTTGCTGTCGATTGCAGGTGCTTGGAAAGAGCCAGACATGCGTGAGAACAAGTGGGCGTAACTTGCTGCATCACTCCATCAGATCAAAGACCATGATCATACTGGGAAGACTAGCAATGTTGTTGGCAAAAAAATAAAAACATCCTCTCGTGCTGCTACAACATTTTCAGCATTAGCATTACCCTGTCTACATAACCGGAGTCCTGTGAAAAGCACAGCCTAATGCTTTTTTTTTACATTGATAATCATAAAATTCAACATAAAATCCCCATAGATTATGGGCCTTCGATACAATTCGCCTCCATGTCCCAGTAAAGAAAAGACCAGCATCCATCTAACAGCTGGGTCTGACATCACCGCTTTCCATGGGAATTCAACTGTACCTCATTAAGTTAGCCGGGTCTTGGAATGATCTCACCGCCTAGCTATGTTACCCCAGTCCCTGCCTGACATCGTCTGCTGATCACCACTTAAAAACAAACACGTTGTGCTTAGTAGTTTATTCAGTTCGAATTGAATGTATCCAGGGATCCTTACGTGTTACGTGTAGCGTGTTTTTTTAACAGATGATAAGCATGTTTTTCTTCAGCCCAAAAGTGTTACGCTGAAAAGCATTAAAGTTCAAATTGTAACATTAAGGTACTACAGTTTTTTTTTAAACACAGCCTAGGTAAATGCTGCACTGGTATCCCCAGCACTTCTGGTGAAAGCATCTGTGAAAGATTCTAAATAGAGAAAATAATGCTGATTGTCTTCAACTGGCTTCATGCTTCCAGGGAACAGTAGGCGTCACTCTTGCAACAGTTCATCATTATGCTCACCTTTAATTATTCAACTCCTTTAATTAACTATTCATCTACCGTTCATGCACTGAAAGGATCAATTAGTCATACGGAAACCATTCCCCTGCCTAGTTAAGTTTCCAACAGTATAGCTCATTATAAACAAACAATCATAATGCCTCATTAAAGTCATGAAGCGCATGGGGACCTTTGAAAGCTCTCATTGTTTAACATGAATTAGATCTGCGGTATTAAAACATGGGCATCTTGTTTTAAAAATGGCCGACTGCATCAATCTGGCCAATGACAGTGCAGGAAAATTCTAGTTGTTTTGGTTGTCTTCCTCCTCTTATTTTACTGAGGAAGTTCAGGGTTAAAACAGACATCAGGATATGATTCGTGGAGAAACTTTGAGAAAAGTAGTTCCTCCTATGTTAGATACACGTGATAACTCCATAATTTAGCAAAGTTTTTACAGTATGATAACAGGGGCAGCAGATTAAATAAAATCTAGTCATTATGTAGAAATCTCCCATCTGCTTCTTTCCATCGACCTGACATCTCCGCCTAAAAGGAAATCTTATATCACATCCACCGTTCAAAATTTGTGAATTATCAAATGTGATAATTGAATAAAAGTCCTTGTGCCCACGTTATCCTTCATAATTTATTCAGTGCAGGAAGAATGCAGTCTGAAATCGCCCTATACATCTTGCTTTTAGCTTTTGTGGCGTTTTTCTTTTTTTTCCCACTACAGATGATATAAATAAGAAATATGTTTTTGCTTCCAGTCTTATGTAAGAAATGAAAGAACGTGTAATAGAATTTTCTAGTACCTGTAATGCATAAAGAATCACTACCCGGAGCACATGTGCATAAATAATTGAGTGAAGTTGAAAAAATAATAAAACCGATTGCATTCTGAGCAAAAGTTCAGTCTTACAAAATGAAAGTGCAAACCGTGAGGATATTCTGGGGCCTTAAAAACAAATCAGCAAATACAAGAGTCAGCAAGTGTAAAGTAGCCAGGCAGAGTCACTTACTTTACCATAAGAACACTTTCACCCTCCGTATTTTACATCATGGGAATGAAGAAAAATGGTGCGACTGTAAGGTGGGACCGCAGTGACAATGTCCCTCTGACCACATGGGTCCAGGACCCCACAGAGCCAACGAGCAAGACCGTTACAGCGACCTGATCCCATTTCATACATATTCACCTTAATCAAATAAACACGCATCATCTTTGCCAAGATCTAAATATGAGCGCGACTCACAGTAAGGCAATTAGCTGGGCAAATAAATAATTTAGCTACAAACTCGGCAGAAATTTTTGCTGAGATCATTGGAGCCTTGAAATTATAAGGTGCGCTTCGACATTTTGTCAAAATTTTATTGCTAACATGGAAATCCTCTATCCATTGATATTATGTAGGATGCCTAACATTAAGTCTGTAAACAAGACAAAATGCATTCGGAACTCATCCTGAAACTTTTGAGAGTAATAACCCACATTCAATCTTTTTTTTTTTAATCAGAAAAAGCCATTTAATCCTACGGTTAAACGTGATGTTAAAAATAATTCTGAGCTACGCAGCCATTCGCTCCTTACAAGTCATGTCCACTGAGATGTCACGATGTCACGTCAGCAAACAGGCTCCAAGTTTGACTTAACACATCTCTTTCTATAATTCTCAACTGATAATTGGCCGCTCACACGTGAGACTTCTGCACAGTGTCTCACCAGACGTGCAGTATTTCTGCTTATCTAAATGGCGCATTCAGCAGCCTGTAGTACTAAATAATTAATTACACGCATGCATCTCTAGAAGGGAAAGTAAGAGGTGGCAGGGGGCTGGATTGGGTCCGTTTCATCCTCAGTTAAGCATGACCATAACATTTCTTGCATTGCGTTCTTCAAAAGAGAAATGTAAAAAAAGTGTCAGTCCATTGATAACAGTACATTAGGTCCTCCAACTGAACAGAGATGTTTTTACCATAGTACTTCACTGTCTCCAATTATTGAACACTGAACGATTTGAAAAAACTCTCTTGGTATTTGCAATATACTTGTTGCGTTATTCATCTCCTCAATGTATTTAAAAGAAAGTGCAATATATAGCTATTAAAGTCATGTATTTAATGCCATTTCTGGCCTTATATCATCTGTCTTTGATACACTTGGTTTATAAAGTAGCTAAATCATTGTTTTTAAACATATTAGCTGGGGTGATTCATTAGTTTTGTAACATTTAATGGCTGTTTGAAAGTGTACACTCTTGTCCAAATTCATTCTGTGTACAGTGACGACAGGAATAGGAATTTTGTCTTATATTGAGTCTAAATGAGTCTACTGCAAGTACACACACAGGTGCCTTTATTTTTAAACATGCCACCTGTTGTCAATTTTTCAAATACGCTGAATTATTCATTTTCTACAGAGTCCATGAGAGGAAGGTAATTTTTCTCTCCGAGACCGATTCTTCCATCCTAATTCAATATTTACAGGGTCTCAAGAATGTTTAGATACAATTTTAATATGGAATGCTTTACAAGCCAGAAAAAAAATAAAAGCAAGTTTTCTAAAAAAAAAAACTGAGAATCAGTTGGAAACTAGAAGCGGGAAGTGGGAAGCTTTATTAAAACAAAATATACTAAAGGCTGTACTGAATACTGTGCACACAATGCGAGAGGCTTGTAATCCGGTGTTTCCTGTTAAGCCCTATCACCTTTAAAACACTGTAGAGTGGAGCCCCTGTTTTGAAAACACGCTGTCTTTGTAGATTATGCTGGACCAGCACAGACCACCGCAGGGCCACATGGGGAAGAAGGATTTTATGCTATCCTAGGAGGTGAGTAAGACCCACATTACCACCATAGACACAATGAGCAGAGGGTCTTCATGACAGCTTAACACTCCTAGACTATAGCAGCAAGTGAGCAGCAAGCTAGACAAAAGCAACTGGCTTTTTGGAACCGCTATGTAAAAAGCATGGCAAAGTTAGAGGCAGGAGGGACTGACCACCTCTAATAGCTTTTATTTCAGCCAGTGGGTCTTCTTGAAGCAGAGATCTATGTGGGACAAAGACCAAATGAACACAGAACCTCACCCATCTCTGTTAAACCTCTGACACTGGAGCAAATCTTCATCCATCTATCAGACAAAAATTTTGTACTTTGGGGGAGGAGTAACCAGTTCACCATCATTTTCCTCTACATTAATGTGTCTGGCCAGGTCTTTGAAGTATTTCCATAGTTATATACTTACAAATTTATGCAACACATCATTTCTCTCAAACAGAAGACTGTTAAAGAGACAGGTAAGAATACACAAACTGGCTATAAAACATATTATTCACTTCTACCATTGTGTTTGCCTTGTTTACATGACAATGCTATGCAAAACATCTTGCAGTTTCATACTTTGAACGTGAAATATTGTTAGAAATACATTCCGCAAAGCCGGCCTTAGTTGATATCCTATTGGATACATTGCTAGGACATTCCGGCCAATCATTACAGCCAGTGAGCCTTACGTGTTCCCTACTGACTCCCAGTTACTGTTTTGGAAGGTGTCATCATCACAGTGGTTCTGGTGCTGATTTGCCTGGTCACAGTGCTTTTGCGCTACATGTACCGACACAAAGGATCCTACTTCACCAACGAGGCCAAGGGCACCGAATACGCAGAGACCGCCGACACCGCACTTAAGGGAGACCCCTCCCTTCAGGAGGCCACGGACGAAAGCAAGAAGGAATATTTCATCTGAGGTGGGATGTAACAGTTTGACGTTCAAATTCAAATTCAACTAACGCACCAAGGGAAATTGACTGTGAAAATAGCTAAATATTTTGTAGAAGTTTCATCTATCAGTGTCGTTAAAGAGCAGAAACATAGTGTCTCTTCTTTTTTTCCCAGGGTGCAACCAAAAGGACATATGAGATCTATTATAATCATGACAGCGATTGACTTCTACTTCAGCAAAAACTGTGACTATTGTATCATGCCTTATATATGTAGGAAAGAGCCTGGATTTGTCATTGAATGAGATCTCGAAGACTCTTCTATCAAAATTGGGCACATCTGAAATAGAAACTGGCAGTCGCAGAGCAATAAGTGACTTGGTAAAGAAACGTGAAATTCCTGCACCAGGAAAACTGTTGAATAGTATTTACAGAGTTAATGAGCAAATTAATCCATTTTACAGCACTGGCCTGCCATAGACAGAAGTCCACAGCACTGACATAAAAGCGTAAAACTAATATTTTATTGTAGTAATTTATTCATCAACATGCTGAGAAAACAGAACTAAAAACAAATAAAATAAAATCTATTTTAAAAGGAATGGAGTGACCCTTCTGCAATTAAACCATCATCAGACACATCATGACCACATCGCCGGATCATTAACTAGCTAAACTCTCAATATGCCCACAACCTGCTGAATCCCCCATTTTCATGACGTACTGTAATACAATATAGACAAAGACCTTTGCAACTTCTGCATAAATACAGTAAAGTCCCCCCTCAGTCACTCAGAACGCTTGTTATATATCACAGCCAAAATTTAGCCAAAATATGCAGATGTCTGTTAAACTGTCACTTTCTGTATAACATTATTTCAATATATTTCTCATTTGGTCATAATGAAAGTTCATTGTTTATTCCAGTTCATATTTAGTGAAGTAAAACATATTTACTTTGGCTTGAATGAATTTAACCGAAGATGCATTTATCTGGTGACAAATGGACAGTTTGTATTAATAGAAAGGAAATGCAAAGTGCTGTTAGGGCTGGAAATGATAATGAAAGGTATGGGGATTAAAAGGGGCCTTCAGAGAGGCACTTCCTCATATCCTTTAGCTATTTTACATATTTGGCTACCTGGGTTTTCCAAAAATCAGCGGGTTCTGAGACTGTTGCGGTTGCCTTTAGTATTACGGTGATCATACGAGACTTCAATCACACGGCATGTCATTCTCTTTGGAAGCTGGGGTGGCAAATTAATTAAAACAGGCCCTTTTTGATCCAATCACTAAACAAACGCTGTGTGTTTTTTTTTTCCTGAAGTATTTGCCAGCTGGAGAGGTTTGTTTGAGTAGCGAGTAGCTGCTCAAATTATTTGTTTAGGGGTTGTAATCAAATTTATGCTAATAATGCAAAGCCATTGGCGTTTTGTAGTATTTTTCTTAAACTTCTTTGCAAAAAATAATAAACTATATAATCTGTATTATACACTACAAAATTGTGTTTCTCTTAGTTTGGAACTGCCTATGAGTAACATTGTCAAATAATAATATCTGAAGGTTCTAGAAGCTAAATAATCTCTCTCTGTTATAATGTCTGCTGTCTAAAAGTGTCCATCTTAGATTAGATGCATCGAGGGTGACTTCCATGCCTCAACCAGGGCATTTGTACTGTTACAAGAGGATCCAGACTATTAAGTGTAATTTGTGTCCATCACAGTGATATGGAGACTGGCACAGAAATAGCACTAAGGCTCACAAATTGGGGGAGCTACTCTGAAAACATCTACTCTGTTTTTAATGAATTAGATATCAGGCACCGTTCCCAGGTAACACTGTTTGACACTGAGTCTTTAATTTAACCCTGGTGTTAGGAAAAAAAAACAGGGGGTTGTATTAGCAGCCTCTGATGATAGATTGCCCCAGACTTCATATTTTGGTTTAATTTAAGCCTTAAACAGTGTCTGCTGGAGTGGCTCTGTGGGGAGCACCACTGCTCCCTCTAGGGCTGGGGGTTCAATTCCCGGCCCACTTCTGCATGTGCTTCCCTGCTCCACTTTATTGACATGGGTTTTTTCCACGTACCAAAATATCCTTCTACAGCCATAAACATCTGGTTAGCTGAATTGGTGTCTCCTTATTATGTGTTTGCATGTTCCCCATGATGGAGTGGATGGAGTGATATCATGTCCATGGTGTCTCCCGCCTTGTGTTCTTTGCTTCCTGCAACCCAGTACTGGGTAGATGGATATGAAAGATGGCTGATTGGATGGATGGATGTTTTCTGTACCGATGCTTAAAGCAGACACCCCCTGTGAAACGAAAATTTCACAGCGTGGGTCTGGATTTGATCCTCAGTATTTTGGAGGGAAAATATGTTTACTGTGGTTTGAGCAACCGGTTTAGAATAATCATTATTTCAACAGCGGAGAATGGGGCCTGTATAATTGTGGTCTTCCTGTCACAGTGTGCACAAAGTTGTATAAAACTTTAATGTGTAATTTAAAATTGCAGATGAATTTTGTGTGGAGTGCTTCCTCACAGCGGGGAAAACCACCTCCATGCTTCGGCTAACATCTGCCGCCGCTGGCATCACCCCTGAGTGTGGGGGTGGGAAGACGGTCTCCGTAGCAGCAGCTGTGGGAGCCATGTGGGGGCCTGTAAGGGGCTGGGGAAGGGGGGTTAGAGCTTCACAGAGGAGGACAGGGCACCCCTCGAGAGTGTGAACACAGACCCTGAGCAGCCATGTTCGAAATATTAGCCTAGCCGTTTCCTCTGGCTTTGAAAGGAGCTAGAGAATAATTCCATCCTAAAGTCCCTGTGTCAACTGACATTGGATAGAACACTCCTCTATCAAGGGCCCTTTTTTCCCGTCTTTCCTTAAAATTCAATATTCAATATTAGTGCAACTATCAGAAAATGATTAATTGTGAGGTAATACCAACTAAAAGCAAAATGCAAAAAGGCAGCGTAAAATGTTTTGTATGTAGCAAGCCAGGTCCCAAAACAGCTCAAATTCACCACTGAAGGAGGCATTTGCACAGAGGCTCGGCTCTCATTAAAAGGCAGCAGGGACGCTAACATGCGTGTGCATGCAGAGCACAGCGACAAAGCCCCAGCTCCAGAAACAGAACACCCAGAACCTTGTCTGTTGTACAGAACAGCATCAGTTTAGCAGAGTCACTGCTAAGAATAAGAGTGGGATAAAACAACTCCTGCGTAGAATCTCAAATGTACCTGTGATGCAGGAGCGTACCATTGACTTATCACAAATGGGGGGGAGGGGGGCAGAAGTGGTACTTAAAGCATGATTATTTTGGACCACTAGAATGTTGCTGTGGTGACAACATGCATTCGGAACACAATGAGAAAAATGCAGACTAACCTGCAGGTGATATCACAACATGTCTTATTTTACATATTTTACAATCAATACATTTGTTTTTAGTATTAGGGCAACAATGTAAGACCTAGATCACTTGATGTGTCATTTTATTTGGAAGGTAGGCCAGCAGATTGATTAAAGCAGGCTCTTTTTGATCCAGTTGCAAAACAGAAGCTGTTTTCTTCCCCCTAGAAGAGCTGGAGGAGTTGATTTGAGTAGCAAGAATCTGTTCTAGGGGGTGGCATGGTGGTGCAGTGGTTAGCACTGTTGTCTTACACCTCTGGGACCCGGGTTCCGGTCTCCGTCTGGGTTTCATGTGTGTGGAGTTTGCATGTTCTCCCCGTGTTGTCGTGGGGTTTCCTCTGGGTACTCTGGTTTCCCCCCACAGTCCAAAAACATGCTGAGGCTGATTGGAGTTGCCAAA
>JABFEA020000038.1:6715417-6729809 GCA_019775915.2 Cyphomyrus plagiostoma
AAGTTATTTCTGTGACCATTGTGAGTTTTTCTTTCATTGACTGAAGGGTACCAACAATTTTGTCCACGTGTGTACATTTCAGATCTGCCACACAAAGAAGTGATTCTTGCCCTGTGAATTATCACCCATTTTTTGCCACTGTGGTCTCACACCTCCAGGGCTCCGCTTCTCATTCTGAGTCCCAGCTGTGCATCTATTTTAATATATTTTTATTTATCTGTAATATAATATAATAATAAGATTTTGTTATTCTTTGTGGTGCAGTGTTCTGTTAAGTTTCTTTTTAATCCCCTTTCCATCATTGAGCAGAGGACGTGTGTTTGACTGCCATGCCTTGCTCCCTTTCACCATGTGAGTTAGGCCCTGATACAAACCCCATAATATTGCACAGCAGTGTTCCCCATACAAGTCAGTCCACACAGCCTAGCAGCGAGCACGCTAATCTACCACGGGCAGAGTGTCCCAAGGTGTCAGCGGACACGACTGGGCTGGTTCGTCGTCGTCGCCTCCAGCTTCTGCTTCTGGGCTCAGATGCCACGCACGTCCTCCTCTCCCTAAGACGCACAGGCTAGCAAAGAACTGGGAGACATTTTAGACAGAATGATTATGCTCCCCTGGAAAAAGGAGGCAAAAGGGAGTCGCCAGGCATGGATATCTGAGCTGGAGAAAAACAGATTATACAGTTTTCAAGTACATTAATAACTGGCTCATAATAAATAATCAGTCAAAACAACACGAGGACAAGTGTTTATCTAATGGAAGGGTTTCCAACTCAGGTCATGGAGAGCTACTATCCAGTAGGTTTGCCATCCTACCTGGCTTCTGATGAGCCACACCTGCTCCTGGTATTTACCTGAAAACAGGTATAGCTCATCTGAAGCCAGGTAGGACAGAAAACCTACTGTATAGTATATCTCCAGGATTGGAGTTGGAGACCCCTGATCTAATTTTTCAACCTAACATAAAAAATGTGTTCCGTTCGAGGCGGGACGTGTGAATGCTGAGCCGAGGAAATCCATGATATCCGCAGCAGTGTTTTCCACCACTCTAACCACATGAGGTCTGGGTGAAAACAGTCAACACACTATATATTGCATTCTATAAAACATTATAAAGAAAGCAGATCAACTATGGAGGATGCAGGGTCAGAAAGTCCCAGGTGCAATTGGGGGTTAAGGACATTTTGCTCAAGGGCCCAACAGTGACATCACTGTCAAACCCGGGATATGAACCGGTGACATTCCAAACCCAGGCACTGCAGCCCAACCCACCAAGCCATACACACTCATTTAGGAGATACAGAAGCACCAACCACAATCTTCTGCGTGACTTTTTCCTGAACGAGTCAACTTTAGTTTTGACTCGAACATCAATGATCATGCCAGAACACACAGTAGGTAAAGAAGACAGGCGTGTTAGTGCTACTGCTGGAAGCTTGTTAGGCACACTATACACTTACCCCTTGCTGGGTGACCAATGCAAATACAATTTTCAGGTAGCTTAAATATTATATACAGTCTAAAGCCCATATTTCATTAGACTGCGATATTCAGTCCAGAATATTTTTGAACGCTGATTGCATTGTATCTAGTTTACATGATTAATTTATCAGTACATTATATTAATATTAATTATATTAATTATATTAATAACAATAATTTGTCTTTGCGTCACATATTCCTTATAGTCTGTTCCCTAATGCATGAGTATTAAAGTAAGATTTTACAACATATTCACCCCAAGAGAGCTACATTTAAACCACGATGCCTTATAGTAAATCAAATACATTGAATTTGACTACTAATGGTTGTAGGAGATTAACTGGAGATAAACTACTTTTGCCCTGTTAGTCCTTTCAAACTCAGAGGATTAATGGTATTTGTCTGGAGTAATACCTTTGGTAAAGCATTGATTTGAATTCTTCAGTGACCTGAAGGAAATTGGGTGGGAAACCATGTGCAATACACAGTTAACTTGGTACTACTGCATGGAGGACTTTCCTCAAAGTCAGCTTGTGCCTTCACGGTGACAGAGGTGACTGATCTTCTTGTCACAACCCCTGCAGGAGGTTGGCAAATTTTCAGCCTCGAGAGGACTGAAAACCAGTTCTTCTCATTGCATTGGGAAAGCCTTAAACCATTCAGTAAACCTCCATCCACATAAACAGGATGCGTGAGCATCCGTCGTTCCGGTTTCCATGACCACTAACCCAGAGCAGGGTCATCATCAGCCTCAAGCTTATCGAAGGCAGCACAGGGCACAACTCGGGAGGTAGAAGGCCACAGTGCTGCCCATGAAGTGACCCTGCCATCCCTCACTGCAGTGACCTATAAAAATATCCATGGCAATAAGATGGTGCGTTTGTTCTAAATACAGGTACAGGACGATGTGAAGTTGTTGTGAAGTATTAACTGAATGTCATTCATTCAGGAGGATGTCAGGAGTAGGGGGCAAATCCAATTTTTATAAGTTTTGAAGATACCTCAGTGGGTTTTCAGGACCTAAGGTACGTAAGGCTGTAAGCAATGCAATACCACCATTCTGCCACCAGGATGTGCTCAAGGTCAAATACTGCTCATTCTCTGCTGCCCTGCTCAGTCCCCCATTGCGAATTCCATCCAGCACTGGCCCTGCCCTTGGCTCGCTAAAGGTGTTATCTGTCACAGGAGTGCGATGTCCAATCAATACAAATTAGGTTAGAGGAATTGATAACCTAATAAAACCTGTAATTACTTCAGTCCCTGGAATTGGCCGATAAAAAAATTGTTTTTATTTCCTTTGCTCATTCTTTTCCAGGTAGATGAGGAGCACACTGGGGGTCAGGGACACACTTTCAGCCAGGATGTGCAGACCCTCATCCCACTGTGCAGATCTCTGCACTTCTCCCATATAACACAATAGGCTATCTATATATATGTTGCTTTGGTTTGTTAAATACGTAAAATGTACATATCAAGCACAATTGAAAATTCAAAATACATTTGCTCAGATTAACCAAAATGGAATATAGCAAACATTTACTGATGAACAACTTTGTTTCCCATGAGAACATATACATTACTACACACAGATTTCACATTATAAGGTTGAATTGTCCTTGACAGTCCTTCATAAAAATTAATGAAAACTCCATTTTGCGCCCTGTTTTGAGTAGCACTAGGAAATAAATGGTCTGAGAGGTGATGAGGGAGACAAGTGACACCGTGTTACTTGAGCATAATACAGTACGTGTCCTCAGATTCAAGAAATAACTTTTCGCATTCCATGGTAAAACAAAGGCAAAAAATGTGGCTTGTTTGTGCCGCTACGGAAGATACAGTTTCTTCCGCTGCACGATGAAAGGATACTACTCTGCCGATAAAAGCTTCATCAGGGAAAGAAATTTCATCCCAGATCCATTCCTGTATTAATCTGTGCCTTCACTCTATAAGACATCAGATAGTGTGAGATAAGCTGCTTCACTAAATCACACCACAGACTCTTGCATCACAGTTTCCAAGGCTGTGTTCCATGGCGTATTCTCAGAATTGTAAGGTTAAATCAGTGGGTAACATGCAAAAATAAAATAACATCTGTCCATGAATTTGAATTCTACTGCTAGAAACAATCACTTGCAAAACACCTTTCTCTTTCATAAAAGCGGCCCAGCAGAGCTGCATGACAGCTCAAGCTCCTGAACGCCTTCGTTTTTATCCGCATACCCACACGGGTGTCTGTCTGGGACACAATTGCATGAATTAGGTCGTACTTAATCTGTAATTAAATTATTCTCTTTAAAAAAAGTTACCGCATCCTAATTCACAATCTACCTATAGAGGAATAATTAAAGCATTAAATCATGGTTCTTAATGCAGAATGGGAACATAACAAATATCTGGAAAAAGGAAATTAAGTTTTATCGCCTTTACTGCTTAAGTGGTGCTTAGTCGTTGCCAATCGATTTGATTGTACGTTATCGCTACAAACCTAAAAGTGATGTATTTTCTAACAGCAAATGCTGCCAAGTGATGCTAAATTCGGCACTTTACAGATGACCCAACGTAGGGGTGGCTTACGATGAGTCTATTTATCTTTAATGTTCAAAAAGCTCTCGCCCCCTCATAGATCGAGATAACCCTAACAAAGTGCTTATGGAACAAGACTCAGTGCTATCTTTCATGGAAGGAGCTAAGAGGTTATGTTTCATTCCAGAGCTGGTGCTCTAAGGAGATGCCAAAAAGCCTGGAGCACCATCTATGGAATTCATGTCCTTCCTGTCCTTGTGCATGCTGGCTTTCCTTCGGCGGTATGTCCGACTGACGTGAGCTGGTACAGCACTGCCTGCTCAGGCGTGAAGAGACCAAGCATCAGAACACAGCATTACAGTAGCCAGCTTCTGGACGAAAGCTGTGTTCCCCTTCAAAGCTCACGTCCAGATAGAGAAACAGGGCAAAACTCAATTTTAGAAAAGCATCTGAGGGGAAAAAATCGATACCCATTACAGTCCCCATTACACAGCATAACGTAAAACCTGAAATACTACTGTGATAATATAGACTATAGCGTGTTCAACAGTAACGTGATTATAAATATCATTCTGTATTTATGGTAGTAGATGGGAGGACGAGACACACTCCTCTACATCAGCTGGACATTTAATGCAGAGCACAGGAATCTCTGACCTCTACACTGTTACTTAATCAACAAATCAGAGCACAAGGACACTTTTGGACCGGCTCAGATTCGACAATGGCCCAGACTATGGGACGAGCATTGCAACACCATAACTTTGAAACAATGTGGCTATCCATAAATGTATACTGGTTAGGAAACTGGTGCAAACACCCATTGCCCTATTTCTTTCACTAAAACAGGTCACATGACCATGTCAATAGCATTATACCTTACTGGGCAATTAACAGAACTGAAATCACGTTTATACACCGTCGAAGAGTTTGGATGGTAGCTAATAAAGCATCGCTGGAGTTATTTCCCCCACAGTCGCATTCCCAGTTCAGGGGAAAAGATCTCCAGCGATGCCTGTAGTGCATTCTTCATGCAGGAACGTGCTGAAGTTCCTCCAGCGACATTGACATGTGTAAATGCTCGGGTTCCCTTTTTAATGTCCCGACAGAGGTGAAAATTAGACACGCTTAGTGTGACTGCAGATGCCTTTAGCCAGAATGAGCATCTCTTGGGAGTGAACATTTGGAGCAAAGAGAACCAAGCTGCACACGGTTTATGGAATGTTTAGTGGCCTGGAAAATGAGAAGCTACTAGCTTCCATGCGTCCAACTGCATGGACTCGTCTGTGGGGATTCATATGGAAAATACATGGACATGCATATAATATATACATATAAACACATCAAGGTGCAATCTGTCAAGAACGCAACAACAGCCCAGATAGCACATATCAGAACCATACAGGAAACTGAAGGCTAATATTCAGCACTGCCGTAGCTGACACACGCTGACACACACAAACCGGTCACGATGGCCCAAGCAATTTATAAACCCATTGTGTGCTGCGGTCATGCTCAACTGGCTGCTTATTACCGCAACCCTACAGATATGCTACTTCCTGTTTGATGTCATGTGACTTTGGGTTAACATAACCCACCCCGGGCTCCCCCAGTGGCAGCTTAGCAGCTGGCCTGTCCTGGGGGGCTCTTTTTCCTTCCCTTGCTGTTACATGCCATCAGTCAGGCCTATGGTCTCCGTAGCCCTATTTACCCTCTGCGTTTCCTGGCTGGCGGTGTTGCCGCCATTAGGGCTCCTGTCACCCCCCAAAGACACTCGTACCTTTGCTTGCCTGGTCACTGCCATTTGTTTCCTTAAATTAACTGAAGGAAAAATACCTGGTTTTCTTTTTTGTGGCCTGCATGCAAAAACTGTATAAGCAACACTGCCGGAGCGAGCCACATACCAGGCCATAATAAGCAAGTCATATCGTCCGTCCATCCACCTATCCATCCATCCATCCGTCCATCCACCCACCTATCCATCCATCCATCCATCTTCTCTGCTTCTCCTGAAGCCAGGGCGTGGTGAGATCTCTCTTTTTCTCTGTCTTTTCTCGATAAGAACTCCCACCAAAAATTAATCATCTGGTAGGTTTTCAAAGAAACTTCCCCTACCCCCTAATCCATCTACAGCCCAGAGAGTAAGTGCTGAGTCGACGTTTTTGAACAACACTTTAATCAGCGCCTTTGATGAGCTGTACAGATTAAACGAGGACTCCCCCAGCTAAAAATTATGACGAGGGTCGGATTTAGCGTGATTTATCCTATAGGCTAATTTCATTACCAGCAGTTACTCTAGGCCCAGTGTGGAGAGGGGGAGTTGAAAGATAAGACAATCACTTAAAATGATATCAGCTTTAGGGTGCCATGGTGGATCACCGGGCAGCACTGTTTGATTCTTTCTTTTGCCCTCTGTGTTTGTGGAGCCGGTATGTTTTTCCCAGTGTCAAATGGGTTTCCCCTAGAGTATGATTATGAGTGCATGTGGACTATGCCCCCTCCCTCTCATTGCATTATACTGCCTGCAACAGATGCCTGCCCCCCCCGACCTGGATAAGCGGTTATCAGATGCATGCATAGCTATAATCAGTAATGTGGTGAAAGTCTTTTGGTTGGATAATTTGATATGTTACATGTTACATGGAATCGGTGGTTTAGTAACTGTTACCAAAACACTGTGGCTTTTGACAGCATATGTGGCTCGTTTATGTTAATTTCTGTTTTAGACTTTGTTTAGCGTGTCACAGTTTAAGTTTAAATGCAAACCTTTCAGACCGAAGGTAGAAGCTCTTCAGTACAAAAGTATGTACTGCTAAGCATTTCTGTTAAAAGTTGAGTATTGCCTAACAAGCTATACAATAGCAGAAGATCTAAGTCATACTATTATGCCACTTTCACAAAAGCATTATTCAGATATTTCACTACGCATTGCGTGCAAACAATTGTCAATTGTGGAGGTTGCCAAGGTAACAAGAATGCAGAGCAGAATGACTACAACTCATATTGCCAGCTCAAAAGAATTCTGTATCAGAGCAGTTCACTGTCTATTTTTTAGTTTATTCCTAAGCAGTATCCAATATCCAAGCAGAGCATAAACCCATCTGATATTTCTGAGCGTACTATTCACGAGTACATCTACTCCACCAGCTCAGGGACGAGTGCGACACATATAGAATGACTATATCAGCAACATATGCAGCCAATGTTCTCCAGTGCCCCCTGGGGGTGCAGTGCGGATAAATGTGACTCATGACACAACCAATAGGATAAGGAAGAAAAGAAGCATGAGAAAACTGACTCAGAATGGTGCCCCCACACAATGAAGTTCATAAAAAAAGACTTAACACTTCTGACAGAGAGTAACAGAGATGTCATAGCCAAATCTGAAAGAAAAAAAGGAAAAGGGTTCACTTCAAACAGCCCCTTTGCTCATTATTCACTTCCAGCCTTTAATTGTTGCAAAGGATGTTACGGAGCTCAACACCAGAGCCATTAGGCAGTATTAATATTGATGCAAATGGGCCCGCCAGCCTATAATCTCTGCAGAGCTCCCGTCCTTATGCAGCCTGTTGCAAACTTTCTTATTGGCCGCATGACAGCCAATGAGATGGCCCCAAATGCAGAAACTTCATTCATGCCCTCCTGGGGCTCGCGGCCCTGGTCTTCGCAGGTGGTGTCTGAAGCGTGCTGCTGGAGATAACACCGGCTCTTTGCTTCCAATTATGGTGCCATCCGGGCTCATAAATCTCTATCCCACAGTCAATATGGGGCTAGGGGCCAGCCCGGGAAAGGAAGGGCTGTCTTTTAATGTGTTTGCTACACTGAACGTGTCCTCACAAAAGACCATTAGATGTACATCAGATTTACCAAAACCACACTTTCCATAATGTAACTGACTCAGCAACAAAAGCGCAATATGGATGTACGGCCTGCTTCAGCACGGAAAGGCACTGACAAAGCAAATAGCTTTTCTTACAGTTTTAATTGTGGAAGCGCTTCAGCTCCGCACCTGATGAAGTTCCTCGGGAAGTGGACTAGAGATCAGTGACATCATTTTCCCCAGAAGGCCTGGGATATGAGACGTACCCTTGACAACGGCTTGTTCTCCGTGACCTAGCTGACTGGGAAAAAATACACTGAGATCATCACAACACAACTTCCTCAGGGGCACCGCTGTCATTCCATGTATTTCCTGGATTGAATTAACTCAATTAATTAAGGTAATATCAATAACTCAGTTTAGGTACTGATTACCCATATGAGGTGTGTGAGTCAAAAAGTACAGGGGTATATTCAATGGTTGCTGTAAATGCTTCCAAACACCAAAATGAAGATCATTTAAAAGTCATTTTCTCTGACTGCCTAAGACCTTTGCACAGTGCTGTATATTTTGGGGGCGGTGGGTGGTTAACATAGGCCTCTGTGTCTGAGATCAACTGCGAGATCCTTCACATTATTCCCTTCATGTGAGGGTGATCATAATGTTTTGGCTCACTGGTGCACATACACGCTTATTATTAAGGAAACATCAGCTCAGAGTGCTCTCCAGCCTTCAGCTGTGCCTCCGACACAATAAAGGCAAAATCATTTCCGTGAGAGAAGAAAGAGTGAGATGCCATTAAAGTTAGCCTGCCAGCATGTTTGTTGTGACAAACTTTGAAACAGATAATTCAGCACCCCACATGTAATTACTCAGTTGGCTGCCAGGCCATTTTCGTTTTAATTAAAACTGGGAGCCTAATATCGCTTGTCATTGCACCTGACATCGTGGTGTTATTCTTCTGCTTTGTACTCATTAGAGCAGACGCTCATTTCATTATATCTCCCGTGAAAATTGCTTTCCTACAACTACCAGTGCAATTCTGCCAAACCCACACAACTGATACTGCTAGTGGAGGGACATCAGGATGGAACTCTTGAGCCCGGTCTCAACTCGTCGTGGGTAAAACTGGAAAGGCTGCCTTTACAGAAAATGTGTGTGAAATGTAAAGAACATAATGGTGATGACATCACACACATACAGCAACCTATAGGTACAATGTGTGGAATAGTGTGTTCAGATGCCGTACCTGTGATCGGAAGGTTGCTAGTTTGAATCCCATAACCAGCAAAGTAGTTTCTCTGTTGGGTCCTCAGAGCCCTTAAGCCCCCAGTTCCTCAAGAGTCTGACTGGTGCTACTGTCTCAATTGAATATGGCTTATAAATGTAAATGTGTCAGCATCAGGCTCACAGGATGCGGTACTTCCAAGCTGGGGAACCAGCAGATGGAGATTTTCATCCACACGGGATAAATAACAGCCAGACAAGTCCTGAAAATGCTCCACTGATCCCAAGAGACGATCATTGCACCTGATTATCACGGCAGCTCCGAAGTCCCATCCTCCACCGAGGACCGACACAACCAAGCGTGCCAGCAAGGATGAAGGGTTCAGTCATGCGGAACGGAAAGGGCCCAAAGCTAACCCAGAAATGGGGAGGATGGTCCTCATCAAGGAGGAGACAGAAGTTGAGACAGCGAACAAGCACTTTTCATCAGGGCCAAAGGGAGTCAGATCGGGATTTCACCAAGTGCCGCTGACGTAATATTCCATGCAAGACCAACCTGATGAGTTACAGAGTATTCATACTGACTAGAGCTCATCTCTGTCTCACATTCTATCTTGTGGTTCAGACGGATTGGTTTTCCCCCCACTGAAAGCTCTACGGCAACATCTACAATCAACTGGGGGGAGGCTGTGGGGGTGGAGCCACAATTGAATAAAATGCCACGTGATGAAGCCTCTGGCCAATAGGGGTGAAGGGAATCGGTCAGGTGCCAGTGATTGATGTGACGTGCGCCAATGAATAGGGAGCTTTGTGATGGGACTGATTATCCATCCTACATCTGAAGACTATGGGAGTATCTCTCTTGAGGTGGGGGGGGGTGTCACTGTCTGTCTCAGGAAGCACAGTCAGGTGAATATAATTGGTTGTATTGATTGGTCAGCTTAGTCAGCATTTCCTCTCGGCTATGTCTTGTCTAGGTGAAATGAGTCTTCCCTGTATGATGCATTGTGATAGAGTTGTATTTTGTATCAACTACAAAAGCTAGCTTTCACATAAATTGTAAGCGTGGTGGCCCAGCAGGTAGCAGCAAAGTCCCACCTCTCCAGTGTTGAGAGTTTGAATCCTTTCCCTATTCTAACAGTGGTTAGTAGGTTTTCATACAATGCCTGATTGTCAGCGAGAGCGTGGGCCCTTTGAGGGATTGGCGTACCCCAATGAGCATATCTCCTGCCTCATAGAAGATGAAAGGGAAAATTTCATG
Source organism: Cyphomyrus plagiostoma (assembly GCA_019775915.2). Taxonomy (NCBI): domain Eukaryota; kingdom Metazoa; phylum Chordata; class Actinopteri; order Osteoglossiformes; family Mormyridae; genus Cyphomyrus; species Cyphomyrus plagiostoma. Next base: position 6,725,730 of record JABFEA020000038.1, read on the forward strand.
TGGTAAATATTATTAGGAGATGAGAAGGAACGCATTAAGGGATAGAAACAGTCCCCAGAATAGCAGCCTGTACCGAGACTGTAACATGGCGGGATCAGTCCAGTAGCACCTCCCTCAAATAATGATCTCATTAGCACATGCTGGAGGGTGACTCTGACTGGAAAGAGGGCACCCCACGTTCTGGATGGGGGGAAACCAGGAGGTGAGTATGCAAACATTCTCGACTCAGCCATAGGCGCTGATTTAACATCACTGGGTTGCTAGGCGACCTCCCTGTGTCCGTCACACCACAACGGCGGGACGGCTGGTTCATGGATTTGCTCTGTAAGGGAGGGGCGGGAGGGAGTTTATCTCTGTGGCCACACACGGCTGCGTGATTTATATACGGCGACTTCCTGCGAGTCACTTCCTGTCTTGTTAGTAGGGAGCCACAGTGCCTGCCAAGCACGATTCCTCAAAGAACATCCTTCAAATCCACTTCCACCAAGAACAACAAAAACTTGAATATTACTCCTAGATTGATTACGGTGGGGGAGGGGTGTACGATTCCTAATCAGCCACGCTTGGGGAAGTAATCGCACAGTAGACGCTGAAGTTGGAAGAGGTTCCAGTACGGCAATATATGAAGATGCTGACCTGTTGTTGTTCCTAGGGATAAAAATCAAATTAACGACAGGCTGGAGAAATGGGCAGTGATGTGTGGTAGGGCCCAGCTTAATGTAGGACACACTTAGCTTTTCGAGCACGACTCCCTGCGAAACAGGAGTTTATTTTACGGCCACAGAGGAAGCCCCCGCTCTCATCGCGCATGCTGTCCCAGGCCCCCAGCATTAATTGGCACCGTTTCTCTTTTGTGTCAGATCCTGAAATACGACGAATCGCAGGCCATTATGCAGACCGTTCGCACTCGGAGAACTGTGACTAAATTGAAAAGCGGCAGAACAAGGAAGCCAATTCACTCAGCTAGAAATGACTTTTCGTAATAAGGAAGTCCATTATGATCTTGGAGGCGGGTGGGAAGGTCCGTCCGCAAATTCACACGCTTTATGAGTCAATCAGGTCACACCTTGGCTTTAATGGTGAAGGGGGGAGATGAGAGAGAGATGAAATGAGGCAGTGTAACGGCTCTGTGCCTGCGATCAGAACATTGCCGGTTTGAATCCTCTGCCTGAAGCAGTCACACCTCTATTGGACCCTTTGGCCATGTTCCCCCCCCCCAGAAATGGTCCAGGGTTGCCGGGCGGATGGGTGACTGACCTTACACTCAGAGATTCACCCACACCTCTATATATGTGTGTCTGTAAGGATGAGAGCAAGATGGGATATACGGAGGCGACAAAAGACACTGGAATGTACCTGTTCTCCTATAAATGGCAAATAAAGTTTCCTTTCATTTCAAGGAGAAACATACCTGAAGCTAGAGGGTGATATTTTTCTTTCCCTTTCAGGGATGCTGTAATTCTCTTGTTGAAATGGAAAGCTGAGCTGTGAAATTTGTTTGTTTGTTGCTGCCCTTTCTCCTGCTTGCTATGTGGGACAGGACCTTTTTCCCCCTGGACCATGCCGCCCCCCTTCCTCTTCTCATAGCGACCCTCCTGCTTCCCAGTGTCATTTTTATCTTCTAAGCCTAGGTACCCGAACACCCCATCCAATGCAGAGCACACACCCTAAAAACACGTCTTGCCTGCCGGAAAACGGGCAGGATTTGCATGACCGCAAGATTCCAGGAACCATCTGTCGTTTGTTAGCTGAAGCAACAGGTGTATCGTTTGATGTGGCATTCATATGTCAATAAAACATAAACAAAACACTGGAAAATCAGGCCTGTGACGTGGCTTCTGACGTGGTCCGGATATCTAAATCCTGCAGTGCAGCTGTGTCGTGGGGTCGCTAGGAATGTTTATGGAGAGGTCAGCCAGTGGGCCTTTCCGTCTCACCATGTGCCGATTCATTTGAGATATCTGACTTTAAGGTGTGGTAATTATCAACTAAACAAATAGGCTTTTAAGCGGCTGCTTCTCCTTTGTTTAAGACAAAGTAACGCCATTAAAATCTAATCAGAAGGGGCTCGAGTGCAAGGAAGGGAATATATGAATATTTAAGTCTGCTTTTCCCGCATATCCTAATGAAATGGTAATTTATGAAGGTGGGAGCTTTAATTATAGCCGTAGAACAAATTAACGGGATTTCTTGAAAATCCCCAAAGTCCACTTCTATATGTTTTTTACATATGTAAAGAAATATGTCATTTCTTTTAAGGCTAATAAAAACAACAAAAAAAAGATACAGGTTGGCAGAAATCACAAACTCATATTTAAGATTAATCCACCACGGCTGGCTGAAGTCATGTGATTTTCCTGGCGATTAAAAAAGCCTCCGAGCTGAGCGTCGCCCACCGACGCCGGGCATTTGTCTGCAGTACAATGTTTAGCGGAGCAGACTAGATATTCTGCTGAAAAGAAAAAGGCTGGAGTACTTTGACAGAGTCCCATTTCTAGTTCACCTCCCTCTACCATCACCTGGAAGACGGCTGGTTAGAATACCATCATTGTCAAACTAGTCATTAAGTATCTCCACTCTGCTGGGAAGTTCTCTGGCTGCCGGTGAAGCTCTCTACCGCTCCGTCTTGCCAGTTCGCTGCACCCAGCCCTCTGTCGCATCTCGTTAGAGGCTCACTTAGAGACCTGTGCTCCCGCTTCTGTTGTATGGTCCCAGTCCGCACCCCTTTACAGATGTTATCTTCCTTCCTGCCTGGAAGTGTGAGGCCTTCACCACCGGCACCTCCCTTCCCAGGATTTCCGCAGCTGTATGAAACGGGGGCGGCTTGCAGGGGCGGCTCGCTGGGCTGGCAGGGAACGGACCGCTTCTCACTACGAGTCGACAGCCAAATAACCCCCTGGCCGCATCTCCCCTGTGCCGATCTTCCTGCGTATCCAAAACCGTGATGCTGCCTCACTTCGGCGCTGGGTAGGGTGCTCTTCTGACATCCATCAGCCGGAGTTGCCAAGGTGACCGGTGCCATCGGGATCTGGCGTCCCCAGTTGTGGCATGCCAGCGATGGGGGACGCCTGAGGCTACGGCAGATGGGAGGGCACAGCCTGGCAGTGAGGAGGGCCAAGGAATCCCGCAGAAATGGCCCTGGATGCCACGAATCTGGAGGCGGCTCATGAAAGCTCGCTTACTGGTAGTTCGCAGTGGTAGCCCTCGGAGCTGGGAGGAGGCAGTGGGGCCGCAGCCCAGTGGATTGATCTGTGGTATGTGTTAACCAGAGCGAATTCCCTGCTTTGGGAGGCCCATAGCCAGCGAAACCTTCCAATGCTCTTTTGAATCGTTACCTCATGGAACTCCCTTCCGAAATATATAAAAGTGATTCCCAGCTTCAAGCGGCAGATATAAGTGCTTCGGTATGTAACTGTGAACGCATCACTCATTCCATTTACTGCCAGCACAACCTCTGCAAATTGGCACAAGAGCTTTAGAATTTCAGTGCCCCGACCAGCTTACCTCATCTGCAGGTGCGAGGAATCGGTCAGAGGCAGCCGCTCTCTCTTCGCGTGTCATTAACGCGGCAGCTGTGGGGTCGTCATCTGAGGTCAAAGGGAAACTCTCGGAATTGTGAGGTGGTATGAGTGGGCCAGAGGTCAGAGTTCAGGGGTCTGGCGCTCGCCAACATGGACAGGATTCATGCCAAGTCAGGATGATTCCATCGCACCCAGCTGTCAGCATTCCTCCGCAATCCTATTGGCCCTTGGACCCTACAACCTCATTCTTGAGAGAGAACGCCATGTCCATTACACTGGAGACGATGACCTACACTCTGACTAACCAAAAGCGCTTGGTTTGCGGAGGCAGCCACCACTAATGTAGAACAATAGTTTAATTAAGCCAGTCTTAACAATGATCAGTAAAAAACATGAAAATGCCATTATTTCGCTAACTCTGATCTTTTGGGGTAATTGCAAACACTTATATGTTCAAAGGCATTATGCTTGCACATACACTAACCTAAAGGATTATTAGGAACACCAGTTCAATTTCTCATTAATGCAATTATCTAATCAACCAATCACATGGCAGTTG
>JABFEA020000038.1:6729909-6744863 GCA_019775915.2 Cyphomyrus plagiostoma
AATGGCCCCCACAGTCACCAGATCTCAACCCAATAGGGCATCTTTGGGATGTGGTGGAATGGGAGCTTCGTGCCCTGGATGTGCATCCCGCAAATCTCCATCAACTGCAAATGCTATCCTATCAATATGGGCCAACATTTCTAAAGAATGCTTTCAGCACCTGGTTGAATCAATGCCACGCAGAATTAAGGCAGTTCTGAAGGCGAAAGGGGGTCAAACACCGTATCAGTATGGTGTTCCTAATAATCCTTTAGGTGAATGTATCTGTGCATACAAATCAAACATCCGTCCAAAGCGATATGCCATAACATCTCAGAGCAGCAGACGCTTATTCTGCACATTAGTAGTTTGTGATCAGACTGCAGAAGCAGCAAGTTAGAGATATCAGCTCAGCCCAGAAGGTGGCAACACTCATTATGGCAGCTGAGAGGAAACAAAAGAATTACGAAAATACAAATATACGAAAACAAGTAGCACCAAGTGGCACTGCTTTATCACACAACAAGCTGAGAAAAGGCCCATTTAAGTGTCATGGCTCTTCTGTAATATGGCTGAAAAACCTTTTTACTAAGATCAAGCTATACTGCCATCAAAATGCAATAAGCCATCAAGCTGCTGTGCACATAGCCGCCTGTGAACACACAGGTTTGAGGAAAGGGGCCAAAACCCACTAAACAAATACAGATCAGTCACATGTGTTTCGCTGGACTCAATATGGGCCTGTTATGGACCATCATTATAGCATAAATGCTAGACTTTTGGAGGTAGCCTTTGGCTAGTCTCCAGCAACCCGGCCCTAGATGAACAGAGACCGCTGCCATCATGGTTAAGCGCTCATTTCTCTCGGCCCTTTCAGAAAGATGAAGATTTAGAAGGCAGTGTTTCACTAGGATGGAGGCCCTAAAGGCCAAGCGTGTGGGGAACAGGCGGAGAGAAAGCAACGTAATTTATTCGCCGTATGTCGCTAAGAATTGTCCCTGACATTCTATGGCTGCAGCTTAAGATATTGCCGCCACCTCTCTTTCATGGTGGCAATGAATTCCACCTGCTAATGCTAACTTCGTAGCAATTAATGGCGGAGGGATAATGGAGCTCTCGGAGATCCTCCCACAGTTTAAAAAAAAAAAAAACAGCATCTGACAATGAAGTCAATCAGGGAGACAGCGACCCCCTGGCAAGCAATCCTCGTCTTCGCAAATGAGCACTGCCGTTCGGATGGCGCGCTTCTGCATCACGTCCATGGCTCCCTGATCCGCCTGTCACTCCCTAAGCTGTCCCAATCAATCCAGCCCTGACAGGGGCTCCCCGAGTTACTTCCTGTTGACCAGGCTACCTGCCTGCAGACCGAATAGCCTGTATTGATGGGGCTCATTTCCACCAGTGAGACTGAGATGAGCAACAGAGATGCAAAGACTGATGCAAAAAAAAAAAAAGAGTCATTAACAAGGTCAAGGCATTAAAGTACCAAAGTACTATAGCAGCCTTATGTTTTGTAGATACATAAATAAGAATCTTTGCGTGTTTTTACAAGAAACCTAAAAAGCTACATTCAAGCTTATACACACTTCACACATGCTTATATTTATCATGGAAGCTTTTGTAATAAACCATTCAAAATCTACGACACCATACCTTCAAGGAGATTTTGCACACCATGGATTTCAAAAACTTAAAGTCTTGAAGTACAAAAGGTCAGCATAAAGGATTCTTTCTACAAGACAGAAAACACAGACCTCATTTCACTTAAAAAAAAAGTGGAATTTTGGTTTGTATGATAATGCAATACTTCCCTCTTGTGGCTGAAAAAGCTTACATGGATAGAGCACTGGAAAAAAAATCCATAATTATTAGTGTTTAGCTAAATGACACGTGTGTTAAGGGTGCCACCCTGTGGTGAAAGATAACATTGCCCAATAAATAAATTACATAAACCCAAAAACAAACAGATTTAGTAAACTGTAATTTAATAAACATTGAGTAATCTGTCACATTGTCCAACAGAAACGACTCTTCAGGTCCCTATAGCATCAGGCCCAAACCCGGTGCTTGCCATTTTCACTCAAGCTGAGCTTATAATTAATTAGGATTCATATATAATTTCAGATAATTTAATATCCACAATGTTCAAATGAAGGTTTAATAATGTGATAGTTAAGCATTCACTTTTAATTAGAATCAAAAAATACATTTTAAAAATAATTTACTTATAAAGTACTTGGTCTAATTCATTTGAAAATAAAACTAAATAGCTAGTATTTTATTTATTCAGCCCTTCGGCCATATTAATAAATTGAACATTATCATTCTAAATTTTAAAGGAAAAAACTAAAGATAGGCTAACTTGAAACATTTAATCCTTTATACCATTGTAAAATTACAGACGCTCCTCTACTTACGTTCCGAATGGCCGTTCGTAACTTGAAATGTTAATAAATCGTTATTCGACATCATTTTAAGGGCATACGCAAGTACAAAGAACTAGGATACTGGGAATCCGCACGGCGGGAGTAGCGGCGAGAAGTCGTACTAGACGAAATTGGCATGCAGAAAAAAAAAATTGACGTTGCAGACAGGAAACGGGAGCCCAAGGAACACAATTTAAAGTCCTCTTCGTTTATATGTCTGAAAGTTCATAAGTTGAAAGTTCGTAAATAGAGTCAACAAAACTATTTGTGATCAGTTAAAATTGGAAAATTAAAGTGATTCTTCTGACAACACATGATTTCAACTAAGGCCTTTTAAAATATATATCAGGCTTAATTATATTTATCAATTGTGCAAATTCTTTGCAAGCTTTGCAATAAAGTAAAATTATTAATAGGGTGTTTCCAATTATGGTTGACATGCAAAAAATACTTCCCATTTATCATTCGAGGAGGGTAACATTCATGTTTCATTCAACAAGGAGCAGGCTTTCCACCAGTTAGTATCTCTAGAAAACTAATGATCATTTTATCTCCAGTCTCCTATTTCTCAAATTGTTTCCCTTACAGTTTGTGAATTACTTGTTTTTTGACTTGCCACAAAAACCACCTCAACAGAACAGTAAAACTTTTTGTGGGAGGATTTTTTTAAAATTCTATTGCCATAAGTGTTTCTATTAATGTTTTTTAAGTTTGCATCATCAAAATTTGCAAAATGCAGGCCTATGGAAAGGCAACTATAAACTGAATCTATTCTTTTCCATCCAGATTGTTTGTTTGGTTCAGCATGCACTATTATTTCAACTTCAACTGCTGGAGACAGCTTTGATTTCCCTCCAGAATACTTAGGTGGCATACCAGGGATCATCAGACTCAATGGTTGGCATGATCGATCTTCTACTCAATGGCAACTTTTTCCAAACATGACGTTTGCATTATAGCCAAACAACTGATCTGTTCAGAACATGTTGTTCCACAAACTTGAGTCAACTTTCTTGGACAGGAGGGGGTCTACTTCCCCAGTTCATTTATTCTGACAATAGACGTTGACTTTTCCCAATCAAGAGAACCATGTGGATCCATGAGTCATTCCCAAATAAAGAACTACTTTTTTTTTCTTCCCCACATCTGTGGAATGGTGGACTTCATATTGTTAGGAAATATATTTTGAATCCTTCAGACTGACAGACGCCAAGTCTTAAAATGATCAGTTTTACTTAAGATCTGGGTCCAACGTAAATGAACTTCATTTCAAACATAGCTTGTAATTCTATATTCCGCCAACCACATAATCATTTTCATGCCTCATTCAAATAGCCTTCTTCAGATTATAGAACCAAGAATTCATATTTTTTAATGCATAATTACAAAGAAATTGTTGCATTATTTCATGTTGTACACGTTCAGGATGACCAGGCTATCAAAAATGATCAAATCTTTGCTCCTTCTGGTACAGGAGAACATGCATGAGCAATAATATACGCCTCTACTGGGAAGGAAGATCAATCCATCAGTTACACTCAGGAAAGGCAGTGTTTCCACAAGCGATAAATAAGGAATAGGCTATATAACCGCGATCACTAACAGGCGGATCGCGGTCCGGGTCCGGACTCAGAAGCTGTCCCATACGGACCCGAACCGACAGCTAAAACATTAAATTATTATTTAAAACCTGACTGGGCGCTTTTATTTAAACCGGTAGTGTTTTCGGTAGTGGTTTAGCAGTGTCCCACGCCAATGAACGTCAAACGCCTTTGACCGCCAAGCAAGACGTATAGTTCGGTGTATGCAGCCTTTTGTCTGCGCTAATGTGCCATTCGTGTTAATAGCAGCAGCGAAGCTAACACCCGTAACTAAAAAGCGTAATGTTCCTAACGGAGTGGCTGCGCTCTCCTGAAATCGTAAAGCTGAAAAGTTCTCAAATACAGTATGAATTATATAACACGTTGGATAAATAGATGTAGTTTATTGTTGATTTCATGTTTGTTGAAGTTTCTGCTTTATATAAATCTGTTATATAAATAAACTCAAGTGAAACAAAAAATGTATGTCCAAATCTCAAGCGTCTGGCATGACACTTACGGTGGAAATCTTACGGCAAAAATAAATATTATTCCATTATAAAACCTAAAATTAGCTACGTCAAAAGTGTAATTATACGGCAGACTATGTACAAGGTAATAACTGTTACATGTGTGCAGACATCTCGAATTGAAAATCTCACTCCAGCCAACTATGTCACGTGACAATAAATATTGTCAAAATGTTTTTGAATTGTACTGAATTAATTTGATTTGTCAATCAGGTACTGATTACATACAATGTTGATGCAACTAATAGGCTACTTAAATATACTGTATATCACACTAAATAGTTAAACGTTATGATGTTCTGGAACTTTGCTTCAAGAAATTTTCTCTAACTGGACCTCTTTAAATTTCAGTTGAATACCCCTGCTATATAAGGTACACAGCAAATTAATTTTACCGGGATAAACTAGTTTAACTTCAGTTAAGCAATACTGACATGCTAATGAAGTCTAAATGAAGATCTACCTGGTTAAAAGAAATCAGGTTCTTCACCAAAGACTTTAACAAACCAGTTACACAAATAAGCCACAGAGCAGGAATCAATCGCTCTAGGCTTCGAGGAGAAACTCCAGCTTTATTCATTCTTTGTGTTATTCATAAACTACAGATGAAAAGGCTTTTCATCTGTAGCTTCATCATAAAGTGAAATGGATCACTAGTTCTTCCAGGGCTATTTCAGAAACCCAGGCTAAAGGCAGGGAAGCCCCACAATTAAAATCATCACGGTTCCAAAATGGCCCTGGATCACTTAACAAACCTCATTACTTGGCTTCAGCAGACAGACAGTGAATGACTCAAAGGGAATTTGCAAGGTCTGGACAGTTGGTGTTGCGATGTGCTAAACAGAAACAGGCGAAACAGAAACTCTGGGAGTATTCAACGCCAAGACATTTCTACATGGATAGAAATCATCTCATGTTGCGGGAGCCAGTGAGAAATTCCCAGCATGCACCTGCAGCCCGCAAGGCAGAGGGAATCCAGAGTACTGGCAGCTTGGGTGTTCCATGCTGTTAAACCAGCAAGCAACAGGAAAAAGATGTCAACTTTCACAACGTAGGAACCGGCCGCCTCACACTGACACACATCCAAAACCTGACACCCCTTCTTACTCCATATTACACTTGCTACACATCACTCCTATATGGGAACTTCATCTTCAATAAGATTCATGTCCACACGTTGTCTCGTGCACCATGGCAAATGTGATTAGCTCAGTCCATAAAAGCTAAGTTTGAAGAAAACTACACGTGTGGATGAGCACCACTGTGCAGAAGGGACCATGAGAATGCTTTAAGGCAGAGGCTGTGGAAGACCTACCTATACTTGGACAGATATTTCGGGATCAAACGTGGAAAGCCTACCAGCGAAGACACATTTATTTTAATGTAATTCATCGCAGTTCATCTATCAGGTTCATAAAGACACCGATGATACACAGTATCGGAGCACTGTGTCAAAGTCCCTAATGATTTCTTATTGTAGTATAAACCAAAGGGAAATGCCACAAATAACTACTTTGACTATCTGATGTTAGTAATTGATTAAATCACCCAACAAAGAGCTTAATTAATATAACTACCTACCCTGGTCGTCGTTATTTGTTTTTCATCACTCACAACATAGTAAAAATTATTTGATCTTCTGAAAGATCCTGTTACATCTAAGAATTGAACAGTGCGTCAAAGAAGGCCACAAACAGCAAGCATCTTGATTTTTTTTTTTAATACATACATTAGTTTATGACAAAGAAGCCGTCCCCTCTACAGAAATTTCAGTTCCCCACCACAGCAGCAAACAAAGCAACTGGCAAGCTTTCTAGATCACAAGCAAGAGAGGGATGCCGTTGCCGTAGCAACCCCCCCCCCCCACAGCCAGATGCAGACCGCAAAGTGGTTTCACTTTCACTTCAGCCAGATGTTCTTATCTCCGACGTCAGCGTTGTACCCTGGGGCATACTTCTTTCCTGGGAGCTTGGGAGAGCAGGGGTGGGGGGGAGAAAGAGTGAGAAGAGTCACTGAGATAATATGGGTCACTCATAAGCATCAGGAAGCTTATGGACCAGAACATGACTGAACAGGGCTGGGCCTAGCTATGGGTCACAGGGTCCAGCTAGAACAGGATGCTCCATCACTCCTGCTCCCTAAGTGTCTGAGCATGTGGCAGACATTCAGCCGCAGGCGTCAGAGTTTGATCCTACCTGTATTTAAACATGGTAGGACCATCTGTCGGAGGGATTTCTTTAGAGCGGCACAAGGCAGCACTGCCAAAGAACGACAGAGGGGCCAGACTGATTCGAGGACTGCGGTGATCCATCATCATCCGATTTGCAGGGGAGGCTGGGACACTGCGCCATTTGTCGAAAGGCTCTGAATGCGTTTAAACAGTCACCCAGCTCATCAGCATATGCAAAACGGCAGGAGGCAGGGGATTGGCCACGGAAGTGCTGGGGGTGTGGCAAAGCCAGGTGAAGAGCATGTTCGTTCCTGACTTGTTGATCACGCCCAAGACCAAGTTCGCCGTTCTTGGCACCACAAACGAAACCCAAACCTTGATACCTGACCCGAAACTCATTTGTGGCTCTCTCCACAACCAATGCCCGTCTCGCTCAGGAATTTCCACTTGCAGAAACAACTTACTTTCTCCCTTCCTCTGCTTCATTTTCGTTAACTGCACTCCAACTCCCTACTTCAAACAAGTCCCAAACCCCCCCCCCCCAACACCCCGGGGGTCACAGGGATCTACACTGCTACTAAATAAAACACTTTGTATTCACATAAAACAGCAAAACAAAAAAAAAAAATGAACTGAAAAAGGGGAGCTGAGGGGAGCAGGCAGCGGCGGTCTCACGCGAGGACAGACGCAGACGAGGAAAACAAGCGCGGATGTTGTCATTTAGCTCTGGCAAAACATGCACGGCGATGACAGCAAAATCTGCTTCAGGTTTGCACGGCCCGCGATTCCCAGCCGAAAGCTCCTGACGGGAAACCAGATTCCCTGAATAGCTGCCCGTCCCGCGTTCCCATCCTCGCTTTCTATAAATATGGGCGTTCTGGACAGGCTCCGCGCCCTCGTGGCGGCAAACAGGCTCCGCTGGCAGACCGTCGGGGCTTTCGTTAGCACGGTTCACGCTTCTCCACAACCGTTGGGCCAGAAAGCAGGGCCCGGAGTCACTGCCAAGCAGCGGCCCGAACGCACCGTCCAAGACTTTTCCTGTAAGTGTGTGGACCACCCACCCCGGTGATCGATTTCCCCACCACCGGCTGGGATTGATTCAGAGCGGGTAGCGTGCAAAGGGACAGGGTTGTGCGGAGGTAATGTAACCCCCCTGACCTATCAGCACTGGGGCCTGGGGGAGTCTCTCCTCAGGAGTCACGCACTCTTAGATCATTAAAGAATCATTAACGCCTGAAGTGTGTTAGCTAATATAAAGCCCTCAACAGACATTCAATCCAATATTGGTGGAAACCTGCCTGCTAAAGTGCTTCACTACTTTTTAACTTTGTCAAATATTCATTAATTACCATTAGTAACACTGTGTGCGATTTATTTACCGCCGCTGTGGCTTCCTTCGCTTGCAGGTAGCTTGTGCATGGGCATGGTGTATGTGTGTGTGTTTTGTGTAAATAGGCAGCCTCCTCATGCCTCCTTTCTGTCCTCAGAAGTCCCGGATCGTCTCTGGCCCCACTCCCTCGTGGAAGGCGGGATGCACGCTTACAGTCGACATCAAAGAGTCGCCCTGGCCCTCTGCTTCTCATTCGGAACCACGGGGAGAGGCAGAGACCACCCCCCCCCCCCCGAAGAGGAGCATTTTAGGATGCAGGGGCGAAGCAGGACGAAAAAGGCTGAAGGGGGCGGCTTTTCACCCACGAACCTCAAAGCAGGGGTCGAATCACGTCCACACTACTGTGTCTGCCGACTGATCCAACTCATCGCTCCGCCCAGATCCAGGGGAAAAAGGGGCTCGAAACAGCTGAATGGGCAGAAACAGCAGCCCCTTCGCCCAAACCCCGCTACCTTTAAAGCTCTCCTCTGCAGCTCTCCCAGAGGCCCATTTCAGACGAAGGTCACGGGGTCAAAGCCCGGTCCACTGAGAGTTCAGAAACAGGCCAGGGAAACGCCTTTTATAAAAAATGAGCTCAGCGTTTGGAAAAAACAGCCCTGCTGGCCACCACACCCCAGGCCCTTCAAGGGCTTGTTTAGGCCACCCTGCCAACGTCCAGATTTTGACAGCCAGAAAGAGCGCATTTAGGCTGGAGCAGGGGCTGGTCGGGCGGCACTGGGATCTCTCATCCAGCCAAATGAAACATAGATCTTCGTCTGCGTTCTGTCAAACGTCGTGCGGCGTGGGGGGGGGGGGGCTCCCCAAAGCAAACCACTTTAACTTGCCTGTCAGTCCAATAATGGATTTTTGATAAATCAGTGTGATAAGGGGAGGGATGACAATTATTTTTTTACATTTTGTTTTCACTTTTATCCACAGACCCTCCCTGGAGCGATGAAGGGGTTGAAGGCCTTGCTCAAGGGCCCAAGGGTGAAAATACTCTGCCACCCCTGGGATCTGAACCGGTGACATTCCGTTCACAGACACAGTGTCCAAACCCAAGAGCACCGCCCCCAGAGGCAGTACTGAGCTGCCTCCCCGACACAGAAATTATACAGGCGGAAACCCTGCATGTTCAGCTGCCACGCAAACAGAGACTAACTGGGAAAGAGAAAGAGCATCAGGAGTCGACAGTGGTCTTACCTCCCTAATGGGGTAATTAAAAAGACATCAGTTACAAGAAAACATGCGCTGGCAACCTCTAATGCAAGTGTGCATGTCAGACAGGTAGGGAAGACGGCTTCCCGCCACTGCCAGGGAACGGCACAGGAGTCACCCGGCTTTCAGTACGTGACAAGGCCTTATTGCTGCAGGAATTCTTGGACTTCGATGGTGTTTGCATACAGGAGCCAAATGAAAAGTTTTGGATCGGCCTCCAAGTTTCCTAGAGCTCATCAATCCTTAGACTACACACTTCCCCACACATCCTGCGCCGATTTCTGAGTACCGGAGAGCCTCAGAATCATTAGTGGCGTCCAATGAGCTGTTCCTGGGGTTCTCTGCAGTTCTAAAGCTACGCAGATGCTAAGATTCTGTCTGAGGCGTCTCGGTCGTGCCCAAGTAGAAAGCGCAAAGGATGAGCGAATAAGCGGCCTAATCCCGCAGCCTTTACTTCACTCGAACCGCAGCAAATCCAGGACATTCCTGCTCAAAACCAACAGACCCAGCATGGTCACATGGCCTCCCCTTCTGACCCGGCCCCCATCCTGACCCATACATACCGACTGATAGGCGTAGTAGGACGCATCATTGTCATGCGCCCCAATGGTGACCTCGGGCAGGAAGTTGGCGATGCAGGTTAGACTGGCCACTCTCTGCTTGTCTTCAACCCTGGGAAAGGAGCAAAACAGCAAGCTGGTGAACAGGCTGGGGAGCGACGGCTGAATGCCATCCATGCAGGTCGTGGTCAGAGGGGGCTGGAGTTCACCTGGGGATTAGTGCATCACAGGACACACACACATACACACACAAGCACGCACTCACACGCACGCACACATACACACACAAGCACACCGCACACACGCGCGCACTCACACACACAAGCACACCACACACGCACTCACACGCACGTACACATGCTCACACGCACACGCACGTATACACGCTCACACACACACACACGCACTCACGCACGCACTCACGCTCGCACACGCACGCACTCACGCACACACTCACATGCACGCATGCACACACGCACTCACACGCACGCATGCACACACACACTCACACGCACGCATGCACACACACACTCACACGCACGCATGCACACACGCACTCACACGCACGCACGCATGCACACACGCACTCACACGCATGCACACACGCACTCACACACGCACTCACACGCATACACACACGCACTCACACGCATGCACACACGCACTCACACGCATGCACACACGCACTCACACGCACACAGTGCCAGTCAAAGCCCACGGGATACCCCATGCAAGTTTCACCGCCAACATGATAAAGTCCATCCTAGGTAGCCACCAATGTCGTCTACCTGGTTGATGGGCTCTGCACACGCACTCATACACACCACAGGCAATACAGGGACACCAATTCCCCAAATGATATATTACTAGACTGTAGGAGGCAATTGGAGCACCGGCAGGAGGCCTGGTTACCCATGTCATGGACAAGATCATGGTCTGAGTCACGTTTCAGGAAAACACAAAAAACAGGCAGCATTTAAAAACGGGCAACTGGCTACATAATGTCCAACGGGAGACGTGGTCCCTCCCCGAAAAGCAACCCCCACATTAAGCAGATCTGAGACGTTCCACTTGGCACTTTAACACCTGGCTCTCGTGCCCCTGAGTCACCAGGGATTAAGAGAAAGAGCCAGCTAATCGTGGCATCTTCCTTCTGTGCCCTGCTGCCGTACCACTGTTCATCCCGCTTTCTGAAGCAGCACCAGCGCCTGTCTGCCATCACCTGCCTGCCCCCCCCTTTTGAGTCTAGTTCCTCCCAAGGTTTCTTCCTTCCAGGGAGTTTTTCCTTGCCACGGTCACCTCTGGCTTGCTCAGTGGGGGCTTTGGGTGGGGATGCTGTAAAGTGCTTTGAGACGATGTAATGTTGTGAAAACTCTCTATACAAATAAAACTGAGTTGAAAAAAAACTGAAATTAGAAAAGCCCATTAAGGAGCAAGGGAGAAGAGCCAGCCAATTAGGAAAGACCACCAGAGAGGAAGTGAGAACAGCCAGCCAATTAGAACAGCCCACCAGAGAGGAAGTGAGAAGAGCCAGCCAATTAGAAATGCTCATTGTGTGGACCCCACATTTTCCAGGTAATACATCACATGTCTGATCACAGCCCACCGGGTCTCACTTGCGAAAAGGAAAGAACATGTGTTGGAGAACTAAAAAAAAAAAATCCATCCCTCCTGAAATGACTACTTCTAATCTAACTCATGGACCGAGCAGAGGGAGAAGTTTTAAGGTTGGAGTAAAGCGTGGGCTCTGGAATGAGAGCTGGTGCCAAATGCGGTTTGAGCCCAGCATGTTACTTCAGCTCACCGTCAGCCGTCACCCCCAACCAGGAGAGACGCTGCTTTGGATGGAGGGGGGGATAATAAAAATAAAAATCACTAGCAGCTGTTACTGGCAATGCCACAGTGTTGGGAGGAGAGAGAAGAGGCTCGGGTTTGAGGCCGGGCTGTGAAAGGCCACTTACAGCATCCGCATATGATGGAAGGTGACGTCATCTTGCTCCAACCACGGACCCTTGTCAGACTTCAGGTACTCTATGTCCTCAGCCACCTGCGGAGAGAGGGGCATGGAACATTCTGGAACAATGATCACACTCAAAGCAAACAGCTGCTTTCAGCAGCTCATCTCTACCTTAGCTGAACCCAGTTACACCAAATTAGTCCATTATCCCTGGAGGTCTGGAGCTCTCCTTGTTGTCTGAACCCATGGTTCTGATACCCAGGGAGTGGGCTGAGGGCCTCGGGGGGTGGTGCTGGGTGCTGCCTAGTTATTCCCGTTTATATAGCAGAAATCCATCCAGCTACAGATAAGTGGGGCTGTGGCCAGAGCGTGAGAGGATGGGGTCAAGAGTGTCCTCAAGAGTAATAAGGAAGGAGTGTCATCGCTTTACAGCCGCCCTGCACCCTGAGGTCCCAGCGGGCCGACCAAAGGCTTGGGTAGGTCCGTTAGGAAAGGGCCTCTTCTGAGGCCCCACAATTAGGACAGAGCCACCAAGGCAGTGAGGTCTGGGCAGGCCCCCACCCGACACACCCAGCCTGATGTCTCGAGTCCAAACAAAGACAGGCCTCATTCGAAACCCAAAACCACAGCAAAAACGCTCCACAGTCATAAAACTGAAGCAGCAGGTCAGCAAGTACATCACAGGTTATTTTATCTCTCTGGAAAAACAGATCCTTTGCTCCTATTTATTGCATATGACTTGAATTTTCCTCTGAGAGAAAAGGGCAGATAATAAGGAAGTCACCACACCAGCATGCACTTACTCAGAAGCAATTAAAGCAGCCTGTGAACAAATAGCGAAATGTATACAATGGGTATGCCGTAGAGAGCAGCGAATGACAAGCCAATTACCAGAAGACAGGGAGAGGGGACAGTACCCCCCCATTAGCTGTTAACAGGCTCGGGCAAATTCCTCCATGCTTACTGAGTCATTCAGGCTTCGAAGTAGCGAAAAGACTTTATCCAACACACAGAACCCACACACACATATCTGAAGCTCGGGGGAGGAAAACTTATTTTCTACTCATTTAGCAGAAACTTTTATCCAAAGTGTCGTGCTTTTGTTTTTGAAGAAAGCAGGATCAGCCAATCACCAGAGCAATTGGGGGTTTAAGGACCTTGCTCAAAGACCAAATGGCAAAATCACTTTGCCGATCATGGGATTTGAACAGGCAACCTACTGATCATAGGCATAGTGTTCTAAACCACTGAGCCACACACCGTCACCAAAATAAACAAATAAAATAAAAAAAATATCTTAAATGGCAGGTCTACGGATCCCTAATCAAATCCACCCTATTGTACAGAGAGGTCAAGCAAACCAGTGAAGAGTAACAAAATCGTCAGTGTTTAGAGGCTTTGGACTATATGAAGGGGCAAAGGAGTTACTGAGAAGTACTGGGGCCCGGCAGGGTTAGTGGTTACCGCCCTCAGGCATGAGAAAGGAGAAATAAGAGTAAGAATCGTTACTGTCACTAGGCATAGGCCAGCAAAGTGTCATTTAGCAATACTGCAGCCAGCAGGAGAGCAGCTATAATATGCATGGAGAAGCACACACTAACAGACAAAGAAGTATGAGACCAGAAATTACACAATTGTGGGTAAGAGTGCAAAATATCAAAGAGATGCAAACTGCAGAGTGAATTATCTGGATCCATGGATGCCATTATAAATTGGTGTGAGGGGAGGTACTGGGGGGGGGGGGGGCTGCCTGTGCATCCACAAAAACATGATTTTACCAACGGAACGCCGCCCTCCCAGCTCTCAGATGTTTCCCAAGACGTTTTTGTTTTTTTTTCCCTGGGATCTTTCACAATACTGGTGTCATGCAGCTAACAATTTTCCAAAACCGCGTCAAAAAGAGTCGTGGCACGAACAGGCTTGCATTCAGTAAAACCCTAATCTAATTAAAATGATTGAGGTCTAGATCTCAAAGCACCTTCTGAATGAAGGAGTGCGGCTCATTTAAAGTACAAAAAGGACTTCGAGGGACAGCTGCAAATGACAGTGGCAAACTGCTATCCCCATGCTGGTCGTTCTAACCTCGTACCTGGGTTAGTACCCCCCCCCCCCCAAACACGTCCCGCAGCTGGGACACCGCAAATGAGGCGGCCCTCCTTACCTTCTCGATGTCCTGCGCCTGGGCCGCATCGCACACCAGCACCTCTGAGGTCGTGCTGGAAGAGGAGGAGGGTTTGGTGTCAGAGAGGTCGACCACCTGTGCACACGCTACTGCCCGAAGGTCCTGCTGTCAGCGGCTCTGAACGCGAAACTCCCGCCAGCGGGAAGGTGCTGACGTACGCGCTGCAGGCCTGCCCTCAAAAACACGCCAATAAAAGCATCCTGAGGGTTTCTTCTGAGCATGCAGATGGGAGGAATGGGGAGATATTACAGGGAACATTCCTCATGTTCTTACACTGCCTGTAAGTCAGTCCTGCTTCTTATCTGCCCTACATCAACAGGACTGATTTGCAACGCAATTACACTTTCTGCAGCCACTCATCTCGGCCACAAATCGGACGGCCGGGGCCAGCATGAGAACCTCTCCCTTTATTCTTCCAGGATTGCTTTTTTCCCTGTTTTGGTTTGGGGGGCAAGAGCAGGAATGAGGCAATAAAAGAACTCATCGATCAGGGTCTGCCTGGCATATGGTGAAAGGAGGTTCCTGTGTAACTGGGCAGCTGCCATCACCACCATGGAGACAGATGAGAACACAGAGGAATGACCTTCCCCTCCTCCGCCACCAGGAGAGAGACCTAGGGCCACACAACCATTGGGTCTTCATCAATACCCCCAATACTCACCTGATCTGAGGGAGGAAGGTCTTCTTATAGGCATCCTCGATGCTCTTCAGGTAGGCCAGGGGGATGTTCTGGAGATATGCCTGAAAAGAAGCAAGGCAGCCTCACTATGACCAGCCAACGATCATATGAACCAGAAACCTTTCTAGCTACAATGGCAGTAATACAGGTTTCTCGAAAAAGGTAGAACCGGCCTTCTCGGTCCTCTAAGCCTTTTCACCAGCCTCCTGCCCCTCTTCATACCAAGTGAGCTCTCCTCCTATTAAACATTACCAGATGTCCAAGGCAGGAGCAGGGGTGGGGGGGGGGGGGGGGTTTAAGACAG
>JABFEA020000038.1:6777952-6789703 GCA_019775915.2 Cyphomyrus plagiostoma
ATCACTGTGTATGCAGTGGGTCTTGGTACCAAGGAGACTCTCTTGTCTTGGGCCATTTAAGCCAACAGAATGATACACAGTATTTTGCTATTGCTATTCTGTGATGTCGGGAAAGATTCCTTCTGGGCCTTACAAGACGGCCAGTGGTAGGTCCTTAAGAAGCGGGAGATGGCGATGAGAAAGGGCCCGGGGCTGCAGTCCCACGCTTGCTGCATAGAGTGGTATTGTGCAGCTGGCTCCAGCTCGGAGCCCTCTGCCGCCCCCCTCCCCCGGCCATCCTGCTGTCCCTTACAGTGCTCCGCATTGATGGCAGTGCCGCGCTGCGCCTCAGACGCCGAGCCCTCCAGACACCCCGAGCCCCCGGCACACAGCCTGCTCGTTGTCTTATGGAGGATGTGAGGCATCACATGCTGCTATAGTCTAGCCTATTTGCAAATTTTCAGCCTGGGGTGGCAGACCTGGGGCAGGGGTCCTGCCATAACCTCTCACGGTGTTCACTGTCTGGCATTTTTACTGATGAACGTGGACAATGATGGTGGCTGTACTGCAGAATTGCTGTATCTGGTGGGAGCCATATTGGAACAGCGATATTGCTAGTACACTTTATTGCTGACAGTAAATTAATTTCTCGTTCTTGGAAAGGTACAATGCAAATGTCCTATAAATACTGAAACGCATGTTACTTTTTGTTTATCAGGCATAACTGAAGAACTTAAAACAGCAAGTGTTCTATGAATAATGAAAATGGTATTTTTAAAATTGTTTTTCCTTTATTATGTGAGCAGACCAATCACACATCAAGGATGGTCCTATTCTTCAAGCTCCTTATTAGGTACCTCTTGGACACAGACCTCATCATCTCATCATGGAAGAATGTCTTTCCGGTTTTGGCCTCCAGTCTGCCGTTTTCTCCCCTGCCGGGTCTCGCTTTGTGCCTCCGGAAAGCCCCTCTATCACGGTGAGATCAGCACCCCTCCCTACGCAATGATTCTCCTAGTGGGAAGGAGTGCTTCACAGGCTCTGGAGCATGGCAGCATGAAATAAGGGCCTCGCTGGTGATTCGGTGGGCCTTTCTACTGGCGCCTGAAGGTTCTGCCCCATTCTGACTGGCACCTCCCACCCTCAGACTTGCTGGCCCCAGAAAGTCTCAAATGCTGGGGTGATTCATGCCCTCAGTCACTTTTGGCAAGTTATTCTTCAGAGTCATCTTTATTTTACAAGCCTCTGCTATGGCTCTTCTAGATGTTTTCAGTAGCCGTTGGGTCTGGGTTTTGGGGGTGACTGTATTGAGTGCGACTTTAAAAGCCACGGTAAAAACAACTACCTGGAAAAATATATGTGGCCTTTGCATAGTCTTACTCCAAGGCATTGGTGTGGAGATTAGCTTTGAGTATTACCCGTCATATTAGAGATGATATGTTGTGATGATGTGTTAAGTATCACCGATAGTGGTACTAGAAGAGGGAGAAGGCAGGGCGAGCCGAGTGCCGTGAGTCAGTAAGCAGATGGTGCACGGCACATACACACGTTCATAAACGGCTCAGCATGGATGGCAGCGGCCGCAACTCTCCTGTATGACTCACAGCGGGAGTTTTTGTACGTTGTTGTTCTGTAAGTGAAGGTACTGCTTCAGAGCCACACTCCAGTTCAGTGTCTGCTTCAGTTCACTGTCATCTCGAAGGCGTCATTTCTCTTCGGTGTTGCAGTCTGCGCTTGGCAGTGTGACAGACTTCTGGCTGTCTCTCCCCCCGCCCCCCCTCCCCCCAGCCTACGTCTATCACCCCATGTACGAAGGCAGGCTGCAGAAGTGTCAGGCGGATGACTTATTTCAAGAAGTGAGTGCATCATGGTTTCAGTAAATTAACAACTTCTGCAAAAAGCATCAAAGAATTTTTTTTTTTTGTTGTTGATTCCGCCCTTCACCCAGATCATTAAAAAAGCAACTGTCTTCAAGACATTCTACTAAGAATGAAATACAGGATGTTCCATTTTTAAAACTCCGATGTTCTAGGAGATATAATATAATATAATATAATATAATATAATAATACTGCATAATCCCGCGGTGTCATTATGCTGGGCTTCTCTCTCAATTGTCATGGTTAAAAACATTAAGGACCCTGTTAATGATATATTTGAAAATGGGAAGTTAACCTACTTTCATGTCCTTTACAGATGTCTAGGAATAGGATGAATCATTGGGTTTTGTACTTGGCATAGACCATTCCTCATGGTTAAGAAATTAAGTTTATGTAAGATTCCAACTTAAAAAAAAATTCAATGTGTTAAATTTTTTTTTTTTGCTCTGTCTCTGGAGGTGCAGATATTACTCTTTCATAGGATAGCTAGCAGCAGAATATGGTTTGATGTGTGATTGGTCTGCTTTATATAAACCGGCTACAGTAAGTGCACCTAGGGTTTATTAAGATGGTGCATGTATAGAGGTCGCCTTGCCCATCTTGCCAGAACACTGGCTGGATCTGATATGAATGGATTATTTGGATGTGCTCATGCTTGTACACTTAAATGACTGCCTGCATTGAAGCCCTTTCCATATTTACTCAGTGTTTGGTATGGTTGAAATCACCTATTCATGCCTTACCCTGAGAAGTAAAGATAAGCTTTCAAAGCCTCTACTCACAAGCCACCCGGGAGGCCTTTTGCAAGCTTATTTAGGAGCTGATTCTCACATGTACCGATTCAGAGGAAGGAAGCCAGCAAGTATTTTTATCAAGCTCCATGTGGACTATCCAGTGTCCTTCACTGTGGGTATGTGCAGCTCGCATTATTGGTTTTTCTTGTCAGTGTTACGGTGTGACTGGTTCTTTCAATCACTTCGGAAGGGTTATGGTACAGGTTGACTAGCAAGTGAATGAAGAGACAACTCTCCCCCCCCCCACCCCATCACATCAGATTGACTAGGAATGGTCTGATTCCACTACTAGCTGGCAGGAGGAGGGGACAATGCTCTGTAGGTAGCTGAGGGCAAGTACTACTTTTTTTGAAGACTGCCAACCTGAGGTGCATGGCTGCAAAATTGAATTGGGGACTTTAGCTGTTGGCATACACTAAAGTGCTCATTTGTTTTTTGTTTTTTCCCTCACCCATTCCACAGGCCCATAAGGAAAGCTCTCCTCGTCCTCATGGGACACAGGCACTTAATGTCCCTCCCCTCACCGGGGATTCATGCTTCTGTACCCAGCTATTTAGCCCTCAGCACTTAGAGGATCCTGTCAACTCTCATTGTCACCGCCGTGTCTTTTGAAGTCTCTCAGAAGGGGCTGTAGGGTTTTTTCTTTTTCTTTTCTTTCCTGTACAACAAAAACAACTAGAAATTGTCCTCTGAAGGACTGGGTTTCCCTTCGACATGTTTGTTTTGTGACCTTTTGTATGTGAAGAACAAATCCAATTTTTCCTTTGTTTAATGGGAGAAAAAGGGGGTAAGAGTTTGTCTTGGCCGCAGTCAATGATTGTAATGTAATGTTTGAACTGGCTAAGTTCAAAGCAGAAGGCGGTTGAGTTGAGATGATTTCCTCTCTGATGGGGAGGTTAAAACACAAGAATGAATTCATGTGCCTTAGATGAAGTAGTGTTATCAGTTAAAAGGTACTTATGGTTTTGTCCTGTCCAACCAAAAATGCACTGGCCAGACCTGATCAAAGCTACAGAAAGTAGCATCAAATCCATGATGAAATTGCTGCTATGTCACCTCAGGCTATGACTGTGGGGAAGTAAAAAAAAAAAATGCTAATATCTGTCAGTTGACAAAAATGGTTGATAATTCAAATGAGAACTAAATAAAGATAATACATGAAGAATGTGTGTTCAAGAACTGGTTTGCATATCTAGCGCCAGGTCGCCTCTTGTCTGCTTTCTGTCTGGCCCTTTTGCCTTAAGACGATGACAATAGATACCGTTCTCGGTCGGCCCAACTGTTAGCATATAGGTATGTGAGGCATGAGCAGACATCCGGGCTCTGGAATTCACTGGCGCTCCAACTCGAGGGTTTTGGTGCCGCAGCCATGCCCCAAGAGGGTCGTGCCCCGATTGTCGTTTCCGCTGCACGCGGCAGTCTTTCCGTGGGAGACTCCGGCAGACGCTCCACATACAAGCCATGCAAGATTTTTGAAATGGATTTAATTGTCGAGGTTAAAAGAACTCTTGTCGTTTGTCGTCTTGGTGCCTCATTTGGTTCTGAAATTCATTGTAGTGTGTGGAGAATGCCTTGTGGTGATAGGGAGCTTGGGACGGGTTTGTTTTATTTTTATTTTTTTTATTTTTAGAAGCGTCAGTGTTGGATGTTCATGTTGCTGTTTTGTTTCTGGCTTCCTCACCGTGATTTCAGCTTGAATAAATGCCTGTTAGCACAACAAGTCAAAGCAGGCTTCACAGCAGCAACCAATTGAATTCAGATTCAGAACCTCAGGTCATCTGTGAACACTGTATCAATCATAAAAATCCCTGCATGCTTTTGACATAACTACAATTGTTATAATAGGTGTTTATCGAATACCACTAGAGTTCCAAATTTCCGATGTTTTCAATTTGCGTGTTTAAATAAGGCACATTCTCCAAGAGAGAATTTTGAATTTTCCCTCAAATCACGTCCCACTCAACTGCACTGATCCACACATCTGCCCTGTATGGTTGTCTAGACTGGAGAATGGCTTGGATTGACATGGGATGTAACCTTAAATTTAATAATAGTTGCTCAGTTTTGTAAAAAAAAAATTGTTTTTCTAGATTATGTAATTCCAGGGCACTTTGAGTTGGCCCAACGTTTATGGAGGGATCATTTGTACTTTTTAAATAAATGTCCCTCAATAAAATAAATATATTGTGAAATGTAGCAGTAAATAAATGATATGAAACTTGGCAATAAATCTAAGAATTTTTCCTGTTTTCATTTAATTATTTGTTGCCTATTTGTTCATTTATTTCAGTGATGCCCCACATGACATGAAATAAGGCTCAAAATGATAACTGTCACTTTGACTCATCAAGGGAGGTCTCTGTGATGGGTCTCTTGGAAGCACTCAACCAGCCTCTAGTGGCTGCAGTTTTGAGCAATGAGCCACAGATGCATATGAGGATGGCTGTCCAGGGGCAGGTTTCCCAAGAGCTCCTGTTACCAAAGTACATAGTTCCCATTCAGTTACCATCTATGCTTTTGGGTAACATATCTCAGAGTAAGTTATGCTGCAGTCAAATACTCTTATTTGTAGCCTGCTCCATTGCAGAAGTTCCTCTTCGATTCATCAGTGTTGTATTCAGAGCTGCTACCATTGTAGCTTCTTCCAACAACCTTTCAGTTTGCTCTCAGAAGCGTGTTATCGGCAGCAATAACAAGCATGTTTTGTACCAGTTCTAGTAAGTCATTCTGAGGCAAGTTCCAAGACCTTCCACGAGTAGCTGACACCACAGATGAAGGCATGGACCCAATATATATATCGTGATTTTTGTGTACTTGTTTATGGTAATTGATAAGCTATGCATAGTAAGACATGACATTAAAATGGTAATGTACATTGTATTTTATTTTTATTATACAGTACTGTACAACTACTCACTCGAAATTAAAAGGATTCCAACTTTTTAGCCCAATTTTCAAGAGATGCTAGAGCAACAACAATATGTTTCAAGGGATTGTTGATCAATAATAATCATGTTTTGAATACTACTCAACGAACAAATCATCCATGGAAACAATGTATTTTGAACCGTGGTAACCCACAGACACCTGAAACCACAGACGGTGGTTAACTTTTGTATATCTAGTGTGGTCGTGTTGATTTAGACAGGAGCAATCAAGTGAAAATCATCCACCAATCAGAAACCTGTATTCACTAGAGCTTTCCCTCAACTTGAATGGGTCAAAGTGACAGTTTGCATTTCAAGGCTTATTTCAATAAATATAGATCAAACCAGCAATAAATAAATAAATAAATAAAAACAGGAAGACCATTTTAAGCTCCATTTTAAGATTAATTTATGCTTACATTTCATATAATTTACTTATTGCCACATTTCACAATATATTTATTTATTAATCTAGCGATTTCTTCTGAATAATCTCTCCATAAACATCAACAGAGCAACAACAGGCTAAATTATAGGATTCCTTCATTATGGCAGCTATGCTACACTTTATGGAGCTCAGATAGCATCAGTTAGCATGGCTCTCCAGCTCAGCCTGTGGATCTCAAAGTCAAAACAGCATTTGTGTGGGGACAAGCCCAGGCCTCCAGATAAAGATCTTGCCCACTTTAAAACAAAGAGGAAGACTGTGTCTCCTGCACTGACTGAGGGCGGATGGCTGTTTCGGGCAACACACATCTTTGCCACAGCCAGCCAGCGTCTAATGGCCTGTGCAACTGGGACCAACATGAAAGACGTTCAAGAATTTCAAATTCAAGGAGTAGGAAAAAACACTAAGAGACCCTGCAAGGATCCAGGACGTCAGCAGACAAGCCCAGGCTGCCCATGCCTGAGGTCCGATAAGGGCTCACAGGGCTCCAAGGTAGAAGGGAAGGAGATAGACTATCTGAGACCGTCTGTCTATCTCCATCGGGGGTCGCTAAAGAGAAAAGGGCTGTGTCCAAAGTTAGGGGCTCCATCCTTCGAAGGGTACAGTCTATGTTGCCTCTGTAGCAGAGCATGTGAGTGGAGTGCAGGGGTGAGAATCCACTCCTCACTCACAAGGCTGTTGGCTCCGCCCGCTCCTCTGCTCTAATCCGCTCCAGTCAAATCGCCCCACGCTCACTCCAATTTAAAAGAGGGACAAATAATCTGCATGCCTAACAAATGTCACCTTAAACCGAACCCTTATATCATAAAGAAATATGTGCAACGGCAACATTGCCACTCAGAACAGAAAATATTTTATTTTTAACCAACATATAGGCAGCAATGGACAGGTTTGGCAATGGCATTCCACACAAAAATAGGCTTAAAAATAAAGAAATCAGTGGGCTTAAAAAACTAAAGAATATACAGGCTAATCATCCACGTTTTAAATTCCTCAATTTTTTTCTGTTGCTGCTGCTGCGTCTCTATAAAATAAAATTCCACTAACAGGATTTTTTAAATTTCATACACTATTAGACCTACTTTGGATGACAAAATGAATTTGTTTGATTACCAATATTTACTTTATAGGCTTTTATACTTATACTATATCTTCACTCACTGAAAGAGTTTCACCACATTGTTGTTCTTGCTCTACATTATTGTCATCTATACGTTTGATGAGAATATTACACTTCTATGATCTATCTGTTTCCTTTGTGAAATACTTCGCGGATTCCATCTCGGTCAATTTGTGTAACAATTTGTGTCCTGATAATTGTACAAATAAATTCTGGGTAGATTTGGACACGCCTCAGAGTCGCAGTGTGAGCGGTATCGGAGCGAAATTGGAGCGAGACAGAGCGGCCGCTCCAGCCTTAATTAAAAAAAACTCCTCCGCACTCTGACCAAATTCCGCCCGCATGCTCTGCTAGGCTGTAGGCTGTGTCCATTGAAGGTTCATGCAATGAGCCTTGGAATCTCTGCAAAAGAATAATGCATATCTAGGCTGCATGGGAAGCAGCCTTTGAAATGGGGCGGCCTTTTTGCACCGCTGTGACTCATTCGGGTTTTGAATGCAGCCTTAGCACCTGAAATCGGACACAGCCGATGAATGCTGTTCTATCTAAATGCCTTCTAAGCAGTATCCCCAGTACTTAATGAAGGCAAGGGGTGACATTCAAAGGCAGAAACCTGTCGCTAAAAAGATACACAATGTTGTTGCATACGCGTGGTGATTGCAGACTGACAGACACAGAGAGACGGCAGATGCCTTTTGACCTGGGCTGTTGCTGTAGTTCTGCTGGCAAGTGTGCGTGCCGAGATAATTTACGAGCTTGAGATTTCGTTTCGGCTGACTTGACGCTTCCGTCAGGTTATTCGCGCTCAGAGGAAGAGGCTCGTCTTGCACTGTGTCGTGACAAGGAAGGGAAAAGGAGCATTAATCATGTTTTCACATTTTTACTGCCGTGGTTTTCACGAGCTGCCCGCGGCCCAGAATGCTCCAAGCCGGCCCGCGCTCTCCGAGTTTCGGGAACCAGTAAAACATGTTTAATCTCAGTTATGTACACAGGAAGTGCTCTTTGTTCTGACAGAAAGGATTGTAGGAAGTGAGCTGAAGGCAAAGGCCTGGGGCATGTAGGGTCCAGGGAGAGAGGAGAGGGCCTGGAGGAGGCTGAGGGGCCAGCCTAGGTGGGTGGGGCTCCGGAGGGGGGGTGCGAGGAGGGAGTGCTGTGCTTTTCATGCTGTCCGGCACCCAGCTGTTAGGGGCAGGGAATATTGCTGGCATCAAAAATAAAAATGACACTAAATCAAAGAAAAATATGAAAGAACTGAAAAACTTGGGCTAGGTTTTTATTTACTGTGCCCACACACCCCCCACCAGCAGTATGTCCCAGATGACTCCTGGAAATATTGGTTAAAATAAACAACCGCCGTGTTTTTTTTTTTTTTTTTTTCCTTCTTTCCCTCCTTTCTGTGTTTGCTTTTATTTCCCTCCTTTTCTCTGACAAGGCGAGCAGAGCCAGGTTTCAACATGGCCACCATCCCTGATTGTCAGTCACACCGGACAGCAGGCAAAACGTCAGCAGACATGGGTCAGCCAGGTTGGGGTTCCCATAAGGGCTGAGGGCCACAGGGTCTCTGCTCAGCTTCTGGCTTCTGGGGGCCCTGAGAGTGATAGAAATGCCAGTGTAGCCCCGGGGTCTCCACAGGCTTTTCGGACTGCGGTGACATGCTTGGTATGTTACTTGTCACATTTGCAGTATAGGGGACAGGTGCTTCGGGGGACCGTCGAACAAACAGCAGTGCAGTAAAAGACAGGACAGGGCAATATAGGAAGTGGAACCATTAACATGCAACAAATAGGTGGTGCATTGGGGAAGGATGTGCAAATAGCAACAGAGGTAAACCGTACTAATACTCAGTCTAAGTGAGGAAGTGGACCCTTAATAGTGTACAGTGCATGGATGGGGCGGCATAGTAGCGCACTGGTTAGCACTGTCGCCTCACATCTCTGGGACCAGGATTTAAATCTCTGCCATGAGTTTGCATGTTTTTCCCCGTGTCGTCGTGGGATTTCCTCTGGGTTCTCTGCTTTTCCCCCTGCAGTCCAAAAACATATGTACAAAAACATACGTTTTTGGACTGAGTTGGCAAATTGCCTGTAGGTTTGCATGGCCAGTGAGAGGACCAGGGTTGGTGCCCTGTCCTGGGTTGTTCCCTTCTTTGCGCCAGCAGCCTCCGGGATAGACTTCTGACCCCCTGTGATCCTGAAGTGATGGATGGATGGTGTGCTATACAATACAGTGGGGACAGATGCAGGTCACTGACTGTTTGGCAACCTCGCCCTGGAAATGTAGATCTGGCCCACCCTGATCCTCATCCTCCCCCCATCCCCTTCCAGCTGTCCCTGCTCTGTCATCTCTGGGGCCAGATGAACCGTCAGCAGCAGGGGCAGCCATCCAAGCAGCTGCAGTAACACCCCCCCTCACAATCACCCCCATTCACTCCACCTGTCTGGCATGAGCTGCTGCTGGACGGCTTCCATTCCTTCATCTCCATCATCGTCATAATCATGCTCATTATCGTTACCATCACCAGAATTATCCTTCTCAAATCAGCATTCTCACGTGATTACTCCATAATGCTTGGGGTGACATCCATGATTCAGTTACCCGCCCCCACCCCCCAATTAATTGATGATGCATCCCCCCAGTCGATGGTGGTTTCTGTCTATTCCACTTAACATCATTTTGAGTCCATGTACCTAATGTAGGCTAATTTATATTAGAGCTGTACCCTCAAATCTTTGAGGGCGACATGCTTGGCTCTCACAGACCAACCCCACTCTGATATACTTGCTTGCTGAAACATTGGATCTAAGTCTGTGAGAATGGAATTAGCTGGTTGCCTTAACATTATACCTATTTTTTTTTTTTGTCCAGTGGAGAAAGCAAGGTCAGCCAGTCTCTAGAGCAGTTACTCAAGGGCCTGACCCTGAACCCATTCTGCAAACCACAGGATTTGAACCGGCGACCTTCCAGTCGCGGGCAAAACATCCTAACCCACTGAGCCACATACTGGTTAGCTTGAGTAAGCCAAGAGAAAGCTGCTGAGAGAACTGCAAACTCATCCTGGTGCTGTGGAAACGTTTCGTATGGTAGGCCAAGGAATCGTCAGAAGCAGGCCTTTTTGGTCTCTTCCTTCTGCCAGGCTTGTATTATAGGTAATGTTTGCTGGCCTCCTGAGAGAGGGTTTCCTGCTTCATTCCCCCCACTTGTAATCTCAGCACTCTGTGTCCGGCACAGACCGGTTGCCGGCGGCAGGTGCCTGGACACATGTCGTGCCGCGTCACTGTAGACGTGACTCTGTGGTTACAGGGAGGAAGGAGGCTGCTTCCTGACTTCTATCTGTAAGAGCCGTTCCTCTGCTTCATAGAGACTCAAGGTTCCTCCCGATCATAGACTGTTACGCGAAAGAAGAGGAGGAGGTTAGTCGCTTTATTCAGAAGCTCGTGAACCTGAGGGTTTAATCCGCAGCCATTGACCTCCCAGCTTCTCCGGTGTCCCGCCCTCAAACGCCATGGTGATGGAGGTGTTTTCAGTAAGCTTGTGGAAGTGTAGTTTCGATTACGCAGGCCTGGCTGTGCAGGCCGGGTCCGTGGTGTCCACAGGCCGTCCTGTGCAGTCGGGGCAGTTCTTCCTATTGTCACCGTGGAAAACTACTGGCAGGATTCATCCACCCCTGCTAGACGACAATGTTATGATTGAATGTTTACAAGTCCTCCTCCATGTGGGTTACTAACCGGTGAGGCCTAGGTTTCATGTCAACGAGTAGGCAAGAACCATTCATTTCGTTTGCTGTTATTCTTCCTGTAATTAACATCCGACTGATAATTTTGCTCTTTTTAATCACATTTTTTTTTTACCTGTAATTAGAGCTGAGAATTGGGATGGAATGAGGAACATGGCATTTTGATTTGTTATGTAAAAGCCAAAAACGGTGGGCTAATGAAGAGTGGAGAGGCAGGAAAAAAAATCTGTTTTATTCCTCCGAGAAGGAGATGTAATGCGGGGGAGTGAGAGTGAGGTTGTGTCTGTCGGCCAGGGCCAGAGCCGGCGACTTTGCTCCATTAGACGTCAGTGTTAGCTGCAGATAAATACACATGCTTGATCCAAAAGGAAAATGTGCCAGAGAGGGTGTGAATTGTTTGGGGGGGGGGCACTCTGAGAACAATATCTGCTTTTTGTGGAGAAACAGATACTTAGAATATCTTTGATGCGGCTGCATGAAGTTTGCTTTGGCCCCAGCCAACATTTCCTCTGTGACCAGAATGGAGGGGTTACTCAGCCCCTGTTTTTTTTCTTTCTTTTTTTAAATTCATGCATCAGGTTAGAGAGCTGTGTGTGTGTGTGTGTGTGTGTGTGTGTTATTGGGGGTTGTTATCCGCCCTGTGAGGCACACAGGAAGTGATGCATGTTCCTTCCTCTTGGCTACGCCGACTCTCCTGGGAGGCCTGCCTCGCGTGAGAGCATGGCTGGCAATCTGTCAGTGGAATGGGAACGTCTCAAGGTCTCTGGTATTAGGGCCAAGGGGGGTGGGGGGGGACACAGGAATCCTAAGCCTACAATAGCCTAGCAAAAAGTGAGCCTGCATGTAAGATGGCCGCCCTTGTTTGGGGGG
>JABFEA020000038.1:6808335-6828062 GCA_019775915.2 Cyphomyrus plagiostoma
GGGCCATTGTATCCCTTAATCCCCCCCCCCTCCCCCAAGCCTGCTGCATCTGCATGTGCCCTTATTCAGTGGACTTCTGGGAGTGGCATGTGCTGACATGGGGACCCAGGGTTCTACGCTGACACATTTTTTTCAAGGTGCCCCCAAGTTGAAAAAAAAAATTTGAAATAAATCTGGGAGTTCTGTTTTTAAGCACTCAATGCATCATTATAATACAATTTCACATACAAGCTAGTGGAATGGAAAGGTCAAGAATGACAAAGCTGTCAAGAAACTAGTTTTTTATTTTTGTATCTGGGATTTCTTTTGATGTTTTATCAAATTCCGCATTTAAATTCATACTGTCCGAATGGCTTGGCCTAGCTTTTTACGTTATAATGTATGTAACAAGTTTATCTGTGGTGTGTGAATTTTCTATTAAACACTGATGCCATGTCCTGATAGCAAATTAACAAATTCAAAATAAAGAGATTTTGATTAATTGTACACGTTAAACAAAAATAACCCAGTTACATACATATATAGTATCAAATTAAAAAGTAAAACGTATGTATGTGCTGCTGCCTGCATGTAAGGTGCCTATGCAGTCATTTTCTTTGTGCTAATATGCCGTTGGTGCTCATAACAGCAGTGAATCTAACACCCTAAACCAAAAAGCCGTAGTCTTCCTAACAGATTGTCCTGAAATCGTACAGCTGAAAAGTTTTCAAATACAGTATGTATTTTGTAAACATAAGATAAATAGGCACAATTTACTGGTGACTTCATATACGTCAAAGTTAACTTTTTTAACAGCTGTATAAAGAAATGCTTTTTTTCCTATATAAATTAACTTGGGTGAAACAAAAAAATATACATTTTCAGGGTTGCCATCTCACGCATCAGGTGTTACACTCACACCATTATAAACCTAAAATTAGTGGCATCAAAACACTGGGGTAGTTTGCAAACCATACAGACTATTTACAAGGTAATAAAACTTTTGCAAACATGTAAATGCATGTGCGTGTGTGCGCAGACTTGTCTCAAATTGAAAATCTCACTCCAGCCAGCTGACTAAAGCTGGCAACCCTGCGTTTTATTTTAAATGAACTGCAAAATGCACTGTATTTGGCTGAAACAGCTCGTTAATCTATTTGCGCTGTTACTCTGGCAATTATAAAATGAATATGAGAACATTACCTACGTCACTTTATCTTTTCGATATAAGACTGCCCATATCCAAGTCTAATAGCAATGAAAGTATACTTAATATAATATATAAATATAAATGTAATAATAATATAATATAAATTTACATAAAGGGACAGGACATGCTTCTGCTCTGAAAAACCTGGAAAAAGTAATACCGTGATATAATACCATCATCGTCCAAAAAGTGAGAAATACTGTGATAATAATTTACCCCTATTTTATGCTTTTAAAGGAATTGAAGAGGTGCGTGCTGGTTCTGAAGCAGCCAATTATAGCTTGAAATGCTACTGACATGTAAATATATGCAAAAGTGGCGGCGTGCATGAAGTGTGACTCACTCAGTCACTGAGTGCTGTTTGATGTTTCAGTTTTTCTGGGGTGATGTTACAAGTAACTCACACCAGTGCGCCTAAATGTTTTTTCACATTTGGCATTTTTACTCGCATCTGCCAGTGAAGCGGGTGCACTGTGGAGCCCTGGGACCATGCTTGTCATCATCCCTTGATTTTTTTCTGCACCGATCACACTGTATCACGTAGCTGTGGCCTCCGAGGTCAGCTGCTTTTATCTGCTCCCTTACCGGCTTACAGCTCGTGCATGGGTCACACGTGACTATATGGCCGTGTGACACATGCAGCCCTCAAACAATAGCACCAGTAAAAGCGAAACAAAACCAGTTTGGCCTATTCTGATTAATGTCTGAGTGTCTCTCTCCTGTGGCTTGGCTGAGCTGTTTCAGGAGTGTCACGTAATGTAATCGATCTGCCACGGAGCCTTGGCGAGGGATTATGTTCTGTCACATGACTTCATTTCCCACCTGACTTCTGGACTGTGAAAAGCTTAACCGCGTTTTTCGTGCTGCAGTTGCAGGATTGTCTGTCTGGTGCTGACTCAGAATTAAGCTCTGGTGTAAATCGTTCAACACAAGCGCACCCTGTCACTGCACCATTGTTTGCTTTGTGGATGGGCTCATCTCTTGACGATCCGAGATCACTCCAGACACGTTTACTGTAGTCATGGTCGCCGGTGTGTCCTTGGCAAGCATGGAGGTGCGGAGAACGTAACTGGGGTCATGAACATAGATGGCTGCCACGTTCCTGTTCCGTTGTTCTGCGCAGCACATTTACACTGAGGCCTTCCTTGGCCTCTAATCCCAGGCTGTTCTAGTTCCTCTATGGAAGGAGGGTGAATGAAAACAAAGAAGAAAGAGGCAGGCTGGCAGGGAGGGAGGTGTGGTAGGGAGGCTTGCCTTTGATTTCAGGTAAGCCTCGCTTTGACTTCCTCTGAAGTCACCTGGGGCAGTTTGAGGGGTAAGTTAGGAGTTTTGTTAGCAGCTTTGTGGCCTAGGAAGGGGGACGGGGGTGGAATAGTGAGTTTGTTGGTCGAATGAAAAATGAAGAAAATTGAAGAAGTTGGCTTGCAGCGTATAAACAGTGTCAAAAGAGAATGAACAAGAACAAGTTGCTTCTTTGCAATATGCTAACATGCAGCCCTCTCTCCTCTGTCTCTCTTGCAGCCACCATGAAGAAGAACAGCCTGGGCTGGATGGCGGGATTTGGCACCAACGGCACCAGCACGTCCGCCATCGATGGGGTCTCCTTCTCCGAGGGTGAACTCCTCCTCCAGGTCAGTGACGACCAGGGACAGAATAACTTCTCTGGGGGCCCTAGACTGACATGGGACCCCCTAAGTAGGACATTGGGGATATTTTTGTAGCTGAAAGAAAAACAAGAGAGAATTAACAAATGATGGAACATCAAAAATGTTCTAATCAGTGCCAGAGGGTCGACTGGTTTAATTATTCCCTCTTTTGCTTTCGTTTAAGTACCAAGACAGTTTTCTTCTTTCTTTGTGGCAGTTTGCTTGGCAGTGAACAGCCAGTGGACTCCAGTGGTAACAGAAAGCTGGGTAGCATGAAGTCTCACAGTAGAATAGTCCATTACAGCCTGGACACGGGCATCTGTGTTTATCCTGGAAAATGTGAAGATACAGGTTGCTATTCTGTCGTAATGGGTCCTCTAGTTTTTGTGGGCCCCAGGCAGCTGTCTGCCCTTGCCTAATGGTGGGTCTGTGCCCCGGCCTACACCGGGGCCCACCCAAGGGGCTGTGGAATACCCTTGGCCCTGACCTCTCCCTACAGATTTAGCTGGAGATGCAGGCAGGCAAGGAAGAGGCGGGCAGGGAAGAGGCAGGCGTCAGCCTGCCCCAGTTCAAACCGAACATGCCCAGAGGCCAGGATCTGAAACGAAACACCCTGCTCTTTGAAACCGGCTCCAGCTGCACGCCCGCCTTCCCCCATAAACCTGACCCCCCACCTCTTCTTTAAGCCGCCATATTGGTTTTCTCTAAATTGTATTTATTCGTGGTGCAGCGAGAATCCAACGCCCTGATAATGGCGAACGTGCTTGACGGCTGCCGGCGTTACGTCACCACAAGCGAACGTTACCCTGTAAGCGTGTGCCATCCAGGCACTGTCCCCTGCACCCTGACACCCGCCCCTATCGTAAAATGCAAGTATCCTACCATTGACCGCGGGTCTTTGACCCCACAGGACAGCAGGGAGACTATAGCCATAATGAACCCCTTCTGGGAAGGTTATAAAATGTGCACACACACACACGCCATCTCCCTCTGCCTTGATGCCAGACTCATGGCTGTAAGATATAACTGTAGCCTGCCAGAGGCGATTCTGCTAAGGAAGCTCATTATTTCAGGGCATGCGATCCTATGATCTTTGTGGTAAGTTTTCCAGAATGCAGTTGCTACCCAGAACCTTCAAACATATTTATGTATTTTGGATGTTCTGTTGCATTCGGATCAGTTTCCCCGTGTTTGGCCGGGCCTTCAGAACAGCCAGGGGTTATCTGTGGGTTTCCGTTTACTCGTTAGCAAACCTCGCCGGTGGAGACACAGGCTGATGTCGCTCATAGCTGTCAGTCGCTGCATAAACAACCCGTGATTTTTAAAACCAGTGATGCTTGTACCTGTCAATCCAGGAACCCCCGAGGAAACAGACTGTGACTTTCTCCCCAAAAAACCCAAAATTTTGGCATATATCCTCAGCACTGACCAAGGCCTTGGTCCCTGCTAACTGTCACTCTCTGGGTTTTTTAATGTCCCTTAGTTCCACATGATGCCAGATTCATCTGTCATTGGAACTCCAGCTCTGCCACGTACTGAGACCAGGAGCTTAACTCATGGCTGAGAGAAAAATATAGAAAGACACTGTGTGAGCAGTGGTGGGTAAGCGAAAATGCCCTGTGGCCGACGTTTGGAGTCACGGGGGTTTGCTGAGCTCTTCCTCCTTCCCCACACGTCTTGCCCCACCCAGATTTAGTAGCATTCTTTGGCAGCACTGACAGAAACGTCTTGTGTTCCTTTATTGCTGGAATAATGCAGATTCCAATAAAACCCAATGTAACAAATCCTATTCCCCTGCCAGGAGTTTTAGCTGTGCGGAGGCCTGGCCCGCACCAAGGTGCAGAAATAAAAGTGCGCCCACTATTGGTCAAATTGGGCAGAAGAATGTGCACAAGCGAGCTTCCCAAGCTGCCTGACTTGGCATTTAATTAGGAGATGGTGACTGCTGGAATCTCAGCTCGCCACGGCTCGCTGCCAGGCTCCCACACATGCTTCCTCACAGCCAAAGTCTGCCGCTACCAATTTGCTGCTCTTGAGCAATGTTTACATTTCATTCGTTTTTTTCACTCGGAGTCGTTGGCATGACCATGCTGCGCTACATTAACATGGGGCAAGTAATAAGGCAAATGCAGAAGGCCACCAGGAAGTATGCTGTACTGCTCCTCAGTCAAACACGTTAATCATTTAAATGTTGAGGGCGCTATCGGAGTGAAAGCCAGGCCATTACTGAGAGAGAGCATACAGCCCAGAGTATCTGCCAAGGGCCCTTTGAATTTGGCAGCAGAGGTAGAGACTGTCCATGCCTTTCCCTTTTTGAGTTGTTTTACGTAGACAGTCTCACCTTCCCTGTATCAATTGAATCTGCTTGCCGTATCCCCCCCATCTCGCTGCTGGTGGGGGGACGGTTGGGGGGGGGGGGTCCATTGTTTGCAAGGAGCAGGAATCCTTGCGTGACTAGGAGCCAAACTCTCTCCCTCTCCTGTTGACGTGTTTAGCACCTGAACAAAGACATCAGTAAGTGTGTGGAATGTTTAGCCTGCCCCGCTCTCTGCCTCCCACCCCCCAGTACACCGTACTTTCCCAGCTCCCGACTCCCCCCTTCACTGCATCCAGGATGTTTTGTCCATTCGTAGAAAAGCCTTAAATAAGACCCGGGCCCATTCGGGGGTCACATGACTGCGCCTGGTCTGCAGCTTCACGTACACATATATTCTGGGCCTCCACCAGGCGCATGGTGTCCACGGGCGCATGGTGTCTGTGAGGAAGCTCCTCACTGTGCTGCTCTAGCCTGTCGATGACTCCCATCATGCAGTTCTGCTGCATCTGAGATTGAATGCAGAAGGTGTTGGATCACCGCATGCTCTGCTCAGCAAAACAACATTAGCTGCGTACCAGGCACAGTTAAAAATCCCTTACCCAAGATGGGACCTGCAGGCTAGGATATGAAAAGGAACAGTGAGCAGTGGAGGACCCTCGACAGCAGCAGGGAGCAACTTCCCCTGAGAGCTGTCGCATCACTGTTTACTACGGTGTTGTGTGTGCGTGTGTGTCTGTGCGGTTGCCATGCACATGTTTCTGCACACGCCTGTGGGCGTGTACTTCAGCATGCCTGGGTGTGTGCCATTTATGTCCATCTGCATGTGTTTCTGACACGCCAACCCCGTGTGTCCCAACAGGCTCTGAACGGCTTCGTCCTGGTGGTCACGGCTGAGGGCTACGTCTTCTACGCGTCCCCCACCGTACAGGACTACCTCGGCTTCCATCAGGTGGGTTTCAGTGTCGTCTTATCCTTTCCACATGGCTAGGCTCCAGTAGCTGCTCATCTGGATACAGTCGAAGAGACTCACACACACAGTTGTTTGTCATTTATAAGAACATATTGCCTGTCATCAATGCATAAATAAAACTTCCTATCTATTTGGCCCCTAAATTATGAAAAAGTGCAGATGTAAATTGATTGGAAGACATTTCAATCTTGCCAACCTTTTCCTTTTTACTGAACATGATTATATGGTTATGTAATCAGCCATTTTTTTTGTTATTTGACAACCAAGGGCAGTTAGGTAACCCTCTTCCAAGTAGGATCGTCTTGCAAAGGCTCGTTCCGTTTTTTTTGTCCTTCCAGGTTTCTCTTTCTTGGTTTGTTACTTGCGTGGTGCTTGGGACGTCCCATTTTGACGAGCCAAAATGGGTTGCTCATGTTGTGCTTCTGCTGGAGCACTCTGTGCTGCCAACTTGCTAAGGCAGCCGTCGCTAGCACAACAGCTTAATTAAGCCCCGGTTCCCTTGACATCAAAGGAAGATAACTAGCACTTGTTCGAGCAACGTAATTAAATGCTTAAATGCAGCACCAAAACCAGAAAAACCGGCTCTGCGTTGGACTTTGAATAAGAGCTCTCTGGAGTCATAAAATAAGGAAGTAACTAGGAGCATGCATTGTTTCATTTGGAGAGACCTCAGCTATGGTTGAGGCTATCGAAAGGCCCCTTTCAGCAGCAAGGCTATGTCAGCAGTACGAGATTGTAGGATATCTTCACAGTCAGGCCATGCCCAGTCCATAAACCCTTTTTTGTTTTATTTCTCCAATGTCAAACCTGTACATTTTCTCCTCAGTGAACATAGTGAAAGCTGTATTTTTTGGCAAAACTGGCACAGGGGGCCAGCGTGAGCCCCTTGGAGATGCATATCATCATCTTTAAAATATCCCACCTCTCCAAAATTTACTATGTATTAAACCACCTGGAAAATGCAGCATACCCTGATTGCAGTTTCCATCACACACTGACAGTGGCACATGTACACATTACCCCCACCCCAGGTCGACATGGTGACCACATACTCACCCTGCCCAACAGGCCTTAAAGCCCACTGTGGGATGTGGCCACAAGGCACCGAACCCACGCAGTCCTTGCGAGAGTTTACTCTACTCTTTCCCGGGGGGTGCGGATAGCATTTTCTTAAGCCAGAACTTTCCAGCCTACGAACAGCAGGATTTGTGTTACTGTGGCTTGCTCGATGAGGGTGGCGTGAGAGCCGGTATCGGTTTGTGTTTCTTGGTGGGTGTCTGTAGGATCTGTTGGGAGTGCTGATCCCATGAGTCATGCATTGTCAGTCTGACCGTGAAATAAGCCTTGTTTACTGCTGATACCTGCAATATCCTTGCTCCCAGTAACAGCACTTGAAATTGCCGATTCAGTGCGAAGAATACCAGAACCATGTCTCACTTCCAGCCTGGAAAACACAAAGCAGTATGCATGCTTTAGAATCACTAACTCATCAGACATGTCACTCTGTGGGTGGTATTCCCGCCTCAAAGGATTTACCATGTTGGGCCTTTATTTAGTCATTGTCTTTTCATCACTCTGCGGTACCAGCGCAGAGGTCTGGCACTCTTTTGACAGTGGTAGCATACTTCCTACCTTTTGTCTAATCATCTGTCTTTGTACAGTTGCCTACGTGCATGTTGACTCTGGAAAAAGCCATGTGTTTAAGGCTCCACGAAGCCGCAGTGGTTGATAGAACTACTTGTGCCTGTTAAGATCAGGACTCTTTGAGGGGGGTACGTGTTCAGAGTTACCCTCAGGTTAGTGGTGAGCGCTGGAAGATGTGGTAGGTCATGGAGGCCATTGTGGCTCAAGGTTCCTTGGCAGGAGACATCAGTGTCAATACCGTGGATGCTGCACGATGACCTTCACTGAATCCTTGCTGACCACAGTGTCCCCTTCGCCTTTCCTGATTCTCCCCACAGTCTGACGTGGTCCACCAGAGCGTGTTTGAGCTGATCCACACAGACGACCGCGCCATGTTCAGAAGACAGCTCCACTTTGCCCTTGACCCTACTCAGTCTGATGCGGAGCAGGGAATCGACGGTGGGTGTAGATTCATATCACTCTGGCTGAACACACAAAACTATAATCTGTGAAAGTAATAGAATGAAGTATGCCATCTTACTGCCAAAGTTAAAATTTTGAGTTTGGTTTTATCTTTTAGCTTGTCAAGCTGATGACGGAAATGCTAGTACATTTCAGCCCCAACTTCTTGGTTCTGCTGTAGTCCAGCATCTACAGAAATATTCAGAAAAGTCTTTCATTCTGGATCAGTCAGGCTGGCAAAAAGGCCACGCCATCGATTTAAGGAAATTTCTTTGGGACTGTAGGAATGTTCTGGCTAAAAGAGTCCGCAATTCAAGAAGTGCAGGACTTTGTGTTCAAAGAGTGGCCTTTATGTGGTTGAAACACTTACCGCTTGTTCATCATGACAATAACAACGATTCCTAATAGTAAGACATTATTTGTTGTGTCTTATAGTACATTGAATCTTCATGGTCGTGTTTCTCTGCTGTTTAGGATTTCATGTGTAACACTGGCATATTAATTTCCTAGCCATGCAAAGCCCCAGTGATATCAGCACCAACATCATGACTTTTGACCCCCAACACATCCCCCCAGAGAACTCCTCCTTCCTGGAGCGGAGCTTCTGCTGTCGTTTCCGCTGTCTCCTGGACAACTCGTCTGGCTTTCTGGTAAACATGAGTGAATGCTTCAGTCCCCTGTGGCTGAGGCAAGCGTAATGATTAAGTACTTTCCGTCACCACAAGTCTGTTGTTCCTCTAACTAATGGTCCTGACTTGTCATAGAAGGGCTCAAAACAAGGCCCATGATTTCTGTGGTGGTGTTTTGGTCTGGGCCAGGTTCTTCAAAACTCTTATGTTCTCGACAGTAGTTATCCTTTGACTGGCTTTGCCAGGACTATTTGATTGTAGAGTTGCAAGTCACCTGCTCTCCTGAGGTCCTCCCTACCCACATGAAACAGGGAACCCCTTCCCTAATTCTCCCTGGCTACCTTGCATACAGGCCCTGAACTTCCAGGGAAGGCTGAAGTACCTCCACGGGCAGAATAAGATGAGTGAAGATGGCACCATGGCGCATCCCCAGCTGGCCCTGTTCGTCATTGCCACACCTCTGCAGTCTCCATCTATCACCATGATCCGTTCGAAAACACTCATCTTCCAGACAAAGCACAAGCTGGACTTCACACCCTTGGGCATTGACCCTAGGTACTGTACATTTCCTAAAGCATGCTTGTTCCAGTCGACTTTTTATTGTTTACATTTAAACAACCACTGCTAGCTGCTATAATGATTCAGCATTCTTATTTTTATCTTTTCAGAGGGAAGGTGGTTCTTGGCTACAATGAAATGGAACTCTGCATGAAAGGCTCTGGATATCAGTTCATTCATGCTGCCGACATGATGTACTGCGCAGACAACCACATTAGAAGTGAGCTTCATACACTGTTAATAAATATAATGCTTATAATTCTTTTGTTTGTTGACTTGAGTCACACAAGAATGTTTTGCTCACAAAGGAGAGTTGTTGCTTTGTATTTGATTGCTCCAATAGCTCATTATGTTCTTTTCCTAGTGATAAAAACTGGGGAGAGCGGTCTCACAGTCTTCAGACTTCTGACGAAGACTCGGGGCTGGATCTGGGTTCAAGCTAACGCAAGGCTGGTGTTCAAAGGAGGAAGGCCAGACTTCATTGTGGCCCGTCAAAGAGCCTTAACGTAAGTTAAACTAGTGGAACTAGTGACACAAATAAACTGGTTACCTTCATCGAACGTGATTGCTCAGGAGGTTACCAGTTTTGGTACTCTGTTTACATAGGAACGAGGAGGGTGAGGAGAACCTGAGGCAGAGGAAGATGCAGCTGCCCTTCAACTTTGCTACAGGAGAGGCAGTCCTTTATGACACAAGTCCAACCCTTGACATCCAAGGTAGCAGTAAGAGTCCCAGGATAAGTAGGATGTCTGATCAGAAGGCCCTGGATCCCAATTCCATTCTTGGGTCCATGCTGAAGCAAGATCAATCTGTATACCACCAGCCCCCTGACTCTGAAGCACAGTTCCCCCTGGACAAAGCTTTCATGGACAGCCATGCGCTTTTCAATGTCCCCAGTGACAACTGGCATCTAGGGATCCAGAAGTCCAGTAATGAGGACGATATTTTCAAAGACATGGTGGAGACACTGGAGCAGATCCTGGGTGACAAAAACATGTGCCTCACACTCCATGAAATGGATGTAGATGCGATGGAGATGAAGGATTGGGAAAACACCCTGCTCAGAATGAACACTAACAACAGTGACATGTCTGTTGAGCTCAAGGACATCCTCACAAATGACATCTTCAACTATGTGGAGGAGGAGCTCTTCAAAGGGAAAGGGGAGATCCCCTGTGTCTCTGACTCTGAGCAGGTCAGCCACATGGATGATGTCAACAACCTACTTGCCCACCAGAACATTTTCCTGGGAGCTTCGGAGAGCCTGACAGCCATGGAATTGCCGGCCCCCATGTTGCATGAAAACCAGGGCCTCAGTCCCCAGAACCAAGTGGTGACAGATCCCCAAAATGGCTTCATAGGCTTATCAGGGCAAAACCTAGTGAACGGAATGCAAAAGTTCACTCATTTAGGGGCCTCAATTCCATTGGGGATCAATGGCCCCACACCAATGGAGCCTGCTTTACAGAAGACACCACCAGAGAGTGTGTTTGCCCCACCTGTAGGTTACTCTCAGGTCAGCATTCAGAACAACTTAGTCCATAACAGCATCATGTCCTTCAGTCCCTGTTCCAAAGAGTCTTGCAGTCAAGCTCAATCGACGCCTGGCTTTCCCAACTCCCAACCCTTGACGAACGGGTTGGCACCTTGCTCCCAGAAACAGGCACAGTTACCTGCCCAGGGCTTCTCCACCCCAGTGGTTCCCCATCTCCAGGGCCACCTGCAGGCTGGTACCTCGAACCAGCAGCCGCACTTCCGGCAACACAACAATATCAACCAGCCGAACCACATCACCCCCAGTCAGTGGGGCCCCACTATGCCCAGTGCCGACTTCACAGACCAAATGGAGGAGGCCTGTCCCCCCAATGTTTCCATTCCAGATAACCTCATGGATCCCTCACCGGTAGTCCCTCTTCAAGGACATTTATCATTGCAGATGCAGAGCGCTCAGGTCCCAAGGCTTCAGTCATGGCCGGCTCCCATGGGAAAACATCCTCCTAGCTGTTACAGCCAGAAGCCAGGCTTTAAGAGTAACTGTGTGACAGGTCATCAGACTCTCAACGGTCAGAACTGTCAGACTGGTTTCGGACCACATAAAACAAGCAATGGGGTATACCCGCCCCTAGGCCGGCAGCCGGTGGATACCTTTTCACCGTCAACCAATAGCTGTATGTTTCAGAGTGGCCCGGCTGCCCCCTCCAACAAAGCTTGCTTCAATAACGTGGGGATGATGGCCTCCGCCCAAACATG
The DNA here is from genome assembly GCA_019775915.2 of Cyphomyrus plagiostoma. NCBI lineage: Eukaryota > Metazoa > Chordata > Actinopteri > Osteoglossiformes > Mormyridae > Cyphomyrus > Cyphomyrus plagiostoma. The sequence continues at coordinate 6,819,980 of JABFEA020000038.1, forward strand.
CCCACCAATGAAGACGGCCCATGACCATAGTCCCAAGCATGGCTGCTACTATTTCCAGATGAGCACCACTGATCCCCTGGCAGGCACGTCGTTCCTCCCCCAGGACGATATCAACGTGGGCTCGTTGACATGCTCCCACCTCCCTGGCTTTAGCCCAGATGGCATGATCACCCAGCAGCAGCAGTATCTCACCTGAAATGGCCGCGCACAGGTAAATGCGCGTGTATTTCTTCACTTGTTTCCATGGTTATAATTCTCAGAGGAGGTCACCTAAGCCCTTGGTCTCAGGTTTATAAAGTAAATGGTGGCTTTCTCTGCTGAGTATACTGTGATTTTCACAGAAGTAGCGATCAAACAATCAGACAGTGGCGATTAAAATTAAAGAACGTTTTAGCCCCCATTTTGCAAAATGCCTACCAATGTTGCCAAATAGACTGAGGATGCCAGATATTTCAAGACATGATTACGGTGATTCCCTTCTATATCGCGGTTCATTATTCCCCCAACGCGTCACAGTTCTCTGCGTACTGCGTACCTTGCTTGCGGTCCAATTTGTTTTCATTTTGCTTTAAGCCCTACGATGGCTCCCAAGCGTCCCGCGGACGTCGCTCGCCATTATGGCTTGAATGAATCGATGGTACGCTACATCAAGAAGGATGAAAAGAATCTATAAGAGCCATATGTGTTTTTATTTTTATATATTCCATTACGTGTACAGAGAGAGAGGTGTGTGTGTGTGTGTCTATGTATGTGTGTATATGTATATATATGTGTGTGTGTATATGTATGTGTGTGTGGGTATGTATATATATGTATGTATGTATGTATGTGTGTGTATATATATATATGTGTGTGTGTGTGTGTGTGTGTGTGTGTGTGTGAATGTGTATATATGATATGTTTTTATTATTATCTTACTCATATCCTTCGCCCGACATCCACATATATGTGTTGTTTTAATAAGTTTACATGTGTTTAAAGCATGTGGGAGGGGTATTTCAAGGCTTAAACTACATTTAAAAAAAATGTTTATTTATATGGTCTTTCTATATCGCGGATTTTCACCTATCGCTGATGGGTCTGGAATGCATCTTCCGCGATAGGTGGGGCATCACTATAGATCTAAAAAATTGTCAAGTATAGCAAATCATTCTCTAATTCTGAGTGCATGCCTTATTCAAATTTCCTGTTTAAACCATTTATTTTGTGATGTGGCATAGCCTTCACTGATGAAATATGATTAAAATGTTAGAATAACTTTGAATCTGGATAAGCTGTGACTTTGTATACAGCTGCATTTTGTCTTGGATAGTCAGTGGTCATAGGGGGATGCTAGTACCTAAATCTCAATGTTACAAAAGTCCATAGAGGACATGCATTCAGGGTTTGAAATTCATTTCTCACAACAGGGGAGGATTTCCCCCTTAAGCATAACACATGGTTGGGGGGGATTTTAGATTTTTGGTAGGAATGCAATAACGAAAAATATGCAGATTCGATAACATTAACCATAGCATTTTTTGTGGAATCCACTTCTCTCTTTCTCTTGAAGCGCCGTCTTTGTGTCTAATTACAACTTTTGTGTTCCTGAGATGATAACTTTGGCTATGTTGAGTTCACAAGAAAAGTAAGCTCCACATATAACAGAAAACAATGATGATGGATATCCTCTTTGGATATCGTACAATGCAGAGTTGCAGTAAAAAAGTAGGGGTGTAACGATATATCACAGTACGATATATCGTGATGCTAAAATGTCACGATATGTATTGCAGAGTGTTGGCGATGCATTTACGATATGACGGCAGTTTAACAGTTTAAACCTTATAATTCTAAACATGTCACCTGGACATATTTGATTGTTTTAGCTGTAAAAGTGTCATAAAACCTGCTGTGAGTATGTGCCTTTGTCCCATTTTTTCACCTAAAATGTCCGATAAAATCACTATTCTGCAGAGCTCCGTCTCACTCACTCACTTTCTCCTCCGGCAACCAACCTTCAGATTCCCGGGGCTGCAGTGAAGCCATGCGGTGGATTACCGTAGTGACACTAATATCAATGTAAAGCGCAGGCTTCTCTGCTTTCAGAAACTGTTGGATTTTTTTTCTATTGCACAAATGGTTCAAGAGTTATGGTAATTAAAAAAAAAAAATGAAAAAACCTGTCGGAGGTGACAGATTCGTTTTTTTCAGTGACAGAAAGACATATTCATTATTTGTTTTGAATACAGAAGTTTTTTTTTATTAAACCTTGAAAGGTGTATGTACAACAAAGAAAGTTATTGAAATTTGTTAATGTTTTTGAAATCTGTTATTTGAATTTAGTTTCATTTTTAAATTTTACTCAGAATATTGTGATACATATCGTATCGTAAACCCACTATCGTGATATGTACCATATCATGACCTGGGCATATCGTTACACCCCTAGTGAAAAGAGTACAGAGAAAAGTGTTTTTTCACATTAGAGCTGTCGCTATCGATTTATATCATTAATACATTCAGCGATTCATGGAGTAATAATTTATAATATAGCATAGAAGAATATGCAATATATCATATATACATTATTGATGTGCACTCCGGCACACATGGTTAGTTTAGGCACTCCAGTTGAAGTTGCATGTTTTCGTACAGTGGAATGAAGCTGGAGGATCCATGCACACACAGGGTGAACATGCAAATTCCACACACACAAAGAGGCAGCAGCCCTACCCACTGTGCCACCATGCTGCCCTGACAGGCTTGCATGATGTGTGATGTTGATACCAACATGACATTTCATGCACATGCAACTGTCACATTGCAAGGATTGCGATAGTCTGCTGGATTCAAACCATCAATAAGATGCATGTAAAACATTTTTGCTCAGTTAGGAAACCAAACTTAGCAAGTTTTGCAATTTTAATGATGGTTAATTTTGCAAAAGATCTAGTATAGGTTAAAAAGAAAGGAGGGATCTAAAGTTTGCTGCTGCTTTTGTATAAGCACCTGGTTGTTGAACTCATTCATAAACTGTGTGGTACATGTGTAAAAAATTAGACAAAAATTAGTAATGAGGAGAAAGGTCAATAAAAATTGGTCACGTAAAGGCATTTGTTTTCTGCTGTATGGAAATATTTTGTACTCCAGACGATATTTTGTCTGCTGGCGCAATTCAACACCACTGACTTATATGATAGAATCTGTTAGTAGATAAGATCTCTTTGCCTATAATAGTTACTTTTCCAGTATCCTTCAGCCCTAATGTACAGTATTTTCAAAAAGTGTAATTAATATTATGTGGCCTTTATCTACCATATTATGTAAAACTAATAACCCTAGTTTTAGCAGCAATAATTTTGAAATGCAGGAATCGAAGAAAGTAAATGAAGCAAAATCATTTAAGTCAAAATGATGACAAAGAGAGGCTAGGCTACTCCACGTGGCTAAATGGCACATATCTGTGGTTTACCTTGCACTATTTATTTATTTTCCCAGATGTCTTCTTTTAAGATATATTTACATTGCAGTTATTCTGTAGTGATATGCAAGTCCTGCTGTGCAATACTGACAGACAACTGACTGTGAGAAATTTTGAATATGCATCTGCAAAGTACGAATAATCTTGCCAAGAAATGTCACATCACTAATATGCTCAGACTCATTCCTATAAAGGAAATGTTTCTGATTATGCGAGGAAGTTGAGCGTGTGTGATTAAATTTTATTGAATGGGTTGGGGCTCATTAATGTCATCAAGCGTGCGATCGGTGTCACATGGTTGTGCCCATGAAGCAAACCACATGTCAGCAGAGCTGATGAACTGCTAACTTTCTTCTGCCTTTGTCCCCCGCAGATCTCTAACTGTCCAGTGGAAGCAAATGGACCCCCCTCACCCCATCCCCCAATGGAACTCCATACTCCTCAGTAGTCTCGCCAGTTTCTGGAGGCCTGAACTTTTCCTGAGCAGCAGAAAGACCGACTGAAAGCAGCACTTACTGTTGGAGCTTGCCGAAACCTGCTCCCCTCGAACCTCCCATCTTCAGTCTCTGAAGGCCTGGTGTGGCTAAAAGATCCACCCCACCCCCCCCCCAAAACACACACACACGCACACAGTTTATGCAGTGAGATTGTGTGATGTGGGTGGGGTAAAAATGACAATTTAAAAAACAAAAGTTAAAAAGGAGCATGTATTGAGCAGGGTCCTGTAATTGCTCTCTTTGTTTGGTGCAGAAGTGGAAATGAATGGATGGATGGATGGACATGTATGTATGTATGTATGTATGTATGTATGTATGTATGTATGTATGTATGTATATATGTGAGAGAAACCTTTTAGATATTTTTCTTTCGTTGTGCCTCCAGCTTTGTTTTTCCTTCCACAAAAGGAGACCCACGAGACTTGTGGAAACTTGGAGTTAGACTGTGCGTTGGGTGGAAAGCTCACCTCTCCTGGACACTATAATGAAGTAAATAATGGAGGATGTAAGGAGTCTGCGCCCTGGAAATCAGTTAGAGCTCTCATGATTTACTCATGCTTACTGGAACAACATGCCTGGCACTAAGGGAAATGCAGTGTCGGTTGGCATGGAGCTGTACAGTGCTCATTTGCACTAAATGAAATCTCCATGCACACGTGTTTGGAAGGTGCAGGATCGTAACTGTAAACACAGTTTCCGATCATGACCTTACAGTCAAAGATATAAAATGTATACATTTCTAAAAACCCAAAAAAACACCTTTTTTATATCTTCAAGGCTTCTGTAGGCTGTTTCCCTAGCAGTCATTTTTCTTGTTTAAAAAAAAAAGTTTAAATGTTTATGAATTATCTTATAACAAGATACGATAATCAGAATAATACGATAAAGGATCATTTATCCAGCTTTGTTTTGTTGTTAAAACATGCTTCTTTTATATTTTTTACCAGCATTTATTTGTAGTTATTAACTTGCCAATGAGCCATTCTTTGTATTTCCTTCGCTGTCTCTCCCTCCCCCGACAATCATGCGATATTTGTTTTCCTGCTGTTTGGCATTGAACGCTCAAAGAAAGTAGCTAGATTGCCCCTATTAGAAATGCAGTTCCCATTCTCAATTCGTGTGCAGTTTTTAAGCGTGCTGAATGTCCAAGAGTGGTTGCTGCTGGTGAAAAACACAGGACACAGTTCATTACCACTTACCATGCAGATATGCAGCATGTGCATGCTCTTCCCTCTTGGGCTACAGTGTTGGCTAAGCAACCCCTGACATCAGTCTGATGGTTACAGTAGTGTGGCTCAGTTCACATTTGTTTTATTTGCCGTTGTATTTTTTCCTACGGACCTGTGAGCCGGACAGTGATGCAATTTAATTTATTGGACATCGACATAGCAGAATTGTGTTGAATATTGTAAAATTTCCGCATGGCCTCATTGCAGGGAACTCATACTCTAGAGGGTCGCTGTCTGGTTATCCTAGCAATTTGTCATCATTTTCACAAGAATGCCACAGAAGGTATGGTTACGTATCATGTTAAGCGCACAAAGATTGTTACCCCCTCCCTTGCCTACCCATTGCACATGATGTAATTATGTAAAAAATCTAATTAAATGTATTGTATGTTTTTCTTCAGGCATGCAGGTGAATGTTGGCACTGTGGTTAACTGGTAGGTTTCCTTACCTAATGGTCGTTTAGCGTGAAAAATGTTCATTGTCTGTTCTCCGTCCAGTGCGGCTCCACCGACAACAGCCGCCAGCTGAATAGAAGGACATGGTTGCAAAAAAATGATGGTATGTTGTCATGGGAACTGCATTTTTCGTAAGCATCCTGCCCCTTGTGCCCTTTGCTTGTCACAAAGACAAACTTCCATCCTCCTCTTGTCTTCTCCGTTTATGAATTTCATTTTCACTGTTTTTTTTTTTTTTTTTTGTGAAGGTGCATGTATTGCACTGTTCAGTGAAGACGAGAGTAACAAGGCAGCTATGTTTGAATACAAACGTTATTAGTAACCGGCGAATGGGTCCATCTAAATGGGTCCAGCTGGTGGCATCGGTGCCTGGCATTTCCCAAAGTCCCAAACAACAGGAAGAAACTGCAACCATTTTCACAATGTTGCATTTGCATAAATACACCAAAGACCCTAAAATAAAGGTGTTATGACTAAAGAAATTATAATGGAATTATAATTAATGCCTGATTTCCTTAAAATTTGAATCATTGTCATGAAATGGGTAAAAGAAAACTGCCCAAAATAACTAGCTCACACTGCATTTGGTTAATTATAATATCTAAATAAACTTTACATATCCCAAGGACAAATTAAGGGCACACAGTTTTGTTGAAAATAACTAGTGGCACTTTTTTTTTTCCTTATCAATGTCGTCCCCCATCAGACGCTAATTATGTTACGCTCCAGTAACGCACATTTCACTAAGCTGCATGTATCCTGCAGTTTCGCCTTTTTGATATTTGAGAGATGTTAGGCTTCCAAAGCATTTGATACAATTTAATTAGTATCTTTTGTTTTTTGTATTTTTTTTTTTCATTGTTCAAAAATTGGGCGGTGTGTGAGAGTTTTTCTTATTTTGCCGAGTCAAAACAGCTGAGTTGTCTTTTGACAATTTGATGGTTGTGGTTGGCCAGTTCTAAGCAAAACATCAAAGTCTAGCTGCCTGCTTGACGAGGCCTGTGATTCACTTCAGACTCAAAGGTGGGTGAATTAATTAGCTGGGGGGGGGGGTTGCAATTATGAGACCTTGGACCTTAACTATGTAAGTCATTTGCTGTTTTGTTTCATTGTTGACTGCTTTCTGTCGTCACCCTCTAAGTCTATTGAGAGACTCCGTTTCTGGGTGGCATACTGTACAACTACACAATAGCCATTGGTTTTTGCATCATTTTCTGCATGTCTTACAACAATGGAAGCACTAGCTGCTGTAGATATTTATTTTTGACTGGCCTTTTTAATGGTTTCTTTGTGAACCCTAGTATATTAATCAAAATTCAGTATCAGTGTATTATGCATATTCTCTTTTTATTACTTGTTTTTGTCTGTTTATCCTCATGTCACATGGTCTTGTAAAGGCCCCCATGTACCACAAACATTTTTTACATTTTCAGCAAGTCATTGTATGATGTAAGCCTTTTCTTGTTTTTAAAAATACAAAAGTCTTGTAGCTTTCATTTTGCCTTGTAAAATGCATGAATAGTCTACCTTTATATGTTTTCCTTTTGCTTTGCAATGATAATATTCCATCTTTATTATTAAAGAGATTTTTAATGCCTTAGTTTGAATCACATAAATCATTGTGTCCTTCCAGAGCCCTCCACAAACAATAGTGTGTCACTTTCACCTTAACTTTACTGTTTCAAAAATCCTTATCTGAAGGTGTGGTACCTTCTGATTGGAAGCATGCCAACATAACAGCCATTTTCAAAAGGGGATAGAAGAAATTTGTCAAAGTATAGGCCAATCAGTCTAACTTGTATAACTGGTAAAGTTATGGAGGCTACAATCAAAGAGAAAATGGTAGATTACCTGGAGTCAAATAATATTTGGATTTAGAAGAGGTAGATCCTGTTTAACAAATCTGTTGGAGTTTTTTGAGGAAGCTACTCAGGAAGTTGATGATAAGAAGGCCTATGATATCATCTACTTAGATTTCCAAAATGCTTTTGATGTTGTCCCCCACAAGAGGCTCCTACTTAAACTCAAAGCAACAGGTATTTTACGAACTACTGTATAGTGACCTGGATTGATAACTGGTTAACAGATAGGAAAAAGCGAGTAGTTATAAGAGGCACAATGTGGGTCTGCGTTCATAGTGGGGTACCGCAGGGTTCAATTTTAGGACAACTATTGTTCCTAATTTACATGATATAGACACCAATATATACACTCACCTAAAGGATTATTAGGAACACCATACTAATACGGTGTTTGAACCCCTTTCGCCTTCAGAACTGCCTTAATTATACGTGGCATTGATTCAACCAGGTGCTGAAAGCATTCTTTAGAAATGTTGGCCCATATTAATAGGATAGCATGTTGCAGTTGATGGAGATTTGTGGGATGCACATCCAGGGCACGAAGCTACCGTTCCACCACATCCCAAAGATGCTCTA
>JABFEA020000038.1:6828162-6840955 GCA_019775915.2 Cyphomyrus plagiostoma
GGTGGAAATTAGCGGGAGAACATTTCAAACTGGATTTAAGGAAGCACTTCTTTACGCAGCGTGTAGTTAGAGTATGGTATAGTCTTCCTGAAAACGTAGTGCAAGCTGAATCCTTGGGTTCCTTTAAATCAGAGCTAGATAAGATTTTAACAACTGAGCTATTAGTTAAGTTCTCCCCAAGCGAGCTTGATGGGCCGAATGGCCTCCTCTCATTTGTACATGTTCTTATGTTTTTATGAAAACATCATAAAACCATTGTGGAAAGAATCTGAAAGAACTGTGCTCTCCTTTATTGTGGGAATGATACCTAAAAGAGAGCAGACTCATGTTTTTATCCACATTTTAAGATTTTCACAAGCCTCCATGTTTATTTATTGACTTGTTTTTAATGAATGGGTTCGAGGACAATGCCTATCTCTGTGAAGATTCAAGAGATTTCAACTCCCCCAGCAGAGTCGGGAATAAGAAGAAAAACATGTGACTTTGATGTTTCAAAGGCACATTTTTATGTGACTAAAGGGAACCCACCAATGCTGCCATACATTATGGGTTTACATCCCTTTCATATGAAAGATACCCTGCGTCTGTTTGTGATTTAATGCTATACCAGCAGAAATGGCTCAAATTGTGCAGGGCTGCTTGTTTTTATTCAGGCCAATTCAAACCATTTAGAAATTATATAACATTTCTATTTTATGAAGGAAGACGACAATAAGTGTTACACACCCTAAATGTCACTGGAGAGTAATGATTAAGACACGACTCTACTGCTACTGGAAGTATGGATCAGAACCCACACACGTGCTGGACAGCGTTACTTCAACATCCTTGGGGTGTTCCTATTCCACAGGATGTCCATCCAGAAGGGCATTGCTGCCCTCCCCACAGCACTGGAGCCAGATACTGCTGAATCATACGCTTCACTGCCGCAGCCTAAAGAAACATGTTTTTCACAACAACCCATGCATAACATACCTGAAGTCACATGGCGTCCTGACTTATGAGCCATATCTAATCTATATTTCCATATTTCAAATATGTATACCAGCCAAGAGTTTGGGTTGGGTAGTCTTGCTGGAAACTATGTATTTTCCTAATGTGTAGAATGTTTTGTCTTACAAAGACACTACTGTCATGTCTTGGGGGGTGGGATTTCCCAAGGCTCCATGCTCCTGCGCCAGAAGGAGGAAGAATTTTTTTAGCCATTTTCTACCCCACGTTGCCCCATATGAAAGTTTTGCTCCCGCATCCAGCTGCGGTGTCCCGTGGATCTGTTTACCGTCAGCTTGCATTTCTGCATTATGGAAGTCACCTTACAAAAAGAATCTGCTAAATGAGTCAAAGGAAAAATGCCTAAAATTCCTTCTTCAGGGCCCAGGCAAGGAAATGACATTTACTCTTGAATCATTCTGACCAATAACTTAGTCACTCTCCAGTGGAAGTACTGGTCCACAGTAATAAGATTCTTCAGCCTTATAGACCATGCATTACCAATAGTGTATTAATGCCTGAAGATATTGCAATTAAAACGCAGGCCATTGTTCACTATTATGCCATTCAGTAGTAATAAAAAATTAATTACATTTACACAAAACTGTTATATCCTGATTATTTTGACCTTTTGGTTATTCAATACATAATGTTGTGAGATTAAAATGGAAAAATATTGAGCTCTGGAAAAAATCAAGACCATAGCAAAATCTTCAGTTTCACTCATTTCTCAATTTATGAGTATGCATCTGTTTCAATTTTTTCCAAATTCCAGCCTGGCTCTCCTCAGCTTTTCGTTGATGAAGTATTTCTTCCTTGCTTCATGGATCTTCAGTCCTGCTTGTAGGAGCCTGTTGTGTATTGTCTCAGCAGTGCATGTCACACCACTTGATGTTTCCCATTCTTTTTGAAGGTCACTTGAGGTCATCCTCCGATTTATGACACTGCATCAGAAAGTGACTTCTGCTCTCTACCTGGCTGGTTTTTGGTTATTGTCGGTGTCTCCTGCTTCATCTTGTTCTCAAGTACTGCTGTCTTAGAAACTTTGAGCCTGGAAGCAGCCTGCATTGCAGTGTAGCCTTCTGCCAGCAGAACCAGAATTCAACCTGCATTTAAAAATGCAGATTTTTTAAAAACATAGTCGTCTCTAAATTATTTCCAGAGCTATATGTAGTTCAGATGAAATATGAAATTTAACTGTCAGGCGATCAGGCCTTAAAGAGACAGGAAGTATGCAAGAAGAATACATGATGATTTTTCATGAAGATAGAGTGGTGTAATACAAATATATATATTCATGCATGCACACATATATAATGACTCATCTCCCTTAAAACACTGCTTTCTCTGTGATCCCATCTGACTGAAGCAGTCCTTATTGGGCTCCCTGTGCCATGTCAGGACAAGCCATAAGCTTTTGCATTTTGCATTACTTCATCCTGTGTCACTGCTTTCCTACCCATATCCTCAGCTTTGAGGTTGCACCCCTACCCACAATGCAACCACCATACGCTCGAGATCGGGGTGAGAGAACAAAGTGTACAGTATCAACTTAGGGTTCTACAGAGGGGAGCTTGTGTTGTCTCTGAGGGCGAGGTGCCTTTCTCTGATTTCTCAAAGTCCGCCCTGTGAAAACAAACATCTACATCTTTTCATATCTAGACAAACAGGAGACCACCAGCATATCAGCAAAATCACTGTGAAAAGATACATCCAGTAAAGCACAGAAACATCCAGATGTACAAGCTTAATTTTTTAACAAGTTAGTAAACATTTCTGTGCATGGCAGTTATTTAACACACAAATGGATTCTTGAGTCCAACTTCAGACTTCTTTGACCCACAAGCTGATATTTTCACCCAGAGAAGGTGAAATCTAATGGTAAGATTCAAATACATAGAAACACTTTAACCACTGTTTTAGAAATGTCATGTACTCTGCATCAGAAGAAATCCAAGAATTCCCTCTGGAAATCATTTCCCCTATGAGGAATTAACTTAAAGATGGATTAAATATGTTTGTCTATGCATAATATGATGTTCACATGCAAGGAATTTGGTGTTCCATAAAACCCAAACAACCAAATATCTCAGTGAAAAAAGAGTTTGCAGTGGAAAATTTACAACAAAGAGAGGCCAGAAATCCTTCTAAACGTTGAGGTTGAGTATAGAATTTTTCAGCTGTAGATGGAATCTTGTGGGAGAATGTTTGGTCTGGGAAATAGAGAAGATGTAACTATCCATCCTATGTTAAAACCCTTCGACATACTAAAGCCCTCGCATAAATCAAAAATAATGAGACACATCCGCTTGACATTTACAATAGCAACAACTAACAATTACAGCAAAAAAGCTACGATACGGGGTGTTAAAAAGGAGGTCGTGAGACTGCGACCACATCGCTGCTATTTCTTCCATGCATGAGCATCATAAGGATGGTCGCTTTGGATTCCCGATACACCTCACACATATCTCTGGGCTATTTCATACCGCAGGGATTTTTTACAGATATCAGAAACTTTTTCAGGAACCAGAAACTTTCATCGCACCTACCAGCACTCTCCCAGACTGTGGTTCATCAGAGGAAGTTCTGGAACCCTTTTGTAGTGCCTATCCAAGACTAGGTAGGGCTGGAACTTGATTCCAGAAAGAAGAGACTCCTCATTTCCAGGCAGCCTGGAATCGAGAGTCGACTCCAAAGCTTTGGAGCAGCAGGACGAGTTCAAAGCTGTATTGGGCTAGTTCCAGGACACGTTCACCGCTAGGAATGAAGATTGCCAACCCACATCCCTGGTGCGGTACATCAATATAGAGGTTGCCCTACCCACAGACTGCTCCTGGCAAAGCAATAAGTGGCAGAACAGAGAATCAGAGAAATGGCAGCAGCATAGATCTGGCTGTCTGCTCATGGGCAGCACCAGCAGTCCTCGTTACCTAAAAGAATGGGTTGTGCCAGTTCTGCATCAACTACTGAAGGCTGAATGCAGTGATAAGGAAAGACTCCTCTCCACTGCAACCCATCGATAATGCAATGGACTATATGGCTAGATTGATGTGGTTCAGCAGCATAGACCTCCAGACTGAATATTAGCAGGTCAAACTCACTCCAGAAGCTCGCCCTAAGACTACTTTCACCATCTGACACTCTCTATGGCACTTCCAGTCAATGCCATTTGGCCTTTGCAGTGCTCCCGTCCACGATCAAGAGGCTCATGGAACATGTCCTGGCCCATGTTGTCCAAAACCTAATGTGTCCTCTATCTCGGTGACCTGCTTGTACATGCTGCTATCTTTGCTAGGACACGCCAGAACCTTAAAGTTGTGTTCCCTGTGATCTAGCAGGCAGGGTTATGACTGAACCCCCAGAAGTGTTCCCTCCTCCAGGGCCAGATGTGCTACCAAGGTCACATTGCTAGCACAAAGGGCGTGGCCACTATCTCAGGAAAGACAGCAGCAGTGAGGGACTGGCCGATTCTGTGCAACATGAAAGAGCTGTGCTGCTTCCTGGGGCTGATGTCCAACTACCGACACTTTTTGAAGGACTTCACCAGCATTGGGAAACCGATGCACCATCTTACAGAGAAGGAAGGAGGTTTCACGTGGGTCAGACCCCTGCGCTGCAGCTTTTTAAAAGCTTTGCGTAGTGCCCACCTATATTCCCATGCTAGCTTACCCAGATCCATGTGTCCCTTTCATCCCGGACATGCATGCTAGAAATGAGGGGCTAGACACTGCGCTGTCTTAGGTGGAACCCAAAGAGGTTCACGTAGTATCAGTTAGATACTTAGCTGAAAGGAGCACAACTACTGTGTGACACGACGGGAACTACTGGCTATGGTGCAGGCATGCAAACACTTCTGTCCCTGCCTCTGTGGCCAGTGGTTCCAGTTGTGGACAGACCATCACTGCCATGGCTCCCATTGCTGCCCAGCAGAGGAGTGGGATCAGCTTAGAGCACCAGTACCATAGCGGTTGAGCTCCTCAAGGAGTACTTCTGTAGGTTTGGGGCCCCAAGAAACTGCTCAGTGACCAGGGGAAGATTTCCATGGTGCAGTTTCTTGACAAGACACTAAGAATTTCATCCTCAGAGCAACGGGCTGGTGGCACGTTTTCACCATACCCTAGCCACACAAATAGTGATCCTCGAGGCCAAACACCAGCGCAACTGGGACACCCATCATCCCCTGGTCCTGTAGGCATATCAGCAGCAGTGCAAGACAGGAATTCCCAGCGACTCCAGGGCCGACCAGCTCTGGGAGCACCGTCAGGGCACGGCCATGGCCAGGCAAAAGAGAGCGTATGGCATCTATTGCCAGGGGCAGACCTTCCACATGGGGAACCTGTTTTGGTGTATTGCCCCATCAGAAAGGTCACTCAAGCTCAACAGCCACCGTAGGGGCCCTGGAGATATTCTGGAACAGATCTCCAAAGTGGTGTACAGGGTGCGGTTGCCAGAGCGGGATAGAACTGTCATGCTGAAGCCTGACCGCCATGTTCCGTAACAACCCCTGGCCTACTTGGAGCAGCCATTGCTAAGACTGGTGGTGACTACCCTGGCAGCAGGGACTGATCAAGACAGTGGGGGACCCGGAGCCCTACAGCCACAGAGGACTTACCCCTACCCGGAATGTTTCCAGGACGTTGTGGGGACGGTTAACTCCCTAGCAGGGGGGAGTGTAGCACTGAGGTACTAGCAAACAGCACAGCAGGTTGAACCAATGCCAGTCTTGTAAATAGTTTCCTATAGTCATGTTTATTGTAAGTGTTCTGTATTATAATGTCAAGTGTAGCAAGAAATGTTAATCGTTATACAAAGCATGTCTTTGTGTGCCCACTGTGCATGGCAGAAGTAAGCAGGGCGACGGGCACGGTGGACAGTGCAAGTGTGTTTAAGTGCGGTAAGTACAACTGGTGTGGGTGCAATAAAGACCACCTAGTGGTTAAACTCTCAGCGTTTCATTAACTGACCTCCAGATGGCCCAGCGACGTTCTTTTACGATACTGTTTTGTTTAACGTTGCTGGCGCCGGCGGTGAAACTTGCCAGCACTTATTAGCAAAATAACTTTGCATCAATTTTTATTCTGTAAAACCGAAAGATCGATCTGCTAGTCAGATGTAATAATAATATGCAAACACATGACTATAAATAAAAAATAATAAACTAAAATAAATATAAGGCTGTGTCCTGCGGTTGAACCCCCTATAACCCCCCCCCCATAACATGCCCCGCTCCTAATATTCAGATGTGCACACAATGCCTCCCCCCCCCAATACAGTATATATTATAATTACGGCTTGGGTGTAAAGCCATGTTTCACACACAATAGGCTACTCCACAAATTCAAGCTCAACATGACTGCCCTTTAGTTCAGAGAGTATCACTGCTTCCTACCATAGCTGGGGGTTCAAATCCCCCTTTGTTCTGTGTTTCTGTGTGTTTGTAGTTCTCACGGTGCTGTATGTTAATCCTCCTAGACAGGCTAACTGGCATCTGTCAATTGCCTGTTGTGTACATTTCATGGAGGAAGTGGCCCTGTCTATAGGATAAATCCATGTGACCAGAAATGTCTTTGTCCAGTAGCTCAGAAAATGGATAAATATGCAATAAAGGATTATTTATGTAGGGAAAAAAAGTAAAATGATCACCAATTTGAAGATTGATGTATGGCAGTCTTTTAGTTTAATCTATATTTTTGTCAGCCATCCAGATTCTCGGGTGTTTTTACTCAGTATACAGTAACTCAGACCTGCAGTTAATCAACCGGTCTGATGCCTCCTGGATCTGTCTTAGGGCGCGTTAATCGCTTCAGTCCATGGGAGTCGGTTTGCGATCAGCGATCAGATCCTTCGCTGTTCCTGATTCGGCTAGCCGATTCGCGAAGTCCATCCCATGTCTGCGGTTTTTTTTTTACTGCAGTGTAAATTTAAAATATTTAAATTTTAAAGAAAGCAAAAAATCCATTGTAGCCCCGCTGCTTAACATATCAATCGACTGAACATTCCGCAAATACTGGTTACTTAATTGGCTGCTGCATCTGCCAAAACAAATTATAGATGTGGCTCCAGAGTAAATGATATATTTATACCTTTCTCATCCTTATGTTTGGGTTAATTTAGAGTGTCCGGTCCTTCTCTGGTTTCACCATCTTTCAGCTTTAAAGGCAGATTGGCCATAGTGCATTTAATAAGGTTGTATTCGCACATTTTGTAGTAAATCACTAACGATCGTTTTTGATAATAATGAATGTAAAAATCCTAAATAAATTCCGTTCACGTTCTTGCAAATGATGTACTTGGATTTAAGTAGGTTAATTAATTATCGACAAATGATTCTAGGCTAGACGCAGCAGAATTATTCTATTCATATAGGTTCATACTATTGTTTTGCTTCTGACCAAACCGTGTAGCTGTGTAGGCAAATCCGGGCAGGATCATCCGTTAGTCCATTTTGCGAACGCGCGTGCGCGCCCTGACTGCCGGAGGGAGTAGATAACATCGGGGACGCGCGCCGCTCCGTTTCTTAAAAGCGTTGCATCCCAGGACTTGAGTCGTATAAACTTTAATATATATATATATATAGTCCGTGTATTTATGTTAGATTTCAGTTCACTTTGGCAGTGAACTGGCACCTGCCTTAATAAATGGATGGAGTTATATGTGTTTAGTAATAATTTAATTATTTTCTCTTCTGAGATATTAACAAATGCCGATTCCAAGACACATAAAATAATCAGAAGATTTTTTTATTATTATTATGACAATATAAAGCAAATTGTGTTGTGGGCAGGATTTATTTTCGGACTGAATACTTGTCTTATTTCCTTAAATTATTTGGATTTTGTAAATAACAAATTGCAGGTTGCTGATTCATTTAGTTACATTTAGAGGCAGAACGAGTAACGGTGCCTTAATTTATAATACTGCCCAGCTACAGTAATTATCATTCAGATCATCATACAACAGAAACCTTGCAGCATTTCTCCGGTGTCACAGGCTGCTGGCGCTACTTTTTGTCCGTACTTTGGAATTAAATTCTTCTGTGTCGGTCCGGGATATTCGCACTACTTTTCAATTTTAATAATCATCTGGGTATTCTATAAAGCCTAAGGATGTATGCTGGACGTAAAAGAAGAAAACCGGTGTTGAAAACGTAAGTGCAAACTCTGCGTCCGTGTGTTTGATAAACCTTGTTGCGATCGTTATATATGTCATTTTCCCCTCAGTCGCACCTTTTCCCCTCCTTGTTCATTTTGCAATTTACCTGTAAGTAGAGGTCACCTGTCACAAGTTGATATGGGCTGTCAAAAAGTGTTGAGTAAATAAACTGTAGGCCTATAGATCATTTCGAAATCATATCTACATCATATAGAGTATGCAGGGTTTTCAGTTAATTCATTAGACGGTCGTTTTGATATCGCGACAAATCACGTGATCCATTAGCAAATATTCGGCTAACAGAAACAAACGCAAATAATTAAAACAGGTTGCATTACCCAGGTTATTATATGTGAACACGTACATGGACAGTCATTCTCGTGTGTTACTACCTAATAAACGCCGTGTTTGTACCGAAACCCAGTCTGGGAATAGCTGAAGTGGCAGCCAACTTAGTCACTGCTCGGACACTTCACGCTTTTAGCCGTGTTAGTCATTTCCCAGTCAGCTGTGCTGTTGATGCCTTTATATAACTTCCTGTTCGCTGAAACCACTTTACATAGTTTGAAATATATTGTTTACATCATAACAGGCTTGCGTTAACAACTGAAATATACATGTATATATACATTATTGCTGTGATTATTGTTAATAAAATTTGGCTGCTAATAGTAGTAGTACCAGTATAAATTGTATCTATGGTTATTTGGTGCGAGAAAAAAAAACAAATGTTTTCTTTGTGTTTATTTAACTAAAATATAGACTAAACTAAACTCGACATTGAGTTTTCCTACTGCTTTAATAGATCTAGTACGTTTTACCATCGCAATATTTTCTGGGTCTTAGTTATTTCATATTTTCTATTACTCGATTACAGATCCAGGTATCGCAATAATAACAACAACAACAATAATAATAATATTGTTGTTATTATTATTATTATCGTCATCATGTACCAGTGTTTTGCGGTAATTAATAGGCCTATAGTTATATATTTTATCTATGGAATACTGTGATGCAGGAAATGTTTTTTCTCCGGCTCAGAGTTAAACCTCAACCAGCCGAAGGGACCAAGTCCAACCCATCAAAGCGCCACCGGGATCGGCTCAACTCCGAACTGGAGCGCCTAGCCGGCCTCCTGCCTTTCCCGGAGGAAGTGACATCGAGCCTGGATAAGCTGTCAGTCTTACGGCTGAGCGTCAGCTACCTGCGAACCAAGAGCTTCTTCAGCGGTAAGAGCGGGTCTCTCGCCGCGACGGGTTGCAGATGCCCGCTGACCTTGAACTAAGTAATATTACCGCCTAACTCGCGTATTGTATCCTGTAGCAAAGAGTGCTATGGTGCACACTTCATATTTTCAGGGACCTTTAATTATTAAAAAAAAAAACTCTTAAGTTATTTATAAAACAGAAGACGGGGAATGTTTTTTAAAGAATTTAAGTGGTTATTGAAGTGAGCGGAATGGAAACATTGCTTATGATCCTAGCGTGGGTTTGGGGGCGTTTCAGGTCACAGTGCTGGTCCCGGTGTTCCGGGCAAATCAGTTTCCCTATGTTTCCCCTGTCGCGCGCTGATTTGTGCACGGTTTCGCTGTTGTTTTCATGTCTTTTTACGAAGCTCTTGAGGTAAACAAGCCATATATTTTAAAACATCACATGCCTTTTCGATGTTTTTTGCTTATGCATGACGATCTACTATATTCACATGTAATAATGTACTTGGGTGATTTTCAGATATCTCACTTACACATTTGCCTAAATATTAGGGGAATTATTATTTCCTGACATCCAGGATATTTGATTCCCCCGTTAAAACAGGTATACGTCAACTCTGGGCCTTGGTACTAATAACAGTGCAGTATTTACGTGTAAAAATGTACCTGACTTATTTTCAGAAATTTCACATACATCTTTGCTTTAATATTAGGGGAAACATTATTTCGTGATAGACAGGGGAAACGGGGAAACCGAATTGCTGAATTGCACCCGCTGAGCGAGCGTCTCTGAGTGTGTGCATGCGCTCTGCGTGGATCGGACTGAAAGGAGCGCTGAGAAACTGCCTTGGGGCTGAGCTGGGAATTAGCGGAGGTCTAGTGTGTGTCACACAGACAAATGACGAAGCCTTCAATGAAGAAAGGACAGCGCACTAAACTAGCCGTGACTCAAGAATAAGGCGTTATTATTTAACTCTTTAGTATCAATGGCATATATTCAGCAGAACATAAGAGATGCACTATGACGTTATTGATCCCTGAAAATAAATTACAAGATTGCAGCGGCTAAGATTCTGATAGCAAAATCACAGAGAAATATTCTTTGAAATAATTATAAATGCTGCTCAATTTTCATATATGATGAGTACTGTAAAAATGGGACACTGAAAATTCGCTTTCTGGAAAAATCATCTCAATGTCTTGAATTCCAACTTGATACCATTCTAAATACATTGATACCTCTTGAACACGATACGAAACAGAAAATAAAGTATTACGAAACACATATTAAAATCTAACTGTCCCATTTTGCCAGGTGTCCCATTTTCACAATACCCCATTTAAAAACAAAGACAGCATTAGGCAATGTCTTTGTTGTGCAGATCAATAGGCCATAGATTTCATTTGTCTCTCAGTCTGTCTGTGGTACTGTATGTGGCTCTGCAGGTTAGGCCGATGTGCCTGTAATAAGAAAGCTGCTGGTTCAAGTCCCAGGGTTACTTGATTGGATGGAAGTAGCTGTTAAATAAATGTAAGTTATTTCAAACTGATTGACTGTTTAGCTGCATCCCCCCCAATCCGGTCATGCTATTCCTTGATTAAACCACAGCATGTGTTTTCTGAGGCTAATGACCAGCAGGCAGTAAAATGGAAACAAATGAGGTACAAGGTTTGCGTCACGAACTAAAGATTGATCATTAAGCATAACGAAACAATACAGTCCCTCGTTAAAGTACAGGTCATGTCGGAAAGTTAAGAGGTCTTACAGACCAGTATCACTCCCATCCATTTTCAGTAACCACCTATCCAGTTAGCGTCACAGTGATCTGGAGTCAATCTTGGAAAGCATATGGCACAAGACAGGACAGGCCGCAGTGTGTGATGTTCAAAAGAGATCGCTCACAGCGAACATCTTTATGCTGTCACGGCCTTGTTTTCATCATGGTGAAAAAGGACAAACCAGAAAATTCATTTGCTTTTTTGTTCTCTTCTGGGATTCCCGGCCAAAGGAAGAATGTTCCCAAAGCCGGAATCTGCCACCATGTTGCTGGGCAGTGGGATGGGTAACTGGTTAATTTCAGATATGTGTCAGTTTGTTTTTTTTTTTTTTTTCTCCTGAGGACCAGAGCTTTTTTGCACAATTCTTACCAGATCGCTCAAGTTCTTGATGCCAAACTTCAAGGTTCCCTTAACTTTAGTGGGCTGGGTGTTGTTTGCCACTTTTTCTAGCATCTTTGTCATGCAGTTCCAACCTCAGGATAACATGTTTCAGAAGTGTCCTCTCGCTTCAGAAGAGCAGCCTGATACAGACAACCTTTGGGTACTATTTGCACCATCAATCCTGTTGGCTCACCTGTAGTACCTGATATTTCTTGTGAGCTTCTCCTCATTTGACCTTTTCTATGAGTTTACTAGAGTTTTGGTTTCTTTAGTCTTCAACACACACACACACACACACACACACACACACACACACACACACTATGGACAGCTGAGTCACTGGACTGAAGGAGGTACCTGGCTGTGTTACCCTGGGAGAACAAGCAAACTTCACACAGATGGAGCAGTAGTAGGGTTCAGACACCCAACCCTGAAGGTGTGAGGCAACAATGCCATACGCTTCCACCCTTGCATTCAGCTCACATATAAAAAGTCCTAGTAAGTGTATAGAACTGTCATATATGGGTACCATGTCAGAACATGCTGCTGTGCAGATGTGCGTGCGTTCATGCTCAGAGGGGGTAGGTGCCAAGGTTTTCAGGTGTGTTGGTGTGAGCATGAGTACTCGCCTTCTGCTTCCTGTGTTAATATGTCTGAATGAGAAGTGACTCAGAAGAGCGACGTGTTCATGCCTGGCAGGCACCTTGGTCGATAGGGTCGATAGGTCTTGCTATTTGTAATTTGCCAAGGATAATGACATACTGAGAGAGAGAGAGAGAGAGAGACCTCTTGACTTTTAAAAACCTCTTTATTAACACAAATGCACAAATAAGCCTTACTCAAAAATATAGATGAATAATATAAGGAAAAACAGACAAAAAGTAAAAAAATAAAAAGGAAAAACAAAAATTATCAGTCCACAAATTCACCATGCAAATCATACTTTCAACACTAGACTTTGATCATCGTCAATTTCACACATCACTCTGTATTGCCTCCACACCGTGGAGAACTCCTGCAGAGTACACATACTCCACCCTGAGCTGCAGTATGCATCAACACAGAGTACGCATACTCTACCCTGAGCCGCAGTATGGGTCAACACAGAGTACGCATACTCCACCCTGAGCCACATCACTACCAGCCCCATCAGTATAGACTTAGCATTCGTTAGCCCAACCCCTTTCAGCTTACTTTTTTGAGATAGCCAAATCGTAAGTTTGGCTTGACCTACTAGAAAATTCATCAAGCACAATTTGGCTTTCTTATGTGCCG
>JABFEA020000038.1:6848548-6859621 GCA_019775915.2 Cyphomyrus plagiostoma
GTGGGGTGCATATGGATTCAGGAGCCCCCCCCCCCCCTTCAATGGGAACCCCTCCCCCAAAGGAGTCCCGGGTTGGAAGCGGCCTCTTAAACAATGTCAGTAATGACAATGAATAGCCCTTGATGCAGGTCATGAGAACAGGTCCAGCGAGCTTAGGCTGGAGCCAAAGCATGGTCTCTATGTTCCATGGGGTTAGTCATGTCTGTCTGGGAGGAATCAGAGAATGAGGGCTTTCAATTTCTACAGCTGCCTTCCTTTGTAGAGGTCATTAACAAGGCAACCGAGGACACAAAGCTGTTTTTGAGGAAAAACCACTAAGAAAAAAAACAAAGTGAAAATGGTAGATATTCCTTTGAAAATAAATGCACTTGAAAGGCTCAGCATTATTATTCTTGTTGTTATAATCTGGCACTCTGAAGCTGATGTTAACTCCCGACGACCACAGCAGTGGCATTGTACCAGAATGTTCTGTTTTCCAGCCAGGCTTCGGCTTTCCCCAAGGTATGTTCACTGTCGTGACAAGAAACTTGACACCATGCATTAAAACTAAAATATTCTGCTCACAGTCAAAATTTGTATGATAACTGCCTTTATAGTTGTATGTTTACATCACAAAGATATACTAAGGCTCGGTAAACACTGACTTCATTGCCATCAGAAATACAGATTAGTCTGCAGATTAGATTAGACTAGAGAGCGATGCCCGAAAACACCTTCCTCCCCCTAAGTGGCCCTTGAACATACCTTGAATAGCATCACATTTTGCTGTTTATTGAACCTAAAACTGGGCTTTGAAAAAAAAATGTCAGTGGTGGGGGCTGCTTATGGGACGGGGGCTATGCTTATGGGGGCTGCTTATGGGGGGCTATGGTTCTGGGGGCTACCTATGGGAGGGGGGGCTATGCTTGTGGGGGCTGCCTATGGGAGGGAGGGGGCTATGCTTTTACAGAGCATACTTTAAGTTGCGTGCCATTCCAAGGGGTGGTATCACATTTTCCCACCATGGAGTCCGCGCCCCCTCCCAGTCTCAGTCTGTGTGCCCCACCCTGATCCTCAGATCTCCTTGGATCAGACCAAACTCTTAGAACTTGATGTCTGTTCCTCTGGCCTGGGCCACCTGGTCATTTTGAGGGAAAAACACATCCAAGCAAATGAGATAACACCCCCCACCCCACCACCATCTCGACGCGGGTCCTGCTTTACTGTCTCATTTGAATGTTTCAACTGCTGGAAAGTTGTGTTTTTAACGGGTCCCTGGCCAGGGGCCGAGGACCACTGGTATGCACCATTATTACACAAATACCTCCCACCCTCTTGTCCCAGATATGGGCTTCTCGCATTCTCACAATGCTTTCGTTTATTTTGGCCCAGGCCTGCCCCCCCCCCAACCCCCACATGAGGAAATTAGCCAGCATTTTTAGATGGCGACTCGAACTCGGCGGCGTCTTGCGTGAGTAGGAGCGGGAAGCAGTGCTCTGCCAGGAAAACGACGGAATCCTGATTGCTTTGCCAGCCCCTGAGCTAGAGCCGGGCTCCATGAGGCCATCCGCCACGAGGCCGTCTGCCAGGACCCCAGACCTCTCACCCAGACACGGCCTGCCTTTTCTGTTTTATCCTCCTCTTTGTTTCAAGTTCAGGTTTTGTAAACACTTTGTCTGCTGAGAGATGAAACTCGAACTAAGGTGGGCAGAACTTCCTCCTAAATCTGCAGACATCAACCCAGGAGGGAGAGAGCCAGTCCACCGTTGCGTGTCACATGCTCCAATGTCAAAATACCCATCCATCCATCCATCCATCCATCCACCCATCCATTCATCCATCCGTCCGTCTATCCATCTGTCTTCTACCTGTTTATCCCAGTCAGGGTCACGAGGTAAAATACAGATGGATTCATCATTAAAATCAGCATGAATATCCCATCCCTGTTCTGTGGTTAGATGTTAAGTAATACCTGTTACTTGCTGACTTCACCAAAAACAACAGTAATCACCTAAACTGAGTAAACATAAAGTACTGAATAATATCCATCTCCTTAAATCAGGGGTGGGTTTGTTGTTTCTGGGACCCCCCAGTATAGTTACATTTGTGGCCAACAGGGAGCCCCATGGAAAAGAGTGGTTGCAGTGGTGGTAAACACCACTTCTGTCTTCAACTCCATCTTCTGATACACGTCACAGGAGGCCAGGAGCCAATCCCAGGCAACACTGGCAAGGGTCACATCCTGGATGGGATGAGTGTCCATCACAGAGAACAAAACAACATTTGTTATGAATTAATTGCAAATAAAAACCAGAAACCATATAAGCAGAGCACAAGTATGTACAGTACTCCTCCAAATTAGTACTTGTACAAGGCTGCTTTGGAGCCAACTAGGTCAATCTGGGTCAATTTGCCAGCGTTCCACCATAATTTTTGCCCATATGCTAAAAACCTTTCAAGGTTGTGCTTTTCTATACTGGCCACACAGAGCTGGATTCAAGTGTCAGCTTTGATTTTCTTCCCCTTTTTAAGTCACTCCATTTTGGCTTTTGTTTCATGTAGCGTTTCCTCCAGCATTCCTCATCCTTCCTACCATATATTTTGCCCTCCTTTGTTGTGGTTCCTGCGTCCTGCCATCAGCATGCTTCCCGGGGCGATGCAGAGTACTGGCTCCGCCCCAAATGGGACACTTAGCGCCCAGGCCTTAATGTTATATGTATTTCACTCTGATTAGACCGTAAAATCGTCTTCCACATGGTTTCAGTCTCCCCCACTTTGCCTTCTGGCAAATTCTAGCTGCGAGCTCATGTGACCTTTATTGTGACCGTTTCTTCAACAATGGCTTCTTTTGACGACCCCTACCATTCGGCAACCTCCTCCTTATACTTATATTTTGAAGGCTTTGAAGACATTTGTTCCGTATACTTCCTGTTTCTTATTTAAGGGCTTATCTGTGTTTAAAGGGATATTCAGTGTATTTTATTTTGCTTGTATTAGATGCATTTACCCATGTTAATTTTCTCATATCCCTCCACAAGTACATGTTTCCAGGGAATTTTTATGAGCAGCCTTTTGTCCTTTGTTTAGAAATACATTAATTGACAAATTTAAAATTGTGAAAAACACATTAATTGTAAGTGAGTTCAGGTCATGTAGATAATTGTGACACTTTCCTTATGTAACAAAATTTATTTCTTATTTTTACCAGAATTTTGTGAAAAAAGGAATTCCAATGAATTCTAGCTGACATAAGTACATATATTCACAGTGAATGGATAGATCCTTGTGACAGAACTGTAAGCAGTCCTATAGTCGAGTTTGCTTTGTCTTTCTGGAACTGACGACCCAGTAATCTGAGGTAGATGACATCATAGTATATCTCTCATGCGAGGCACCCCAGCGGCCCATGAAATGCCCCCCACCAGGTCTGAAGTAGCCAGCGATGAGCACCTGCTGATTTTTTATTTGGTTCATCTCGGAATTCTGGGCCCATTAACTTCATCCGAGCCCATGGTTAACTTGGTCCAGTTTTCAAACGTATACAGTACTGTGCAAATGTCTGGGGCAGCCAAAGGAAATTATGTTTAAATGATCTTCATACTGGTGTAAAACTATGATTTTTTTATTGTCTGTCAAAGTGCATGATCTTAGCCATTTCAAAACTTCTGCTAAAATCGTCCCAAGATTTGCGGCAACCGTTCAATATACCAGTGTATCTGTAGTTTCAAACATACCTTGATTGGCTAACTGATTCCTCACTGACTCGTTTAACTAAGTAATTAATTAATTAAGCAAGCTGGTCGTGATGTAGCGAATACATGCAATGGCTGAGGTGCCTCTGAGGAGAGGTTGGGGAACTAAAGTGGCGTTCATCTAGCCGTCCAACTAGATATTACAGTTACTTTTTGGAGAACAGAGAAGATTCTTGTTTTTTAATTTTTATTATTTTATTGTATTATTGCTAATTTGCATATGTTATGAAGTATATTTTTTCCTTGCAAATATACATTTAGTACCCAGATAAACAGCCTTAAACATCTTCGTTGACTTCCTAAGACCACAGTACTGTGTATGTTTGTGTGTTTACCATTAAATAACCTTTTCCAGATATAAGAACATCAAAGCAAACTATTTCACACGAATGTTGGCCCACAGGACTGGCTCCCTGTCCTGAATTCCGCCGTCCCGATGCTTCTGCAGGCATTTAGAAGAAAGTTGCTGGTGTGTTGCTAGGTTTATATCTCGCTAATCCTGACCCGCAGATTTTGCTGGCCTCGTGTGCTCGGCTGTTTCTGTACTTCATTTCCACTGGGCTGTGTACACCTGTGGCACGTGACACAAGGCCTGATGAGTTATGTTTTCTGTTACATCATGTGGTTTGTCTGAATAATTTACCAGGATGAGAAATGGCACCAGGATGCACTGCGGGTAGAAGGCAAGCCAGCGGAGGCACTGTGATGCTCTGGGCCAGGGGTGGCCAATCTTATCCGCAAAGGGCCGGTGTGTATGCAAGTTTTTGGGATAACCTGTAGGTCAACTGTTCAAACCCAGGTGTGAGGACTCCTCAGCCATTCAGTCCTCTAATTAGTAATCTAATTAGGGAGTTGCACCAAAAACCCATGATTGCTGCATCCACAAATGAAGGATGAAACTTGATTCAGATACACCACAGACTTCTCTGAGCTAATTTAAGATGGAGTGAGGCAAAATGGGAAAACTATCTTGTGGTCAGATGAATCAAAATTTCAAATTCTTTTTGGAAATGATGGATGCTGTGTCCTCCAAGCTAAAGAGCAGAGGGACCATCCAGCTTGTTTTCAGCGGACTGTTCAAAAGCCAGCATCCGTGATGGTGTGGGGGTGCATTAGTGCCTGTGGCTTGGGTAGCTTGCACATGTGGGAAGGCGCCATTAAAGCTGAATGATGTATACAGGTTTTGGAGCAACACATGCTGCCTTCTAGATAATGTCTTTTTCAGAGATGGTCGTGTATATTTCAGCAAGACAATGGCAAACCACATTCTGCTCATATTACAACAGCACGGCTCTATAGTAGAAGAGTCCAGGTGCTAGACTGGCCTGCCTGCTAGACTGGCCTGCCTGCAGTCCAGACCTGCCGCCTCATTGAAAACATTTGGAGCATCATGAAGCAAAATATATGACAAAGGAGACCCCGGATTGTTGAGCAGTTTAAATCCTACATCAAGCAAGAAAGGAGCAACATTTCACTTTCAAAACTTCAGCAACTGGCCTCCTCAGTTCCCAAATGTTTACAGAATACTGATGAAGCAACACAGTGATAAACTTGCCCTTGTCCCAACTTTTTTGAAACAAGGTGTGGACATCAAATTCAAATTGAGCTTATATGGGTTTATGTGGTTTTTATTTACATTTTACATCCTAACTTTTTTGGAAACGGAAATGTAAGACAATAATAATATGGACTTAGAAAGACAACATAAATCAAGAGTAAATTCATGTTCATACAAATAAGCTCATTATATACATCTACCACCTAAAAAGTATTTTTATTATATAATTATTTCTGTTTTGTTAGGTTTTTTTAATTGAAGTGAATTCAATTCTTCTTTCTGTCATTCCAATTCCAATTCAACATCTTATATACTGTGGGCAATTCAAATTCCAATTCATGAATGGATTGGGGCACAATTCATTAATTCTGAATTTTGCACCATCCTGTTACCCGTAATGCCATAAGGTTTTTTCAGAAGAGGAGACACTCACTTTATTATTCATCCCAGTCCAGTAATTATTGGTACAGTGCAATCTCTTTACAAAGTAAAGAGTGAGCTGTCTCAGGCAATGAACTTAGTCCAAGTTTACTTATGACATGCACTCATACTCGTATAAAACAGTGAATAACTTGTTCTGGCAGATTCATTGACTGTGTGTGACTAGTAGGGAATATATGACATGTAAATTAGGTATAATCTATATAAATATACATAATGTGAAAAATACACTAAATAGAAAAATAGCAAATACCCAAAAAATCAATGATACAATAAACACAACGTGCTGTGATACTGGTGCAAATGTGCAAGGCTACGTAGGTGAGTGTGCAAAAATTCAAGAGAGGTAAAATGGGAGTGGGAGACGTTCAAGGGGAGGCAGGGAATTAGGTCTCTTACAGACAATTCCAGGGCTGGCCAAATCATATGTGTGAATTATTCATGAAAATCCATAGTCTAAAAAACACCAAAACAAAAATACCACTGAAATTCATCTTTATTTGCACTGGCTTACATATTATCTATCATCTCTTTATACTGCTCATCTTTAAAACCCATGCTTAAAATAAAATGAATTAAACAACACCATATCTAATATGTTGAATATTAAATTAAATGTGACAGCAATGCAGTAAAACAAGGGATCGTCATAAATATTTGGTTGGGAACACTTTGTAATTCTTGAGTGATGGTCTTTCAGGAATCCTTCATATTTCTCTTGTGAAATATAATCTAATAATTTCTGAGTCACCTTAAAGGAATGATGCTGATTCCCCTAGAGTTCAACAAAGAGGAATTACGGACCCTCTTGCTCTCATTTACATTTTCTGGTGGTCCACTCCATCACCGAGGTGGATGGCAAAGTGTGGTGAGGAATCTAGAAAACATTTTGGTATCTTGTAAATTTTAGGTCTTTTGTCAAAAAGCAAGCAGCTGTCAGCTGTTGAGTTCACCCTAAGAAGAAAGGGCTATATGATAAGACACGTTTTCCTGATGCTTTTATCCAAAACAATATATATTTGTGGCACAGGGAGGGTCAGCCGGTACCTGAAACAAGCCTCATGAACAGTGACTCAACAGTGTCATTACTCTGCTGACCACAGGATTTGAACCGGTGACCCTCCGATCGCAGGCATGACATCCTAACCCTCCAAGCTACACACCACCCCTTTGTGATTAAGAAGGTGTCTTTAACTATTTTTACTTTCAGTTATCTAACCCACTCATCCCATCACAGATTAAATGATTTTCCATTTGCACAAGTACAGTGGAATGTCTCTTTTCACATACCCCATCTTGCTCTCGTTTGAAACATAAATACATATATATCTAGATGAGTGTGAAGAATAAGGTCCAAGCACAGGGTCCTGTACCCCTGCAGCATTTGGGGTTTGGGGATTAAGGGCCCAACAGCGGTGTGGCTATTCTGCCAAGGCCAGGGCTGAAACAGGCGACCTTCTAATGACATCAATTCATGGGTAAATATGTGCATTCCAACTCCAAGACAGGAGACATGCCTTTAGCCAATGCTCCTTACATCAAATTAACAGTGATTACTAATGAGTCACAGTTTTCTCCATTTCCCCGAATAGCCAGAATAGTTATGTCAGTCCACCAAGGGTGTTAAATCCTGCTCTATTTTCGAAAGTCACGCCACATCTGGGATCGTTTTCAGGTCAGTTTTTTTTCCCATTATTGATGGACAAGCAAGACCCCCAGTGCTTTGATGCAGATTAACATCAAACTGTAAAATTTGATTTGGCCAGGATTAGTGCAATTTATCATGGATTTCCATAACAGTGATTTGGGGCTGATTAATAATACATGTGTCACCTTTAAGGAACGATGCTGATTCCTCTAGAGTTCAACAAAGAGGAATTACAGAGCCTTTTGCTCTCATGAACATTTTCTGGTGGTCCACTCCATCACCGAGGTGGATGGCAAAGTGTGGTGAGGAATCTAGAAAACATTTTGGTATCTTGTAAATTTTAGGTCTTGTGTCAAAAAGTAAACGGGCATTCTGAAAGGCTCGTGCTACTCACTTTGGGCATTTATGGTTCTAGAAACAACAATCATTACTTTAGAACAGTAATACATTGCAGGTTGGGTTACAGAACATAAGTATGTCACTGCTGTTTGTGTCGTACTGTAAATAACTTGTACACATGAAATAAAATGAAATCCATTCGGTGTATCAATTTATAAACATACACTGTATTAGTATTAATATCAGTATATTAGTAACATGTGTGTCCTAAGATATATAAAAACAAGAAGCCATTTAGAGGAACTGTGTGTAACTATGGCGCTGACTGCAAACAGATTTGTTTTAATCAACTTTATATTAATGTTTGTCCCTAATAATTTGCTGTACAATAACATGGCCGCCAGATCAGAAGGGAACATCGATATATCAGTGCCACAACAGGCTTCTCTCTCAGCTGGGATGCTACACATCTGCCTCTAGTTCGCTCTATAGCTCCCTGTGTGCTCGTGCTGATGTGAAGCCCAGCATTTAAAGGTTAACGTGTTGTGTCTCCCTATCCTGGGGTTTTCAGAGGCACTAGTTCCAGTGCGTTGAGCTGTAATATTTGTTCAGGGCTTATAAATGAGGCCGTTACCATTACCTGAGACCCCAACTGTGACACAAAGGACACTTCCCGTCAAGAACTATCCCAGGCTGCATTACAGAGAGGGTGCTTTGGAAGCCATGGGTGAAGTTAAGCTTGTATATTCCTGCATCTTTGTGAATAGCCTAAGACACGCTGGGTAGGATAGATGGTTTCCAGTGGGAGGTGGTCTCCAACCACACTGCAACCAGGGCTGCTAGTACAGCGTTACCATTCACAGGCTATTACGAAACAAATTGCATTGTACATGTCTGACATCAATAAAAAACCCAGACCAATGAAAGAAGTTCACCAGTGTCATTGTCGAGGTGTCAGGTATGATTAAACGTGGCTATGGCCTGTTTGCTCAGCAATTATGAGCTGATTCAACTCCTCACAATTGAGTGTCTTTAAAACTGGACTCGTGATGGTGGTTAATCGTGATGATTAAATGATGGTTTATTTGCTATTTGCACAAGTACATTGGAATGCTTCTTTTCACATATCCCATCATGCTGTGCTTTCAGACACACACAGGTGTGAGAAAATCATGGGGTCTAAGCAAAGGCTCAGCCATATATCCAAGAGCCCAGCAATATATATATATATATATTTTGTGTGGGTGGGCCTAAGTGCAGTATGTCAAATGGGCCAGATAATCACACACACGGTGGCCTAAAGAATACACCCTCCTAAGAGTGACCATAGACAAAACATCAGGTAAAGAATCAGATCCCCATCGACGGCTACTTCAGGCCCCACGGTTGGTCTGTTAGAGACTATTATGGTGCCATGTGTAAGAGTCACACTACTGCTATCCACCACGGATTAATTAAGTCATCAATTCCAGAAAGGCAAAGAAAATGTCTCGACAGTAAGACTGTTTACAGTTGTGCCACAAGGATCAACCTCCTTTTACCAGAATAAGCCTTTCATTACACTCTCCCGTCATTACTCTTTAAACTTTACTTCATGAATATTGATTATAACCTGGGTTTGCAGGGGTACATCATCTGAGGTGCTCACTTTTGGATGATACATGTAAACAGATTGTTTCCATGAAGCCAAAAGCAGCCTGGACTCAACTGAACTTTGTAAGTGGTAAAAACAGGTAATAACAGAATGCCAGTTGTCTTGTTGTTTTTTTGTTTTTTTTGCAATCAGACTTACACTTTCAAGACTGTATACATTTAGAATGAGATTAGAGTAATCCCAGGAGGATGCTAAAAATACTTCCACTTGCCAAGAGGGTATTTGGCCAGCAGGTTTAAACTAAGGCAGGAACCACATGGCAAGCTTGACTCAATGGCCAATCGGAAATGAGCCACAGCCCTATTAGCCAATCGGAAATGAGCCACAGCCCTATTAGCCAATTGGAAATGAGGCTGGGCCCTTTCTCTTTCAATTGGCAGGATGGCTTTGCCAGCAGTAGAACAATTTTGCCTCTGACTGCATTTCTGCCGTTTTCCGGAGACACTCCCTTCTAACGAGCACTTGTGAATTTCCCCCACTAATTTTATAGGAGCGCACAGTAGCATTTAAAGCATTCAGCAGCATTTAAATTATATTTTCAAGATGCCTGCTTTTGTTCCCCAGCAGTAATTTATCTTCTCTGTAAACTGTGTGAGAGGTAAGTTATGAAGTTTATCTTCTGTGGATATAATTGTGTTATTTTTATTGTATAGTATAATATGATGAGCTTTATTATAATTTTGCCTAGAAAAGAGCATCTATCCAACATTATTAGTAAGAATACTGCTAGAAGAAATCACAGTTAATTATATTAATAGGATCCTTTATTCACCGTAATACAGTCTATATTTTGGTGACTTATTCCATTATGCAATTTTATCTTAACAATAAGTAATAAGTTACTGGCTGCACATATTAACATTAGTAACAAGCTGTTTGTCACAGGGTGTACTCTGTACTCTCAAAAAAACTCCTTGCAGCAGCAATAGTGAATGTTAAAACTTCAAGGTTCAATGTGATAACTGTGTGCACCAATAGCACAATATAACATTTTATTCTTTTTTTATTTGTTTAATTATTAAATAGTTTTGCCTGTTTCAATGGGTATTTTCACTTTTCCCTATATTTGCTATATCTGTAATCACTTTGTTTCTGTGTTCTGGCAAATCATCTATGCCACCAAAGAGTAGGCAGGGTAAGCTTACAGAGTGAGCTTGCACAGTGAGCTGGCAGGGTGAGCTTACAGAGTGAGCTTGCACAGTGAGCTGGCAGGGTGAGCTTACAGAGTGAGCTTACAGAGTGAGCTTGCACAGTGAGCTGGCAGGGTGAGCTTACAGAGTGAGCTTGCACAGTGAGCTTGCACAGTGAGCTGGCAGGGTGAGCTTACAGAGTGAGCTTGCACAGTGAGCTTGCAGAGTGCGATCTCATCAGTCTCTCGCAGGGATTTTTACTTACAGATTAAGTCCCACCAAAAAACAAGCGACATGGATGTGGATCCTGACAATTGTTTCCACTTTGCTACAGATTTGCACCGATAGAAACCAGAGTCCACTAGTCAAAACAACCACAAAGGTGCTGGATCATTTTCTTATGACTCAGCTATTCTCTTATTTAATTTCCTTATTGTTGTTCCAAATATAGCACAATGAAGTGACTCGTTTTTTTATTTAGTTAATCCATCCATCCATCCATCCATCATCCAAACCGCTTATCCTATTGGGTCGCGGGGGGTCCGGAGCCTATCCCGGAAGCAACGGGCACG
>JABFEA020000038.1:6872370-6919486 GCA_019775915.2 Cyphomyrus plagiostoma
GCGGGGCGCGCCCCCGGAGGGCAAGCTGGAAGCCAGCAGAGCCGGCCTACACAGGATTTACCAAAGATCAAGCCTGCAAATAGCTCGATTAAAGGTTTCATGTTTAGCGATTTGAGGCTAATACCTAATGAAGCTGTAATATTATATGTTTTACTACATAAAGGTGAAACTGTACAGTTGTTCCTAATAACATCAGAAACCAGTATATGGTAGGAAATAATTAAGGGTCAAAAGT
The DNA here is from genome assembly GCA_019775915.2 of Cyphomyrus plagiostoma. NCBI lineage: Eukaryota > Metazoa > Chordata > Actinopteri > Osteoglossiformes > Mormyridae > Cyphomyrus > Cyphomyrus plagiostoma. The sequence continues at coordinate 6,872,606 of JABFEA020000038.1, forward strand.
AGTTTTTTTTTTCTCTCTAAATTCATTCTGAAATAACATTAGTTAAAATATGCAACCATTAGTTAAAAGAGCAGATAATTACAGATTCCTATAATTTAGTGCATTATCACAAACTGTTGCGATAAATAATAATGAAAAATAATGACAGTAGTGTGTTATCTGTGGTTTGCTCTGACCTAAGCATTAGCGGGGAGGGGGGGGTGATGTAGCCTCCCTGAAATGATCTGGTCGGCTGCCGCCTCTCCCTCCTGTCTCAGACGGACATCATGCACCAGAGTGTGTTTGGGCTCATCCACACTGAGGACCAGCAGGAGTTCAGGAGAAACCTACACTGGGCTTTGAATCCTCCATCCGTGGCCCAGCAAGACCAGTCGGGTGAGAGCCGCCACCCCTACCAGACAACCATCCCTCCCTATCTCCAGAAAGTGCAACAAAACGCAGGGACTCTGCTCAAAAAGTCACCTTAGCGAAATAAATAGCCAGGGAGTGGAGTCAGAAGGTCATAGCTCGCTGGATGGTTGGCAGAACATTCTGCTTCAGCATCCATGAGACGGAAGAGAAAAATCCTCCAAACCAGGGCACTCCTTATACCCTGCAGAAGACACGAGCCGTTATGCGTGGGCTTTTTTAACAGTCCAGTTAGGACATGTCACTCTGATAATGACATTTTAACTTAAGGAGTGCCTTGGTTAGAAGACTTTTTCTCTTTTTTTTCATGGAATCTTTACCTGCCTACGGTACCCTTCCAAACAATACTGCTTTAGCATTTTCTAAATAAGGAACGCATCTATTTAATACTCAGTGTAGTGACTGTTTGTGGCCATCAGGGGGCCCTCACTAATGCGTGGTTTGAGTGGAGGTGAACACTGTCGTTTCCCATTCAAGCCTTAACCCTCATCCTCTCAGTGATCATTTCCAGTTGCCAGAATTCACATCACATAACAGTATGGTGTTCATAAATATTGCTTCTCATAAGGATCAAGTTGCCGTCACGATGGAATGAGATTTTTCATGGCCCTGATCTGGTGTAACACTGAGCTGTGTTCTCTGTAGGAGAATCCAGTTGATCTAGTGCAGGGGTCCACAGCTATTTTTCCCCGAGGGCCAAATTCCATCAGTAACACAAGGCCAATGTCTACTGAATCTAAAAAAAGGCTGAGCAGGAGGAATCGATCTATTGTGTTCCGATCCGAATGTGGCCATGGATCTGCCGCACACTTTGTTGGCCTCAACACCATTGTGCCAAGTCACTAACGTGACACCTAATGAAAACGAATGGAAATGTGTGACCTTTACAAGAAGCTCCCCAGCTGGGGGCTGGAATCGTGCGGACAGATGTCTGCTTTAATTAATAGAAAGGGGTGCCAATGGCAGGCACACACGATGGTGTTCACACATGTTGAAGGTCACAGGTGATGATGGTCACACGCGATGATGGTGACAGGTGATGGTGGTCACACACGATGCTTGTCACAGCCGATGACGGTCACACATGATGGCGCTCTCACACAATGGGGCCAGACGGCGCCACAGCAGGGCACCAGAGTAGCCAACATACCCAGACTCCTCACTAGGGGGGAGCCCAGGTCTCAACCAGGGGAGGGTCTTGGCAGCTTCTTATTCCATTTGGGGACATGTTCGTTGTCCAAGGTCAGTACAGTTTCCATGATCAGGTGACTAGAGAGCCACATGTAGCTCAGCGGGATAGGAGACGGTGATCAGAAGGTTGCTGGTTTGAATCCCAGGGTTGGCAGAGTGATTTCACCATTGGGGCCCTGAGCGAGGCCCTTAACCCAAGTGCCCCAGGAACTGTCTCACCCAGCTTTCTCAGAAATGTACAATGGAAATGTGTAATGAATATAGGCATCTGATAATGGAATAAAATGTTACAGGGTGGGTGCTGAGGTGCTGACGATGCTAAAATGAAATGAAAGGGATTGAGGAAAAAAAGACACCCTGGAGGCCATTTTATATCCTCTTCCTCAGATGAAGACGCGGTCACCAGTTCCCCCATCTGCACCTACACCCCGGATCAGATACCCCCGGAAAACTCCTCCTTTCTGGAGAGAAGCTTCGTGTGTCGCTTCCGATGTCTTCTCGACAACTCCTCTGGCTTCCTGGTACGTGCCTCCTCATTCTTCTCCAACCCCTGGCCTGGAATTGGGGTAATTTAAGGCCATGTTGGAGAGAACACTCTTAGTTATTAACACTAACCAGCCAAAACCTCAACAATGAATATTACCTACTCCATATTTGTATGTGGAATACTAATCTAACCAAATAATGAGCCCTAGTTCCATGTGCGAAATTATGCCAGTAGGGACAAGCAGTGATGGTTTACTACTTTTATAGAAATTTACAATTAACCGCAGCTGTGTCTCCTTAGTTAATCCCAGATTTCATATCGCATTTTGTGCAGTATTTTTGGTGTAATATCTCTATATGTTGTGCGGATTTTTTTCTCAAATTAGCTCTGTTAACTTTTGAGTCCTTTTAAGATGTAGCCTTGTATGTTTTGCCACAGGTTTCTGTGACCGCCGCACTCCGGTTCACGTGAGTGCCGGACACCGGTCCGCGTGAGCGCTGAGCTCCGGTCCGCGTGAGCGCCGAGCTCCGGTTCATTGAGCGCCGCGCTCCGTTTCGCATGAGTGCTGGACACCGGTTCCTAAGAGCGCCGTGTTCTGGTTCGCGTGAGTGCCGGACACCGGTTCGTGAGAGCGTCGCACTCCGGTTCGCGTGAGTGACACACTCCGGTTCTCGTGAGTGCCGGACACCGGTTCGTGAGAGCATCGCACTCCGGTTCGCGTGAGTGACACACTCCGGTTCGCGTGAGTCCCGGACACTGGTCTGTGTGAGCGCCGCGCTCCGGTTCGCGTGAATGCCGGACACCGGTTCCCGTGAGTGCCGCAGTCCGGTCTGTGTAAGTGCCGGACACCGATTCGTGTGAGCACCATAGGTACTTAGCTGATTAGCAGAACATCTTGCTTCAGCACCTCCTTAATAAGGAATTAATTTACTTATTATTTAGTATAGTGACTGTTTGTGCCCAGCTGGGGACCCCCAAACCTCAGGAGCCCATGCAAATGCGCGGTTTGAATGGCGGTAAACCTTAGAGGACTACCAGGACTACCATGATCACCCTGTGCAGAACAAGGCTTCATGGGGCCAGTGACAGTCAATATGGGTGTCCTGAGTCGCCTGGCTAGACCCCGCCTGCCGCCACCCACCCCCTCCACACAGGTGACCCCACCCCCTTATTGCCACTAATGAGATGTGGTACCCCAGCAGACCCCCGAGAGATCAGACACAGGTAATCCGCATTAAAGGGGCAGCGGGGTCATGGGGAAAGGACGGGTAATCCTGGCACAGGACTGTGAGAACCTCCTCAGGACAGCAGGATAGAGCTGTCCCCTCTGTTCCCATGGCAACCATCGCACGAGCTGACCGGAGGCGATGGCAGCGTGCCCAGAGCCGCTCTCATTTCCATAGCCAGACCCACACCTCCCTCAAATTTATTGATCATCGCGAGGCCCATGGTGCAGAACCGCTGAGCTTGTCGGGACGGGCTTCCTGCCGCAGCCTGGAGGCCTTTGGGCCATCTGAGTTGCTGTTTTTTTTAACGGATTGACATCAAAGGCTGTCAGCAGGCGTGGCGTGGCATAATTTGGCTTGTGTGGAGTGCCATGTGACACAGGAGGACCAGCTTAGTGCCGTATTTATAGATTAGCCAAGTCAACACTTGCTTTGGCCCTAATAAGAAAATGACTGAAGTAAACTTATAAAACTCATAAACATCGCACCACTTTAAAAGGCGCCAGGAACGGTCAAAGTTCGGCCTTCTTTTGCCTTTTTGCTGTTATTTACAGCGACATTTAGTAGACAAAATGGAAAGGAGTGAATATTTTCTGAAAATCTTTCTTATAAATATCTTTGCTTCTTTTAAACCATTAATGGGCTTTTCAGTGAGTCGCACATGCAGGGAAGTGTTTCTGTGTGGTTGGCAGCACGGAGGAGGGCATTAATCGGGCACACTTTACGGAGAACGTGGGGGGGATGATAGGCAAAAATAAATACCAGCCAATACCCTTCCAACAGGGGGTGCTGTGAGATTCCATTTCACCCGAAATGCATGTACGAAGGGTGTAGCGAGGATGGGGGTGGCTGTGTGACTCATAGGCTAAACAGGGTAGCCTTGATTGGACACCACTTGTTGCTAACTGAGAGCTTGAGGAAAGCCTGGCATCTGAGGAGCTTCGGCTTAGTTTTTCCATTACTCTACCCATTACATTCTTATTGTGTCCATCACAGCATCAAAACCCCTTAAGAGAAAGGAGTAAAGTGAGTAGGTCATGGGTCCAAGACGCTCGGACCCACGCGAGAAGCCAGACGCCGCTGACCATTCCCATCTTCTCATATTGAATAGTGTATCTGGTATTGATGCACACAGTAGTTCTGTAGCATTTTCCATGCTGCTGAAAGTCTCCTTAAAGGGCCTGAGGTCGGATGTGCTCCCGGGCGTGACGTCAGACAGGCCCTCAGCATCACACAACGGTCGTAAACGCGGGGTCATTACGTTAATCGAATCAGTTTGCGGGCGCCGGTTTAAGGCACGGCATCAAGCCCCCGTTAGCAAAATAAAATAAATCTTTTGTTGTTGGGCACGTTTTGGATGAAAGGGATTTGAAAATCGTGAATGACAATTACCGAATTGGTGAAGTATTTCTTGGACCGGCTCTCCTTATGGCGCATGTCTTCCATAAATTATGCTGAATGAGAGCAAGATGGTGCATCGTAGCGCTTGAATGTTTTCTCCCTCATACGCTGACTAATCTCCGCCCTTCTCTTTTTCCCATGCGCCCTTGTGTTGGTGCCCATTCTGGCCGGGCTCCTTTCTGTCGCCGCTCGCGAGCTCATTTCTGATCCATCAGAGACCGCGGGTCCACCATCTCATCTTGGTTTTGGTTTTTTGTTTTCCGGCTCCTCGGGTTCCCGCGCCGAGCTCAGCCCGGATTCGGACGGCGGGGGAAACCGGATACGCGCTGCCTCGCAGAGACGATTCTTGACCGCATTCCTGGCTCAGTCCGCCGTGCCTGTCAAAAAAGCTAACGCTCACAATTAGAGGGCCAGGCACTTACAGAGGGGCAGCGAGGTGGGGGCACTCGTACTGGAGGATTTGTGGTATCCGCTTTCAGGAGGTCTGTTAAAAGCATCGTGAACACAAAAGGGAGGCGGCTAACTGCTCTGAGTACATTTCCCCGAAATGTTTGTAAGACACAAACACCGTTAGCATAGTACACAACTACCAAGCGGCATCATCAAGCTGGGTCTCAAAGCCTGAATCGGCTGCTCGGTACTCTCTGGGTTTGTCAGCCATGTGCCCGAATTTGTGTGCATGTGCGTGTGTTGGGGGGGTGCCTGTCTATGGAAGGCAGCTAAACGAGACAGACACGTCACACAAATCGCACATGAATTGCATGCTTACGGAAAGCTTTCAAGATTTTCAGTGGCAGGCAGGTCAGTAACAGCTTGACTGAAAGATTCCTAAAATTAGTGTTATATATGGGAACTGCAGTTATCTTGTAATGGAATCGCTGGATCTGTGCTCGCCTATTTTAGACTTCACAGTCTCAGGCTTAATCACGGCTGAAGCAGAGTTGGCCCACTTTAGCGTCAGGACTTAGAAGATCAAAAGGACTGCATTTGAGAACCTCTGCCTAGGCGGTGCTCACTGCCCAGCACCTGCTACACACTGAAGGGTGCATATTAATGTTGCGTTTGCTGCAGAACAGACCCGTCGTCGTGCGCCAGACTTGAGCCTGTGTTTCCCTGCTATTGCCTGAAGGTACCAGGAGATGAACTTGCTTTTTCACTCTCTGACAGAGGAACGCGTTTTTTGAACTGGCTGCACCGGGGCTGCCGTCATCAGAGTCACCAATAAATCTAACGACCTGGTCAAGCAGGGGGGGGGTGTTCCACAAAACAAGATTTTGCGGTTAGCTGGTTAATTTAAGCCAGAAGTCAAGACTGTTCAACTGGAAGTTTCCTTACCTACCTCTTACCTCACTGGATGATAATGACTTCTGGCTTAAATTATCCAGCTAACTGAGAAATCTTGTTTTGTGGAACACTCCCCTGTTGTCTGATAAATCTATTGTGGAAAAATTGAATCTTGAATATGGTATGTCAGGATTTTTTACTCCTAAATGATGAACTGTCTGTGTCAAGTAAAGAAGGGTGTCACATGATTATAAAAGTCTAGGTTCTGTTAATTAATCAGTTTTTTTCTTCATCTGGTATTTGTTTTGTTCCAGTCCTAGAGGCCAGAATCCAGCACAGTTTGTATATTTCCATGCTCAATCACATCTTATTCAGCTACTTACCAGGTTTAGTAGTTTTGAGCAAGGAAATCTGCAACCTGTTCTGGATTCTGGCCCTTCAGGACCGGAACTGCGGAACCCTTCTCTACACCTTCCGCTAACAGGAAGCACGGTTGGCGTCTTGCTCACTATCCCCAGGCCCTGAACCTGCAGGGCAGGCTGAAGTTCCTCCTTGGGCAGAACCAGGCATCAGAAGGCGGATACCAAGTGCCTCCTCAGCTGGCCCTGTTCGCCATAGCAACGCCCCTGCAGCCACTCTCCATTCTGGAGATCAGGACCAAGAACATGATCTTCAGAACCAAGCACATGCTGGATTTCACCCCCATGGCCTGTGATGCCAAGTAATCAAAATCATCACAGCTGCTTTTATTGATATATAATTATGTGACCATATTGTTACAGCAATAATCATATGACTATTCTTCATTTTCATTTTCTATAATTTTTTTAATATCTCTGCTTTTATTCTTTTTTATATAATGGCCTCCATTCTGTGTCACAGGGGCAAGGTTGTCCTGGGATACACTGAGGCAGAGCTCCGGGTTCGAGGTTCAGGATATCAGTTCATCCATGCGGCTGACATGCTGCACTGCGCCGAGAACCACGTCCGGAGTGAGATGTTCTTCTGTTACATGCAAGGCCTTCAAGACAGAGTGACCATGAGTGATAATTAACCTATCAGATGACCGTTAAATAATTGAGGCTAAACAGATTGATACTTTGTTTTTGTGTTGCCATCTGCAAAATTCTTTAAAGAGATGGGGACAGCAATGTCTCAATTAGGAGGTAAAACTAGTGCGGGACTGGGATTAAATTTCCGCCCTGGACTTTGGAGAGCCTTACAGTAAATTTTGTCTAGCACTGGGGGGGTCCCATGATTAAATTTACCAGCCCACAAAGAAAATGCCTGGTCTGCCAGATGGCCAGTTCAGGCCTGCTCGTACCCCAGAAGTCTTTGCGTTTAACTGCTCTGTGCATTGGTGGGAGTCAGCCACTCCACAAAGGGGCCGATGGCAACGTGTCCAGGAACGCAAACCGAAATGAAGTGGCTCCCTGCTTGCCGAGTGAACCACTAGTTACAGTTACTCTGGGAATGTTGGCATCGATAGGCAGTCAAAGAGCTACATGAATCTTCCAAAATCCAATAGCAGAGTCCCATGTCAGCAAAAAGTCCGGCACAGGAAATGGGTCAGCCAATCGGTGTAGTGTAATAATAGCTTGAGGCAGATGACAGCGAATTAGGGAACAGGAATTTAGAATAGGAAGATAATGCATGACCTGAATAAACAGAAGAACATAAATATGGGAAGATATGGCTGTTTGCGAAAGACAAGGAGATTTTATGTCATTTTCTCAATTCCACTAGATCGAACTTCCATGTTTCTTGTCACGGTGATGAGAATGATAAGAACCTCATGCAGAGTTATAAACACACTAAATAGCTTATCTGAAAGGCCAAAGAGAGGCAGCGCTAGGGCTTCTGGAGTCACTCTAGCAAAATGGGGCCCCGACACCCACGCTGGGCAGTGAACAGAAGCATGTCATGGGTGGTCTGGGGCTTCCACTCGCCGTTTGGAGGAAAGCAGAGTCAGAAAGTCCTGCTTAGAGTCTTCGAGAGTGCTGAAGATGCTGGACGTCTCTGTCTACCTCTGTATTTAAGGGGACATAAGACCTACACACAGCCTGAGGGTCTGTCTGTCCCTTTTCACTGGGAAAGTACCTGTTTGTCTCTGATGTGGCGTGAGGTTCTTCGGCAGTAGAGCTGCCTGTTTGCATTGTAGCTGCTGAAATCAACGGCAGCACGAAACCCAGCCCTTTCCCAGAGCAGCGGAGGCACGGCTGGGGGCTCATGGCAATTACTCCCACACTCAGCGTCTCCCCCGGGGTCTCTTGGTTAGCGCCCCCTGCAGGCTCGGCTGTGTTCATCACCCACCTACAAAGTCCATTACTGGCAGCGTCACCTGTGGAAATGACGGGGTCCTGGTGCCTCACACCTGCACCGACCTGGAATAATGAGCCCATTCCAGATAATCTGGGCAGCTGGCTGGTGCTCTTTTGAGCCGAGGGGTCCAATCGAAGACACAGTTGGCCTTTTGAAGGCGGCGGTTGGGGGGAACGTTAGCGAGTCGAGTGTGTGGGCGAATGTACGCAATAGCTATGTTCCCTTTATAGCACTGCCAGGGAGTAATTTGCTTAAATCACTCACAGTGATCAAGACGGGCGAGAGCGGGCTGACCGTGTTCCGACTGCTCACCAAGGACAACCGCTGGAAGTGGGTTCAGGCCAACGCAAGGCTGGTGTACAAGAACGGAAAACCTGACTACATTATCGCCACCCAGAGGCCTCTCGTGTAAGTGAACCTATCTGTATCTGAGGGTAAAGTGACTTAGAAAGGCAGCAATTCAGATTACTCTGCGTCAGTCACACATTGCTTCAATTCGATGGGAGTCATTGAAGCAAATCCTCAGATATGGGTTGAACCAAATTATAATAATACCAACACCATGGGTTTTGATAAAAGAACTTAGTTACACCTACCTTTGAGTCATGTCAGTGTTCTTTATCAAATCCCGTGCTTAGTTAATTGCTTTTCTCTGATTGACAATTAGCAATTATATTTGCACAAAATGTGCTGTTAATGTATTACTATGTATTATTTCAACAGCATATTATATCTGAGGCCCTAAAATACATAAATATACCTCTTATACTGCAAAATTATACTAATACTCAGATATATACGAATTATGCTGCAAAGTATAAGCTATAATTTTATGGATCATTTTAATAAGAGAGGAGTTGCTGCTACCCAAGTTGTCCCTGCTGCACATAGCTATACTTACCCTGCACGTTCATGCATGTGCACTGGCACACGCTAACCAGTGTCATGTGCCGCTGGCCTAGGGAGGAGGAAGGCGGGGAGCACCTGCGGAAGCGCTCCATGCATCTGCCCTTCACCTTCGCCACGGGCGAGGCCTTGCTGTACGAGACCAGCTGCCCTATCCCGGGATTCACCCATGCCTTCCCAGGCAGGAGCCGGAGCGGCAAGGCTAAGAAGGGCCGACTGGATGGGAGTTCCCGAGAGAGCCTAGATCCCAGCTCCCTCCTGGGGGCCATGATGAGGCAGGACGAGTCTGTCTACGTGTGCCAGCCTGCCTCGCAGCCAAAGCTGACCTTCCACAGCAGCCTTTTCAATGAGCTGGGTTCCGGGGCCACGGGACCTTCTGATACTGAAGCCAGTGGCACCTGGAGGGCCTCACCTAATGGCACCAGGAGGCCAGGCCTTGAACCATCAAACGTCGACCCGCTCCTTTCCACCCTGGACTCCCTGACTCTGGAGGGCACTGACAACTGCTCCAACGCCGAGCTGTTCAGCGCTTTGGAGAACCTGGGCCTGAATGCTGAGGAGCTCGAGCTTCTGCTATTAGATGAGCAGATGACCCGTGTGGACATGGAACCAGAGTATATCCCACCTCTCAATGACCTGCTGACCAATGACGAGATCCTCTCTTACGTTCATGACTCCCTGGAGGGCAAGACTGGAGAGGGAGGTCCCAGTAAGGATGACCAGGTAGCCATCTCACAGGGAATACCCATCCTTGGGCGCACTCCAGCAGATGGTCCCACTCCTTCTCACCAGACCATGGGATATCCGTCCAGCAGACCACAGGAGCTGGCACCGATTCTTCAGCTTTCGCAGCAGATGCAGCAGCACCTAAACACTCAGCCGGTCCTGAGCAATGTGCTTGGGCCGCCGGTATCAGCCTTACCCGCCCAGCACATTATCACCAAGCCTTTTCCTGCGGAGAAGAAGCCTGTGTGCTGGGAGCGATTGCTCATTGATGGCAGCTGGGCCACCCAGCAGGTCCGAATGGGAGGGAATGCCCATCTGCGGGGGAAAATGATCCACACTGAGGCCCCACAAACACACTCAAACCAGCCGCACAAACACCAGTCGCCCCAGTGGTCTCAGAGCCAAATCCCTACCCAGCTCTACTCTCAGTTCCAGTGCAAACAGAGTTTTGACAATGGGGGAGCATCCATGAATGGAATCAGCAATGTTTTCGGGCAGCAGACTGCAGATCAGGGCCCCTGGGAAACTTACAGCTACAGTGACCCAGGTTCTCTCCAAAGCCAGATGGAACTAAGGTCAGCTGACCTTTATTATCACAACAGGCAGGTGGTACCATGCCTGGCCTCTCACTCCAGCACGCCTGGGCTTTCCAGCGTGGATTATGACATGGTGCCCGGCCAGTACCACGAAGAGGTAGCCACGTGTTCAACCGCAGGTCAGGTCAGGGTCACGTCCACCCATTTCTCTCAGTACACGGCCCAGACATCCTCGCCGGTTGTAGGCCGAGCCAAGCTGTCTCCCTCTCCGGAGTCATACAGCTTGTTCATCAGTGCTGGTTCACCAGAGGCAAGTGAGGTAAATGATAAGCGGTATTCCAGCGTTTTAATGGGTGTGTGTTTGACCTTTATGAGCTGGCTTGCTGTGACATTCATGTAAATGCTTGTTGCAACACAGATGTGTGCGTCTGTGAGTTTTCCTCCGCTTCTGTGTCTGAGGGCTCTCCTAAAAATCGACAGGAGCAAACAAGAAAAACATGTCCGTGTTATCCCAGTTATCCCATGCGTGTTTACCAGTGCTAGGCTAGACCGAAGAACCCTGTAAAATTAAACCATTTCTGTTACTCAATATGGTCTCTTTCTATCAGATTCTCGTACCCCTCCAATAAAAGGTTAATCTGTACCAGTAAGGATCACTTACCCAACTTCTGTTAAAGTTAATATTCGATGACCATCTTACCTTACCATGTCATTGTCTCTTAGAATCGCGCAATAATGGGGAAAAAGAAAGAAAGAATCATCTAACCGCTGCTGATGCCACCAGGAGGTGGTTCTCCAGGCACTTTAGCAAGGCTTTGGGTTTCTTGACCTCATGGTCTGATCTCAGGTGCCGCAGGACTGCAATAGATCAATAGGCCACGCTGGCTCAGATTGCCCCGTGCCAGAGTCCGGCACATGCTGCTCTGCGGTAAACTGATGCGTAGACAGGAGCAAGATGGCAGGTTGCTGGAATATTTATGAATTAATTATTGCCAAGCCTGTCAACTACAATATTACACTCATCACACGCAACCGCAATCGTTAGTTTTGTTTGTAAAGAAAACTAGATCCTTCCTTTCCCGCCAGTATTTAAAAACCCAATAAGTACTAATAAATGCATAGTGGAAGACAAATGAGTAGAGTAACAGTATTGTGATACCCTTAACTATTCTCCTTTAGCTTTGCTATTGGGTGCTACTGTTAATACTAAGAGGATATAGTTACTGTATGACTCCAGACCCCCAGCTGGCTCTAGCTGCACCTGTGCTGCACAGTATCTTGCATTTACCGCCATGTTTATCCTACACAAGCCTGTGAATTTCTGCAGTTTAGCCACAGGGTCTCCCTGAAGCCGCTCCATCATATGGGAGTTATTACCATCTTCAGCATGCACTGCGATTTGGGAATCATTTCCTTGTTTACAAATAGCAGTCTTGTTATGGTAATGCAAAGTACTTAATATGGCCCTTTGTCTTTTCTAAGTAATGTTTCAGTGTAGTTCAGTCAGATCTTAGTAATGAAATCCACTAATTACACTATAACAGCATAAGAGTAACTAATCTGTCTTAACACGTGTTTTATGAACAGGCTCGTGGAAAATCGGCGTGCTGTATGAGGGCTGGTGGTACGGTGGCTCACTGGGTAGCACTGTTAGCTTATACGTCTATGGCTGGGGGTTTATACCTCTTATACCTGTTAGCTTATTCCTCTACGGCTGGGGGTTTGAATGCCGTGCTCAGAGCTTGCGTGCTCTGCCCATGCTGTACAGGCTTCTTTCTGTAGCCTAGAAACAGGCAGCTGGGTGAATTGAAATCTAACTCATCCATAGTTCGGTTGTGTTTGCGAGTGCGTTTGCTCTGTAGTGGACTGGCATCCTGCTGCCTCACACCCAGCACTGCCTGTGACACAAGACAGGACTTCAATTGCAGGTCCTGGATAACCTGAGAATAAGACTGCTCCAGAACTGTGGCTATATCACATGAATCTCCTTCCATTTCCTGAACTCCATTGAAGAGTCTGTCATTATTATGATGAACTCAATCAAAGATAATTGATATAAAAATCAGTATAAAATCTACCAGAACCTGACCAACCTACCAAAAGCCTGGATTTGAGGGCTCCTGCGATTGAACTTTGCATTGCTGCATAAGAGAATAATGTTTCTAAAATACCTGCTTAACTTGTGAGGGAAGTTTCAGTTTACTTATCAGAACAATCTATACCCTTATTACATCATCATAATAAAGTAAAAGTTACCTGTCAAAATGTAAATATAATAAATCAATAAATAATTTCATGACAACAGTCAGTGGTCATCTGTGCAGAAGCGTAAATCTTGATACAGCTTCAGGGTTGGATCTAATCCTCTACAGTCCCAAAAAAGAGGGACAGAGTTCCTACCTGGGGGGTTAAGGAGGTTAAGTAACAGGGCACAGGGCATTGGGCTCAGGACAATCAGAATCAGGCGATCTGTGTCCATTTCTCAGTGGCTCTCAAACAGATACATACATAGTTAAGGCAAAACAATAGGCACATGCAGCCTGGTTCTTATACACAATGTGCTTGTGTGGTTATTAAAGTCTCACAGCATAACCAGCCTTCGTATACCGGAGCGAAACACAGATCAGCGCTGCCAAGCCAGCCAGGGAAGAGCACCACGCCTCTGTTTGTGTTTTCCTTCTTGTCACATTGTCATTATTCATTTTGCAAAGTGGAAGCCACAGAATCAGGGGAGGGCAGAGGGAGAGCGAGAGCAGCACAGGTGACGGAACCAAGCCACGTACCGAGTGCCTCCGAGCGGGTCGCCCGAGGCCTCACTGATGGAAATGGGCCAGGTGCTGGCCGCGTATCGAGTCCCGAGTGGGTCGCCCTGAGGCTGCCACACTGGGCTGCCTGAGTGCAGGCTGACGCATTTGGATGCGTGATGGGTCGAGGCCTCACTGATCCTTTTACATAAACAATGAGGAGCCCCCCCCACTATCACCCCACGGGCAGGCTGTGCTCTCGCCACCTTCCTACACAAAAGAAAGCAGAGTGGCTTAAAAATTCACCTAATAAATGTGTTAATGGCGCTAATTGGTTCATTACAAGCATTAAAAGCAGTTTTCGAGTGACGTAAGTAATCTGTTCCACAAACCCTTACGCAAGTCAACTTTTATGCAGGTCGGATTCATCTTCCCATTCAAGACACTTTAATGCAAAAAAAAAGAGCAAGGATATACTAGTAATACATACTTATATATGGAACACGTGTCAGATAAAAAGAGGACGTGCAACCATACTTACGGACACCTCACCCTTGTGTTTCCATAGACTCTATGTATCACGATATTGTTTGCCCGTGTCTAGATTTCATTAAGTTGACAGCTGCCTGCACTATCCTTTTGAGAGCTTACAGGCAGTTTTCTATAGGTCTTATTGGAACATAATTTTTTTTGACAATAATATCTGATATTTATTTATTAGCCACGCAAGATAGATAAAAAATTATGAACCAAAGAGGTGACAGCGAGGACCCTGTTCAGTTAGTTTGAGGACTCACCCTGCCCTGCATTGTCACGTGAGCACATCATCACCCTACCTCCTTTGTCTTGTACCTCTGGCCAGCATGGTTTATGTTTACCATTTCAATTAATAGGACCCGGATTTCACTTAAGTGCTGAGTTCTTGCTGTATGCTGATTGGTCAGTCTCCTACAATGAAGCATGTGTCACTAACGTTAATGTGACACAGCTGGATGAGTCTTTCAGTCAAGGAAACAAACCAGTCAAAGTACAAGATGAACAGTGCTATTTAGCCAAGCACATGCGTCTTTCAGTTTTAAAGTAGATTGTAAAACCTGAAGTAGCTCAAAATGTCCTCCCCGACATGGATTATCTGGTCAACTAATACAGTTAGTCGTAAAAACAGCTACAGAACGTGTGCTAATTGAGCATTTAAGAAACCCAAAACAAGGGAGTAAATGTTCCACCACATGACCAGTATGGCACAGAAGTATTACTCTATTTTCCAGGTACCAGCCATATCTATACAGCAGCTGCTATAAAGGACTTGTTGAGCTGAGTGATTGTAATAGTTTGATTAAGTCAAAGTGTTTTCATTTATTTTATATTTCACTGAATATATGCAGCTTCCCAATTCCTGGAAATGGGTCTTTGGCTCATTTTTTTGTCCCTTTGTAGATGGAAAAAGGAGCCCTACCCAGCAGCACCAGGCTGGCATATGCAGCGGACAGCCTCTTGCCCGACACAGCGGCTTCAGGACCCACTGACCTCTCCCAGCCCTGCCCCAAAGTCCTGCCCAGCAGCACCAGACTGGCATATGCAGTGGACAGCCTCTTGCCCGACACAGCGGCTTCAGGACCCACTGACCTCTCCCAGCCCTGCCCCGAAGTCCTTCACAGTCCCCCAGACCTGCTTCCCACTGGCTTTTACATCTGAGACAGTATCTGGTTAATCTCAATTGATAAGGATTACGGTCACAGGATTTCAAATAATGGGGAAAGTCTGAAAGGGAGAAGTAAACAAAGTCTGCATTGTGTATGCATATGGATGGTCTTTTGTTTCTTTGGTCTGCTATGAAATCTTGTATGAATTCGCGTGTGGCATAGTGAACCCGGCATAAGGGTGGGGCCCAACTGGTATACACTAGTGAATGTGAGCACTCTTTTCTATTGTGATTGGCAAAACTTGACAATTTCACACCCTTTTCCCAATGATTTCAATAATAGCTGATTGTGGCACCCCGTAACGCTTGTGATGTTGGTTTTACCTTCCCCAGAGTGTAGTGTTCTCATATGGAAAGGTTCCGGTTGAACCATTACCTTTATGATGGGGGAGGGTAAACGTATGTGCACTGTTTTACTGTGAATATCCCATGATGTGTTTTAGTGTACTATTCCTGGAAACTGCCTACAAGCAAGGACAAAAGTTTGATATATTTTAAAAGCAGTTCAGATGCTGGTGGCTTTTAAAATGCCTTTTTGATTCATGCACTTGTGAAGATGCGAGGCCTGCCTGAGAGGTCCCCCCCACCCATTTTGCCTGTGTGGGTTGTCTGTGTTACTGACCGAAAGGAAATAGCACTGCTGAAGGGCATTTTGCTGAGTTTATAGTGTGACATGTTCATTTCTCCACTGAAGGGGAGGCCCATGCCATATATCCCATGGGGGGCCATGTGTGGCTTAGTGGGTTTGACCGCTGTGCCTGGGATCAGAAGGATGCCAGTTTGAATCCTGTGTTTAGCAGAATAGTTAAATCTCTGTTGGGCTCTGAGTTAAGGGCTTAACCCAGGGGCACTGGATGGATAGCTGACCTTACACCCAGACCCCAAGCTTTGTGTGTGTGTGTGTGTGTGTGTGTGTGTGTGTGTGTTTAAAAATAAACAAATAAATACATAAATAATTGTTAGGTGGGATATGCAAAAATCACACACTGCAATGTACCTGTATTCATGCAAAAGGCAAATAAAGCTTCCTTTCATAAGGTGTTGGTAAGTGTTAAATGTTCCATGAAGAAAAAGAGCAGGGTAATAGAATGACTGGAAACTGTTTTTTCTTCATTGTTTTCACAATTTATGCTGCAAAAACAATACCTCTAAAATTCCTGAGAATATCATTCCTATAAAGTATTACCCTTCGCGCAAATCCTGCAGAATGTTTTCATTTCAGATAGTTGTCAGGTCTGAGTAAGGTGTGGTGGAAGGAGAAGCCTGCTCTTATAAGGTGATCACTGATGCTGTTCCGGTTGTAGCGATGATTTGCAGTGTGAAGTAAATCCTATAAGTTTCTCCAGTATTAAATGGACAGATGCATTTTCAAATGTTTTCTGTACTTTGTGAAGAATTAATTTCATGATGCTGAACAGTGGTTTGGTTGCTGCAATTCCAATGATTTGTATTCTGATAAAATATGACAAGCACACACAACGTGTCTTAAGAATTGTTATATATACATACGTGAAAATGCATCTTCTACAGTAAAAATGTTTTAAAACTGACTACAAATTATATGTAAAAACTAAAATGACAATCAAATGTTATACAGGTATGTAAATAGTAAAACACATGATTTGTTTTACATTTGTTGCAAGCACTATTTAAGAAAACAATGAAAAGCTATATGACACATTTTTCTCTAAAATATTCACTAAAATTGTAGTTGTGAGAAAATCTGTATTTGATAATGTATAAAAAGTTATGAAACTATTTATATTAAAAAGAAGTTTTGAATTGAGTTGAAAAGAGGATGGTGCCATACTGGTGAAACAATGCATTTGTTCAAGTTAATAACTTTTTTCAGTCACGTTAAATTAATTCTGTAATACAACACCCTGAAGGTCATTGCACATGTTGTTTGAAAGAAAGTCAAAGTTTTGAATACTTCTTCGAATGTGTCTTTGGGTTTTCAGAAATAAAGAATTTGTGCAGTTACATTGACTTAAGTGTGTCCCCACAATACCATCGTGGAGCTGATCTGTTTGTACGTCAGTCATGCACACTCAGTTTCTGATGCTTTGTGAATTGAGTCCGTTATAGAGCATTATATCCATCACAAACTGCTGCTGCTGTGTGTGTGTGATAATGTCCCCATAACAATTTCCCCATAATGTGATAGATATCTGGTTTTTTTCCCTTATGGGGACCGGTTTCCTGGGAAAACTTTATTTTATAAAAAATCAGTGACTGCTATGAAAAAACTAAAAATGCAAAAGCTTTGCTTGGTTACTTACGGTTATGGTTAGGGGAGGGTGGGGGTTAAGGTTGTCATAGTTAGCATTAGAAGTGAATGAGCAGTCCCCATAAGGATAGGTATACCCGACATGTGTGTGTGTGTCGTATGGGACCAGCTGTTGGAAGATCTCCCCAGGAGTGAGACCACAGATGCCTGGTTCCCATGTTTAACATTCCCTTCACTGTGACACTAGTACTGTCCATCAAAATAACCACCAAGACAGAGGCCATGCCAGTAAACGAGAACATTTTCAGAGTGCCTCATACATTGCAAACAAAACCTCCATTCGTCATTTGTAAATCCACCATAAACCCTATATATTTCATGAATCATTATATTTTTATTTTTGGTAGCATTACCATTTCTTAAATTTAACACAGTTTTGGCAAAACAGAAGTGCAGATGCTCCTCAACTTATGATGGTGCTACATCCCAATATACCCATCATAAGGTGAAAAGTCAAATATTAATATTGTGACACAGTATAGGCAATAGACTTTGGAACGTTTGCTTAAACACAGAAAAAAACACAGTACGGAATGTTGTTAAACACTGTGCGAAATGTCTATGCTGGCGATCACTACAGAGACTGGAAGCGTGGCTGCATGGATGCTGCCATCTCTCAGTATCAGTAGAACGCATCGCATGGTATTTTGCTAGCTTGGGAGCAGACCAAAATTCAAAGTTTGATGACTGAATGTGCGTTGCTATCATACCGTCGAAAAGTTGAATTATTGTAAAGTATGGAACATCTATACTTCATCTTGAAGGACCTCCTAGCAAGATCATCCCTCTTGAGACCTGTCGGTCCACAGTCTGATATTCAACAAAATGAAACAATGTTGCCGCATAAGGTCACACTCTCTCTGGGGGTTTCTAGCACATTCTAACATGTGAGAATGGGATGCCTGCTCTTTAAGTGCTAAATCCTGCACTTCAGCCAATGAAGGGCATCTCCGCAGTGACTCTTTTTATCCTCCAAACCCCCCTGGTCCCAGACCTTCAACAAGCTCTGCTTGGGATGCAGAAGCGCCACCCCAAGAGAAGAGTGACAGCAGATTCTAATATAGGAACTTAAAACAGCTATGTCCACAATGACCAGCAGGAGGCACTGTGCTTTTTCCAAAAGTGGAAAAATAATATAAAAATCACACAAAATGGAATTAAGCGGCATAGCTTTTTGGTAGCCATTCTGGAAACTGTGGCTGTTGTTTTGTTTTTCTGTTCCAGTTTAAACTGGAACATAAATGTATCTGCATTGAAATGCATACAAAGTCATTTTTGTAGTTTATGGTGTTGACATGACAGCCATTGTACAGTATGTACCTCTGCCCCTACAAACAGGGTCAAAATTTGTATCAAAGATGGGTTCTTTATTTGCTTCTTTGACTTTGGGGTTTACTAATAATTGTTTGTTTCCTTCTGGCTGCACATTTCCCCCTGAGGTTCTGTACCTCCAACACATGCTTGATAAAGCATTGAGAATAACAGGAAAGGCTGTTGCATTAACATCCCAGAATGACCTGCCCTCTGTCCTTCTCTGTGTTTAGTGGGAAATATGAGTCTTCCACTAATAAAGGGGCATTTGTTCCCTGGTGGAAGTACCACCCACTGGCACATCCCTCGGCCTCAGAACGCAGATCCAGCCGCCTGCGGAGACGGAGGCACTGGGAATTAGGAACAGCTTTCCCGCTCGGCCGCCATCCAGCCACGCCCCATGGCAGTGACCGCTTGCTGTCTTTGCTGCCGTTTTTTTGGGTCTGCCCAGTTTTCCCCCAGCCCTGCGTGCGTTTCTGAGCTTGTTCCCTTCTGTTCCACTTCCCCCCCTCTGCATGACGCAAGGTGAGATTTGTTTATTCATACATACCCACCCTGGAATTTGCTGGGATTATTTTACACTCTCTCTTTCTCCATCCGCACCCACGTAGTCAATCAATATTCAGAAAACATAACCTAATTTAGACATCCTCTTTTGCCTTGGGTGTTCTTCTGCAAATTGTTGCATTTTGTTATTATTCTTTCTTATATATAGATTTCTTCAATGAATAAATGTTTCTCTGGGGAAAATGCTTATAAAGACCTTCTAAGAAGCGAGGTGGTGTGTTTTATTGATTATATGACAGATGGAATCAACCCTCTTGTCCGAGGAGTGAAGGTAAGGAGATACACTAAGCTGAGAGGAACATTAAGACTGTGGTCTTTTCCACTGGGCATCATGGAGCTTAAATAAAGCTCAGTTCATCAATAATGTATTTTCAGTTGGGTCTACCAGCTGCTCAATGAACCATCTGCTTGGGGCACCATAGTAATAACGGGCTCTTGAGTTTGAATTCTTGTTTTATTCTAATAATTATAGCATCTTATATTTTGTAAATATCACAGTATAATGAAATCCCATTGAAAAGCCTGATTATATTCAACACTGTATATTCCAAAAATAGTCTAACTGAACTAATATGTGCTGTAATAAAATTAGAATTATTAGAATTCTCTTGATATCTTCTGGAAGTGTCAGAAGGACTTTTATATTTTATATAACTGTGCTTTAAAAACATATGAAAATTAAACAATTTGAAACCATGTCAAGTCCTTGAGAACACGGTTGTTTTCCAGGACAGAAAGTAGCTATTGATCTGTTTTCCTCACTCTTCGTGTCATTTTTTTCAGTTTTATTTACACGTGACTGATCTCCAGAGCACAGATCTTGCTGTCCCTCCCTGGTTTGTGCTCCCTCTCCACTACCCACCACTCTCCTCCCCCAACTCTGTCGGTACGGATTCTTTGTACTCCACCACACACGTGTTCCAATTTCCCTGGTCCCTTCAGTATAACATGGTTCTGCACCATGGCTGAGAAGGTAGTCGATTTCTAACACTTACAATATGCGACAAAGTTGAATTCATAAGATGAAGATGTATTTTTGCTGACTGAAAATGATGTCTTTTCCATAACAGCAATTCATAGAAACATGTAAACAATACAGAAATTGGGTGTATTACCTATTAACATTTCCCTCTTCCATGTTCCATGAGCTTTTTTTGTACAAATAATGCAATAATGGATTGCCACATGCTCTGATAAAGTGACTTTGGGAACCTTTGTAAAAGGCACTGTATAAAAATAAATAGAATCGAACAGAACTACTAGAAAGCCTTCCCCATCATCAGATGTGGACCAGCAGAGAAGCTGTGTAACATTTGCTTGATGGGTACCTTCATGGAGCATACTGTGTTGTCCTTCATATAAGACCAAGGTCGTTGTGGTCATTAGCAACCCAGGAGGAGGTCAATGGCATTACGGCCAAATTCACGTTCTGCAGACAATTAATGGGAAGGATAAAGCAGAATGGCTACAATGCAAAGTCAGCATCTACATATTAATGGCAGGTGAAGGAAGTTTCTTACCCCAGACATAAATTATTTTGGTACAAGAAAAACATCTTATAAATTCAGTCATCCGTCATTAACTCTACAAATCCTTTTGATATGTTTGAAACAGGGAAAAGCAGATACAAATGGCATCGTAGCTTTACATACTTTAATTTCAGTAAACTGGGCCATTTTCCCACCTGAAGGACAACATAGCTAAGCTTTCCATGGGGATTGAACATCTGATAAGGCCATTGAATGAACCACTATAAGCAGACAATTGAATGTAACTATAAGCAGACAAGAACAAGGGTCAACACAAAGACATGCTTTCTTTTGTACTTGTAGAGTGCATTTTGTTTTTTTTTTACAATTCACTGCTTGCAGGAGAACAAAGCTTCATACAAATTCAAATCCAGAAGACCATAGAAATGGCAACATATCAAACTTAATACAATAAAGTTTTGGTTGAACAGTCTTTCAAACCACTGCAGAAATGTTCAATAACGTCATTTACTTTCGATTATTTAGATAAAAAAGACAACTTTCAGCGTCATGCTGACCCAGACAGCTAGTGAAAAAGCAACAAAGACTTTTTTAATTGCAGTTTATTTCCTCTTTGTCGCATATAAAGCAGCCAAACCCTAAAGCTGAAAGCATTCAAATAATATCCGATGGCTAGTTAGCCCTGGGGGTGGGTATTAACTGATGCAATGTCCCATCTATCAGCGGGAGGTTACTGGAATCCAGACAGTGGGATTACACACCCAGAGGCCCCTGCCAAACATAGCCACACACTTCCTGCTCCTTTAAATTGCCTCTTCCTAACAACTAGCAAGACGAGCATTCCTACTTTCTTGATTTGCATGATACCACGCTGAAATACTGCAATAGTTCCTACATTATTTTCCATTCATCCATTTTCCAACCCGCTTATCCTACTGGGTCGCGGGGGGTCCAGAGCCTTTCCCGGAAGCAACGGGTACGAGGCAGGGAACAACCCTGGATGGGGGCCAGCCCATAGCAGCCTACATTATTTTTCCCAGCACATTTGGTTCAGTAATGTTTTGGGTAACACTTTCTATGAATGTCATGTTTTTTAGAATCTATGAACACATTCATAACACATTATAATGCATTCATAAAGAATTGTAAATGTGTCTATAGTTATTTATAAAAAAAAAAGCACAATACATTATAGCCATGTTTATTATGCATTATGAATGTTTTATGATGGTCTTGTCTATAATGCTCTGTTGGTGCCTTCATAATGCTGTACAAAACATCCTTAATTGTTATATGAACCATTATATTGCATTATGAAGGTATCAGTGGTGTGTTACAGATGAGAGCTTTAAGAGGTAGTATAATTAACATTATAATGCCTTATGACTGTCAATAGAAGATGATGTAATTCTTTCTTATACCAACCATTATAATGGATTATGAAGGTACATATAATGTATTATACTAGATAACAGCATTAACTAAAGTGTTACCAACAGAGCTACCAGTCTTGATTTCCTTTTTTTACCGTTATGGTCACCTGAGTTTATTGACTGTCACATTCGATTTCTGTCATCCTCCAGATCTCTAAGAGCCTGGCCTCTTGTTTACGTTCAGCTTTTACATATTAAAGCCTTTGAAGTTGCTGCCTCTCCTGTGTGTGTCTCCCTGCAAAGAGCAGGACTTTCTCATTCTGACGGTTTGTGGCAGGAGGTCCGGATCAGGTGCTCCTGCCTGGAGAACATTAACGGCGTCTGTTAACTTTCAACATGATGTCGTCTGCTGGAAACTGGCACTGTACATGACCTCATGTCTGACGTTAGACCCATAATGAAGAGCATTCTAACTGACTCTAGCCCTGTTATGATATGAAAGCTACTGTTTTCATGTTTTTATTGACTTTAATGAAATAGTAAATTTTATTGAGCTTAAAGTATTACTTGATTTCCCAGTTGATGAATAGAGTTATCATTCACATGTTTGTAACTAAACTAAACTACACTTTTCTTAATTTTATTCATAGTGCAATAACATTGGCACATGACTTCATAATGGAATGTGGCACATCACATGACTTTTTTGAAGGTAATGCTTTGAGAAAGGCCCACAGTCAGTAGGGATTGCAGACCATGTCAGCGACCAGGGGACTCATCCATGGTTTGTTCTGGCTCCTCTGCCTTAAAGCATCATCGCTCCGACTTCTCAGCATGGTGTGTGGATGCAAAGTGACTGGAGCTGCATCAGGTGTGATCTGAGATCATGCAGAGGTCAAAAAACAAACTTACAGAGGACTTAGAAAAGCCCTGAACTTGTAGGGGCCAACTGCTGGCTTACCGATATGTTCAGATTGGTTTCACATTACCTAATTTTAGCCTTTCTAATGTGTCATTCGGCCTTGTAATATCAAGGCCACTGCCATTTGCAGTATGTCAGATAGCTACACTGATTGGATGGCTGACGCCTGCTGCAATTGGCCAGATTTTTCTCCAGAAACATCGCCAAGGTTATGGGCTCTGGAAGGTAAACTGCAGAATGTCAGCCAAGATGTCACAGAAAACCTAAACACCCAGTAGGTAACTTAAACACGATTAAAAATAAAAATAATGTCTACTCTTGTTGCTAAAGCGCTATGGAAGTTGGAGCACAGATCTAGGAGTAAATGTATGACATATCTATGTCTGCATGTTAACAGTAATGTCAAGTTGATATTCCGCACAAAGAGTGCTTTTTCTACAGCAGTCTTTGATAGATTTAGGCAGTGTGAAGTCCCAACTTCTTTCTGGGATCTGTTGTAAACATCTACACCCATGATAGACACATAAAATAAATGCTTTTTTCAATGATGATAATGACTCTCATCAGAAGTTTTTGGCTTTTCAGTGAGCTTCCAAATCACTTAGGCTTCTGGTCAGCCCCAGCAAGGCTGTTTCAAGATCTAAGACTTTTTGTACATCAGTAAAATTCTTACTCTCGCCCTCCAGTTAGCAACTTGTTACATCTAACAGGATTAGACAGGACAAAATAAGACAAAGTCAAAAGGTGCATCAAAGTGGGTAATGCAGAGCTACATATTTATGGTATAAATATAAAACAAATGGAAGACATTCCTGAAACATGTAGGTATATAAACTATACTTTTATGAAATAAATATGCTTTAGTTTAATAGCTGAAATCGGAAATACAACTGTCCACTAAAGTGAAATGCAATTAAAAGCCGTGGGAGTTTTGTTTGAGACATTTTCAACTCGGCAAAACAGAGAGGATCCTTTCATTGGTGACACAAAGCAGCAATTCTGGCCTGTTAGCTCATCCTTAGCAGCCTGTCCGCTGTGTCCCCCGGAAAGCTGTGATTACAAGAGGTGCTGCAGATGCCCAGGGGCTTAGAAGAACGGACACCCAGCTGTCCCACGCCAGGGTGGTCCACATCTGTCACTTTCTTCAAGGGGATGGATGTGTCTGGCCTTTTCTGAGGCTCTTTCCTTAAATGCTGATGTTAATCATTGCATAAACCAGAAAGAGGTCTTGGTAAAACATATAAAAGACGCATCCCCAATACTCCTGTGGCAAGTAGGCCTACATATGTAAGGAATTAAAGCAATGCAGCTATTCAGTTTGCACGAACCAGAAAATTCACATAAACACTTGTGCAAGCGTGAAGTTCAGTGTAATTACTGGTTTATTCATTCTCATAAAAGTATTCTGCTGATGCAACTTTAAATGGCAAAGAAACACAGGAGAAGATGTTAGTGTTTGTTAGCAAATTGTCTTTGATTTCCAACAACCGTATATTTATTCTACATTTAGAAGCACATGTTGTCAACGGAATAAAGCACAGACTTTTCCCATACTGTTTTTATTTTTGTTGCATACATTTCAGAGCATCACCGAGGATGTAATGAGTCCTCATTAACATTGATCGGGAGATCAACAGGGCAGCCGTGTATGTTAAATGAAATGGCTGCTTTAGCTTATTTGCATTTTTCTGATTTGCCTCAGTCTGTTTGCTATGATCTGTCTTTCTTAGCTACCACTGACGTTACTTTAAGTGACAACATCAGAAACCTGACAGCAATATTCAGTACTCAGTAGTCTTGGCCGTCCGTCATGTGCTGCAGTCACGCACAATTGTTTGTCTTTGAGCAGGTCTTTTGAGTGTTTTGAGTCTTCAGTAAAAACAAAATACATGAAATAAACATTTAAACATTTAAATTTCTAAATGCTGTAGTTAAACGTACTACATTTTAAATTAATTTACAACAATTATTGTTAGAAATTTCATTATGCAGCTTAATTAAAAAAATTTTTCACCAAGAATTGGTATTAGCTGCATGCTTTGTAAGCATGAGTAGCTTTCTGAAGAAGTACTGCTGGTAAATTAATTGTAAAAGGATTAAGTTGGCCAGTTTCCTTGGAAATGGCACCGTATAAAAGCCTGCAAAGGTATAACACGCTCACTTTAAACATAGTAACTCATATCCTCGTACTTTCCAGTTTTGGGAGGATTACTGGCAGAGAATAAGCCCCACTCTGTAAAAACATGAGCTCCTGGTCTGAAACGCTCCATTCCCCCCTGGCCAGGCTTCAAACGCAGCTGCTTGAGTCGGTGAACATCAACAGGTCCCCTGGCTTCAAGGCCTCCAGATTCAGTGCATAGCGTCTGCTTAAAGAGTCCCTCTGGCCGGTGAGAGTCATGTTTCCGCTGTGTAAAAATAAAAACCAACAATGCGTCTCTGGTGGGAGGTGGTATCTCGCTGGTATCTCGCCAGGATCTGTCAACCGAAGACGGCGGAACCATTCAGAAGGCAAGGTCGCTTTGATGTGCTGCTGGAATCTGCAGCGCATACAGATATGTGGCGCGGCGTATGCTCTGATCAGCCTCTCAGCTTCCAGATGTCTTTCTTAATAACTTGACGCCCCAACTTTATAAATAATGAATGGCATCTCTTGCAGATGTAGCCATTGTCAATGGGAGGTCAGTAAATACTTATTTGTTTACTTAATTGGGCTTGGATCCCTTTCAGGCAACATTTGGGAACCAAAAAAGCAATAAACAGCTAACAGTTATCAGATGCTCTTACTCATTAGCAAATGGCAATTTCTCTTTATCACCTCGAAGCCTCTGGCTCAGAAGAAGTTTCACAACATCATTTTATGACAGTGTGTTATCATTGCAGTCCAGGTTGGTGCGTCGAGATGTTGGCTACATGTTTTTTTTCTGCGAATTTCTGCAAAAGTGCAATTTGTGCTATTTCAAGGTGTTGAAACCGACATGTCCTGGTTCCGGTTGTTTTTCGCCCACTCCTGTACGATAGCTGCTCAACACGCCAGACACAGAGACCCGGGCCAGCCCTACGCCAGCTGCTAATTGAAGCCAAATGGCTGTTGGCACTGCCCATCTGCCTGAG
Source organism: Cyphomyrus plagiostoma (assembly GCA_019775915.2). NCBI lineage: Eukaryota > Metazoa > Chordata > Actinopteri > Osteoglossiformes > Mormyridae > Cyphomyrus > Cyphomyrus plagiostoma. The sequence goes on from JABFEA020000038.1 coordinate 6,898,603, forward strand.
GTGGGGAGACTCCGCTGCTAAGACAAACGGCGCGTTTGTTTCCACATCGCGCTGCGCGGGCAGATCCTGGGCTCGCGGGCTGGGGAAAGGTGACTCCGTCCCCCTGTCTCACTTGCTCTCATGTGAGCACATGTGAATAGTCAACGCTGCCCCATCTGGTGGGACTGCAATTAACATCACTGGCAAGCTAAGTGTCAAAAGTAAGGAAAAATAGCTATTATGTGATAGCTTAGCATGAGGAACACTCACGTCGTCACTATTCCCCTGCCATAATGGGAAGGTGTAGAAGAAGCTTATTAAACAATCGCCATTAGCCCTTTCTGGCAAAGGTTGTCTTTTCTCTCATTGTACTCTCTGTATGTTACAAGCAGTAAAAAATTCGGCAAACATTGATAATTTCACCGACATTTCTAGGCCTGCTGGCCACCATTCTGTTTACTCACCTTCAAACTTCTACTTTAATCGCGTCAACAAGCGGCTGGTTTCAAAGACCTCTGTGTCTCACTGATGTTGCCAATCCCACTTCAGGAAAGTGGCTTTGATTGAAATCGATACCAAATAAACAAAGGTGCCTTGCCTGGGCTCAGAGTCATACCTACCAAAATTAAAAAAAAAATGTATTCCCGTAACTCACTCAGGTGCCTGGGACTTAGCCAGTAGGCTGACGCACTACCCCGCCATGTAAAATCGTTAACCTGAAAGACAGAAAACATAACCGACCTTGTACAACAAACTATAGCCATTTATACTTCCACTTGTTTGGCAGTTTGGCAAATCAGGTTTGCATGTCTGGATTTACCTATACAAATTGTGAACGTTTTCAGTGTAACAGCACATATTTCATTGTTAGACGTCAACTGGGCAACAAAAAAGATGATTAAAAAAAACAGATGGGAGAGATGAGGCATTGTGAAAGGAATGCTCATAAATTAATAATATTTTTTAAATGGTATGCACTCTCACTGCAAGCCTGTGTGGGACAATAGATGGACATACTCCCAGTTCTTTTTCCTGTAAACTGCAAACTGGAGCTATGTTTCCATACAATAATAGGAATAATGAGGGTATATATTACAGACAAAAGGTTGGGTAAAGCACCACTGGTCAGTCATTCACTGCACCCTTTGTATAACTACACTTTAAGTTCACTCTCACTATCTTTCTTGTGAAAATCAAACTGCCTTTATTAAAAACCAAAGTTGGACATCAGTGTGTTTGTGACAGAGAACAGACATTTGTTTCTTTATGTCTGATGATATTGCAGAAACTCCTTTGGGCTGCATGTCAGTCCCTCCTTCAGTACAGAATCCACTATGGCTTCGATTGGGATTTCAAGTGTGTTGAGGGCTCTCATCCTGCGTTTGTAGCTCATTCAGAAACACTGCACCCACAACACTGACCCAGACAGCTACTGGAGAGGGTGACCTGGTGGGGTAATGACATTGTAATTGTGACAGTGTCACAGATATGAGCAAATGGGAGGAGAACCACATGACTTGGGGAATAGTCAAACAAGAGCAAACACAATGAGAATCCTTTATGTTCCACTAGACATATGTCCTACATGACAACTATGAATAAAAAATACAAAGCAGCCACATAAATAAATCCATCCAGAGCACAAATATACACCTCAATTAATTGTGCATGGTATGAATGTGACTTCAATACTGTGCACCCTATTAAAGTCGAGGTACTCATTCAACCCTAGCCCTTAAATAGACAATATTTACACATGAATCACCGGCTCAGACTTCAGTCTTAGATGTTCTGGTGCAGTACTCTTTAGACAAAATTACTACTCGATGGTTGAATGCAGACCAACTTCCTCTGCTCGCTGCACAATGGTTAGGTCGACGACATCCCCCACTGCCCCTCTGCCCTCCCCAGCTTCCCTGAAATCCTATTCAATGTCTTTTGTTATCCAAGAATCGTAAAGTGCAACTAAACACGCGATGCTGAATGCCAAGGAGGAGGCAAAAACAGGAGGAAAGACTCATATCGCTAACCCTGAAGGAACCTCGCTGTTCATTTTACACCTGGCTTGTGAAACGTGATCATACATGTCAACTGGAACCTCATTATGCGTAGTAATATAGCGCATGTGAATGGTAACATACTGGCGCAAGGGGCAAGTATGCAAATAAAGCTTTAGCAAGCTTCTGCTTGCAGAGGATTCAGTATAACTAGCAGTGTAAGTTGTATAACTAAAGATCTGGAGCTGGTGGAGGAGAAGGGCAGGGGTGGGGGGCAACAGTGACTGTTCTGCTGCCCAGTTCCCTTCCTCCCAGACCACCCCAATAAACATCAACCTACCTGGTCATCATTTATTTTTAAAATCCATCTCCATTTTTCACGAAATGGGGAAAAAAAAGCAACGATCAGAGTAAATGGAAAGTCGACAGGTTTCACGGAGCTGCCCAATTATATTTTAAAAATGTATTTTTCTCATCTTAAAGATATTTCTGATTGCTTGGCCAAGAATTGGCGATTGGACTCTGTGAGAAGCTAAAAAACTGACATTGTTTTAAGGTTTGATAACATCATTCCTGTGTGGCTTGCATTTCTTCCTTCCAAAAAAGTGTAAACATGTTAACTTCAACCCACCGCATGATTGGCTGGACGTCCACATGTCCATTGGCAATACTAATCTTCAAAGCCTGTACTTTTTAACACGAATAATGACATTTGCACGTCATATATCGTGGCTACAGCATAATACAAAAAGCCTCTGGCTAATTGTACTAATAATTGTGGCTACTAATTTGCTTATTATAGTCCATGAGAATGAGAACATGAAATAAATTATTTTGTTTCGTAAAGAAGTTGAAGGTGAAAGAGACGTCTCTTCGGCTTTGTCCACTTTGCACTGTCAGCTCCAAATCTCCACATCCCCCCCGAACCTGATCAACCCCTTTCCACTGCAATAGTGAAGGTTTCTCTACTGCTGAGACCTCCGCTGCTGTGACTTTGACAGAACATCTCTTCCAGAAGCCACAGCCCTTATATTTCTCACACTTCCGGCTTCCGCCAGTCCACTCTGCCTCCCATCTCCATCCTCACTGTCCTAGATCAAGCCCCATCAGTCCTCGCTGACAAACTTCACCCTAATTCCACGCTGCACTGCTGGCCTCCACAGACAGCAGATCAAGGACCCCCCACAATTACCCCCCCACAGGTAATACAGCGGCACCTTTATTTACTGTTAGTTTATATGCACTGTAGTTATTACTACAGAGATGTTTTTCACAGTATCTACCTGACCAAGATTCCCGTGGCGTTCCTAAAATTGCAGAAATGCGATTATGTAGTTGTGTTAAAGCAACACGAACCACCTATTACACTGAATCCCCTATGAAGATTAACAATGGCAGTGAGACATTAGCGAATAAAGCTGGGGTTTACCAAAAAAACGGCCCCACAAGAAAAATTGGAGGAAACACCGCTCCACTTTCATCTGATAAAGACTGTATTTTGGTTTAAGAAAAGCTCCAAGTCTGAAATCGACCCAAACAGCTTGCGTGATCTCTGCATTACTCCCAGTTTCTGAAACTCATTTAATTACAGAAACCGGCAGAGATGTATGTTCTCTTCTTTGCACACTCTTGGAGAGGAGCATTGTGTTTCATTTTTTTATTGTTGTCTCTTTTAAACTCTGCCATGGAACTGATTAGACCTGGGTGGACTTGCTCCCTCGTTGTGCGCTTACTGAACATTTGATTAATCACTGTTGTGTTTTCGTTTCACTCACACAATGGGCATCGTTCCCTCTGCGCCCTGCAGGCCTGCGTTACTCCTCTCATGCCAGTTGGGTAATTAGCCTATGATTAAGCTAGGATGACCAGGCCCAGCCCCATGTTCCACCTCTCTGTTAGTCCATGACATTTATCCTAGTGATTTCAGGCCAAGTTTTTGGGTGAACTGCCTTGACAGACAGAAACAGACCTCCTGCATGTGCCTTAATACTGTTTTTCCCAGGGACTAGAAGAAGTATTAAGGTCTCCTGTGCTCTGTATGCCTGGGACCAACTGAATGACCTTCACAAACCTTAGCATAGTATCTGCACCTTGGACTCTTCTACTGTAGATCATACAACTACAGTCATCATGTGTCTGGATCTCCAAGGGTCTGTGATTGTGTGTGAGTGTGTGTGTGTGTGTGTGTGTGTGTATGTCTGTCTGTGAGTGTGTGTGGTTTTGCATAGATCACATTTGGGGGCTAAAATGTCCCCAAAATGTGATAAAACCGGAAACTTCTTTACTGTTGGGGACGTTTTTCAGGTCGCCATTTGGGTAACCAGAATTCTATTAAAATCTGTGAAAGCAATCAAAAGAGTAAAAAGGCCAAAAGACTTATTTTGTTGGGTTACCTAAGGTTAAGGTAGGGCCAGATACGTGTTAAGGGCAGGGGAGTTTCTAGCTATTGAAAAGACAAGGGGCTAAGTCAAGTTTACCTGGGACTTTTTTTTTCATTTTGATGGAGGATAATTGGCACCGGGTCTTAAATACTTCGGGCTGGGCTTAAAATACTCGGGATCTGACGCCGCCCATGGTTAATTGGGATTAAGGTTTTTCCCATAAAAATGAATGGAAGGTCCTCATTTAGATAGGTACGCCAACGTGCGCGCGCGCGCGTGTATGTGTGTGTGCCCTACAATGAATTGGCATTCCATTTTGTGTAACCAGCGTCCTATTGCCATCCGCTGCCTGGGATGAGCCCCCTGGCTACTCGCAACTCTGTCCTGAGAAAGAAAAGTTTGCAAAACCGTTACTATATATACAGCGGCTGAAATAGGGTTTGCCTTGTGTTAGAGAAGCCTCCCATCTACTGGTCAGTAAAGGAAGTACATCAAGACGAAGAATGGAATCATTCTTTTAAACATCTGTGCCGCATTTTTGATATAACATAACAATCGATCATGTAGATCTTGAACTAAATATATACTACTTTTTGGGTATTATTTGTCTTAGTAATTCTTGGTCAGCCTATACAATTTTCATCTGGGTTTGCGCCAGTTCTGTACTGGGAGAGTTTCCATGTGTTATGGGTTTTCCTTAGGTACAGTTCATGCATTTTGTCTTTGATTGCTACCCCATGCGTATGTGCAGGTGCCTTATTATACACCCGTTCCAGACTCCAGCTGCATAACTGCTCAGAAATGGACAATTACAACTGATATGAGGTGTTGATTATTTGAAGACAGTAAATCAAGAGATTGCACTATTTTTAAGTGGTGTAAGTTAACTTCTGTGTGTAAATACGTAGATACGTAACAAAATAGATGGACTTCCTCCCCCCACTCTATATTTTTCCACTTTTGAGTGTATGCATAACAGAATGGAATGATAGGGGTCATGTCTAACACAAGGATATAAAATATCTAATAAACAATAATAGAGCCAATATATTCGGTTCGCATTGAATGGAATAATACAATTATGGCAAACTACGCTGGTGAAATGTATTCGAGATTCTTTTTAATTATTAAAATCTTTTCGTAGTGATTTATTGTATGCCTCAGTCGCCACCAGAGGGCGTCTGACTTCAGTAAGTACCTGACACTAGAAAGAATGACTCCAAAGACAGCGTCACACCAGAACATCACGTGATCAATGACGAACGAGGCCTCGTTTCCCAGAGACTCAAATATGATTCATTTCAATATTCAAGTCAATGAAGTGAATCTCAGCATGTTTTTGGGTTGTGTTGGCTGATTTACGTTTTTGAGACATCTTAAATTTTCACAGTTAAAATCAATTTGTTACACGCAAGCATTAATATAAACAAGGCAGAGGTCCATTCGCGGAGCAATCCATGATTTTATTTCACCAAAAACAGTGTGAAGTAATGGACAAATGAGGCTCTCTGAAGCACTGAGGCTTTCCACCCCATAGTCTCATTTAGCACAATGTACACTACTGGTGAAGTCAAGGAAGGGCAACAAAAAAGAAGAACAAAGTATTGATCGATAAAGTTTTCTCTCATCTTATCTTATCTCATCTTATCTTATCTTATCGTATCATCTTTATGACCTCTCCAACCAAAAACTTTTCCAACTCTTTTCACATTCTTGTATCTACAATCCAGAACTCAAGATGATTCAGTTGGAAGTCTCAGTGTCATCGATCGTGTGATTTTCTGAAAATGATGCAAGAATCAAAGCGAGACATCAGCTGACATTCCCGTCCATACTCAATACATGCTATAGAGCTTTGGTTATAAACAACATCACTACGTAATTCATCATCATCATAGTTGTGCAGAAGGGAACTGCTCAATATGCTTCATCTCACAATATCACAATGAAGAAACAACCATTAACTAGTTTCACAGGAAATAACATACAGGTGAATCCACTTAACAAGAAGATGATGATTAGGGCAGAGCAGGAGGTTGTACAGAAGACCCAGGTTGGCTCCTGGAACCTGAAGTCGGGCACTGGACAGGAACAGGATTTTCTTTATGAAGGTGAACCTTGATCTGACACTATATACTCTGGAAAGCCAAAGAAACAGACCACTCAATTAAAGAGCCATTCTGCCAGCTGTATTGCGTGGGTGGGGGGCAGAAAAAGGATAAGGCAGCACATCTTAAAAAATCAGTCTACTACAACCAATAAGACCATATGTTCTTTTGAGGGAGGAAGATCTGTAATAAAGTCCAGGGCTATATAGCAGCTGGGTCGGTGGGGAATTGGCAGAGTTTCCTCCTCACCTGATAGTAATTGCCTTTGAGTCTTTGGCTGGGCACATGGAGCAGGACAAAACTGAGTTACAAACATCAACCACCAGCATGTCTGGGATTCATAGGTCCTGGGGACACCTAGGTGACCTTATCAGACAGATGTTTGAAACCACCGTAGCAGGAAAGGGCAGATCCAGGCTGGACCAAACAGTTTATTTGGGGGTCTATCCTAAGGACTGGATTGTGCCCCTGTCTCTCTCATAATCTCACCATGATACAGGATGTAATGGTGTTTTGGCTTGGGTCCTTCTCAGAAGCTTCAAAGTGTCATGACAGAGCGTCGACCTTCAATTTTTTGGATGGTAAGTCACTGCAAACTGAAACTGGGTAAAGAACACAAGCCCATCTGGCCTGTCTATGGTTGGGCCATTTTGTCCCCCTTAACAAACTGAAGGTTTTTGCACTTTGAACAGGTAAGCCAGTCCCTAAAACCAGTGCTTCCATTCTAATGGTACTAATTTATCACCAGCAACTCTCTGACCCCTACATTGAATTAGATTCAATGCATTTTATATATCACCTTTCACAACAGAGTTGCCCCAAAGTGCTTTACATGGATACATTACAACATCATTAAGACAGAATAATACAAAAACAGGGAATAGGGAAGACAAAGAAATGAATGAAAGAAACCCAGATAAACTAAACACTCCCAAGGAGGAAGAAACAGAAGCATGGGCATGCCGACATTACAGGAAAATAAAGAGTGAGTCATAGCCAAAGTCCATCAATGAGTAAGTTTTGCATGCCAGCCTGCATCCTCTTTCTTTGGTAATGGTCTGATTACTGGCACTTTAAATTAGTCAGGCACATTGGCTGAAGACAGGGACGCACGTATTATACCAGTTAGAAGTCTTGCCAGAGCTCCCAGGGATTCTATATGTTATAATTTTGCTCGGCTGAGGAAAGTTTGTATGAAAAACATGCTTAGCTGGATCCTGCCACAGACAGAAACAGATTTTATCATATCAAAAGGGATCATGCGACTTAATAATATTTGAGGGCCTCCAGACCTAAAGCTTGAGACCCACTCGTAGACCAGTGCGGTAAGGGGGCGTGTACAGAATATCAGATAATCCATTGACCCCAAAATATGCATACGCATCTCCTTCTTAGTCTTGAGCTCTGGCCACTAATCAATAGCTCTAACCTTCTCTACAGTACATCCATCTCTACCTCCTGCAGTACAAAAATAGTGGATTTATCTTTCACTTCTAAGCTTTAGCATATGATTGGTTTTCTCGTAAGCCCTGTAGAAATGCTTGGTGTATAGCTTGGCTTGGGTAATAAATCAATATATTGTCTGTATAGAAGATTACAAGCCTGTCTATCACATCACTTAATATCACATTTGCAAATGACTTGTAAGGAATCCACTTGCAGAATCTCCGTAGTTTCAGCAAAACGGTTGCTTATTGAACAGTAAAAATAATATAATGTAATACAGTGTAGACATACATGGGGTATTGAAAAGCAGCTCAAATACCAATTAAGGGCATTTCTCTCCGCCCCCCCCCTTTATGCCCCAAAATGATCCATTTGATCAACCAAGAACCTTGGGGCATCTTTACTACTTTTCCTTACATAATGGAATACTGAAGGTGCGTTGACTAATTCGTAAGGCATAATGTGATACTTCTCAGTGCCCACAAGTGATTATAAATGCAGTCTTCCTCACAAATACATAGGTGAAGTTTAGTAAAAAAAATGCAACTTTAGTGTACTTGTTCTAAAGCAACAGGGATCAAAGGCAAGAGATGCCTTTATTTAAAACTGGTTTCTCAACTTTTCCAACCACACAACCCACCAATTCATAATGTTTGATGTCGACGGCCATCAAATTTAGCCAATTGGGTGGGGGGCTTCAGTTGATATTGATAGTTATGACTATATAATTCAAGTAATTTAAAAAAAAACTTCGAGCCTTCATTTTTGATTAAGATTCTCTTAGAATTGTCTTTATTAACACATTCAGAACTTTTAAAAAGGTAATAAATTCAATGAACTGCAAGCTAATTTTAACAAGCAAATCACACAAAAATAAACTTTATTTGTCATACAGTATAACACTGGAAAATGCTGAAGGGATGAATGGTTGTTGGGTTTGTTCTCTGCCTGCCTCACTTTTCTTGTCATTTAAATTTTACATGACGATAAGTCAATATAGCCTTTATATCACTCAGCCCCTCTGTAATTTTTCCAGGCAACGATCAGATCAGATGTGTATCGGTGCAAAAGCCCATTTCCCTGCCACAGTTCTGCAGCCGACTTAGAAGCTGTTTGGTGCCGCATTACTATACTATTTACACATAAAGGGTTTAAGAATGGTTTATAATCTGGTTATTAATTAGGTTGTACCGCTTTGTAAATTATTAATAGACAATTTTGAACAAGTTATAACACAGTTTTCTTTTTATTGAGTTACTACTATTTACAAGTGGCAGAAGGGAGCCTCATTGTAAAGCGGTACACTTCATTTAAAGTGCTGCAATCGATACATAGACGCATGTGAAATTAGTTTCACAGGAAATCAGGCAGGAACTTAAATACAAAAACTGAACTGGGTAATGAGGCAGCAGGAGTGAGACATAGACAATTAACCAATCGGGATGGGTGCAGGACAACGAGCAATCAGGAAAACACACAGGGGCAGGAACAAGAACAGGCAACAATTAATTCAGGGACTGGGAGGGGAAAACTAAGACACTGACAGAGTCAAGGAAACAGGATCTACAGTAGCGGAACTACAGACAGGTAGAAACACAAGCACGGGTACAAAGAATGAAACCAAAACCAAATACAAATCATAAGACACAGAAATTAGAATGAAACACTAGGAAACAAAATACAATAACAGAGGAGGCCGGATTTAAACACATAACGAATGGGTTAACATGCTCAGCTCATTGAGCCAAAGGGTTGACAGTGAGCTAGGGAAACACTACAGACTAGGACAACAGGAAAGATAGGATGGCCAGCAAGATGCAAGACTTGGACAAAAGAGGTGCTGACTCTGAGAGCAGTATTAAACATGATGGGTAGTGTTGCACATCGCATGTAATATTGCACATGACATATAGTCACATGACAGGCATTTGCACCTGACTGTTAGGGATGTTTTGGGGGGTGTTTAAACTGAAGGGGGCCTGTATCTCAGAGAGCTCATTTCAGTGACAGCTGAAGACACCAAGACCAGCATTGTGATCCAATGACAGGTAACCCGTCAATCGCTCAATAACACGGGAAATACATTTAGAAATAATTAGAAGGGTAATTCCCAGTGTGACACCTCACAATACGTCACAACAAACTGATTGAATGAACTGACATTTAATTAGTTTCACAGTAAATATTGAATCCACTTAAGAATGGAAGGTGATTAAGGCAGAGGAGCAGGTTATACTGAAGATCTGGGCTGGTTCCTGAATCCTGGAGTGGGACACCTGTAATGGCTTTTACCCCAAAAAAGACTGAGGATGAATCCTCAATGAGGACATTTTGCAGAAAGACCATACAAAGATGCTTAATAGATTCCTCTAAGCAAAGTGTGTATATATGGTCACTAAAGTTATAATAGCAAAAATGCACTTTAAAAGCATTGAAAAGATGGATATGAACAGTAAATAGTGCCATGAAATAGTTAATGTGAATTACAGAAAGAGGGAGGGAGAGAGGGGGGGGAGGAAGGAGGAGGAGAGCCCAGTGGCGTGCGGTGATCTACTTTCTTTCCTTTTAAATGATAGAGAGCAATGGGTACACAGAAAGATCATCCCGATTACCCTGGAAGCTGACCTCAGATGCAGGTGTAGAATCAAGCGAAGCAGGTTCCACCAGGTGAGATACATAGACCCCCAACCTGAGTGGAAGCAGTGGGAGATGCCATTCTTTGCTGGATCTCAGTGAAGGAAGAACACCTTCTCCAGCTGTGATTGAGGTAAGTGGTGGAGGTAGGACTTGTGGGTGAGACAGTCAGGGTAGAGGGTGCATTACAAGCTAAAAATGCCATCACCCACACCTTTAATATGCTATTCATTAGTGGACGAGTATCCAAAGTACAGTTACTGAGATTTTCTAAATTCTAAATTGATACATTTTCTAATTTCTAAATTGAGAATTCTAAATTCGAATTCTAAATTTTCTTAAATGAAAAGTCACCAACACCTTAAAGTGTGCTTAGCGAGTTTGTGAAGCTGCTTTGCTGAGAAAAAGTTTGTGAACCTTTTGCATTTCTGCCTAAATGTTTCCTAAAATGTAATTGGAATGTCATCCAAGACATGATACTGAATTTGATAAAATTAGCCTCACTCCATTACACTCCCCCCACGGTGTCTGACAGCAGTGAGATTCCGCCACTGCTCTGCGGTGTTTGCTGTCTTGACAGGATGCTCTTGGGGCATGACACTGTGCTCACTTACCAAAACGCTCAGCCTCTGCCTCGTCTTTCTGAAGAATATCATTCCAGTGATGCTGTGGAGTACATCAGTGCCTTCTAGCAAGCTGGAGGTGGATAGGGATGCTTTTAGTAAGCACTGGTACCTCTGTGGTAGTGAACCTGCCTCAACACCACTTTTGTTCAGTGTTTTCCTCGTGCCAGATGCATGAACACTAGTATTAAGTGCAGGAGATGCCTGAACATCCTCAGCTGTCCTTTGTCACTTGCTTGCAGATTCCACCACAGTGTCCTCATATATCGATCTTTGTAGGGATTGTCACTCCTAGTGGAATTAATGATACTGCTGAAATTGACTGTAGATTGTGTTTTAGTAACCCCTTCCATTATTCCAGTCTGAAATCTCTTTCAATTGGACTATTTAATTTAACCAAAATTGTGTGTCATTTAAATGGAGGGGGGGGGGGGTTCAAACACATATATTACTGTGCATATACTGTACATGCCCTGCGATGGGCTGACATGCCATCCAGGGTGTCCCTCCGGGAGAGGTTCCTCTACGACCCTGACCAGGTTATGCACTTAGAATGTATGAATGGACTTTTAGGTTCACTACAAACATATGGCCTCTTCACATTTTCCATGTGTTGTATATTGAATAAAACTGCCTTTATTATTATGGCTTGTATGTGGATTAGATGACATTTATGGAGTTATTCCCAAAAGAATGCATTTGTTTTTAATCTTCTACATTATTTGCGCATTTCTCATTCCTGTGCCATGTTTCACTCACGTGTTTGCCACTGTACAGCAATGTGTCACCTCAGTAGAGCCCTTCATATGTAAATTTAAAAGCAGGATGTATTAACTGTTTACTGGCTACATTCCAACACCACAACCAATCTATGTTTTGCATAGTTTCGAATGCTTCAGTAATGATTTAACATATCTATTTTCTGCTGAACTTTCAGGTACACAAGATGGGTCTGACTCTCAGTGTTATTTTTGAGGCACAGCTCAGGTGCTGCATATGTCTGGATGTCTTCACCAGCCCTGTCTCCACTCCATGTGGACACAATTTTTGCCAGGCTTGTTTGCAAGGCTACTGGGACAGATGTGATTTCTATAGATGTCCACTGTGCAAAGCGATTTTTGACGAAAAGCCAAAACTGAGTGTCAACTATAGCTTCTCTGAAATAACTGAATTATTCAAGGAGTCAAGACAAGCAATCTGTTCCAAGGCAAGTCCTGTTGGATCTCTGGATCCTCAAATGACAGACATGGACCTCAGAAACCATGATCTGGTTGAGTGCCCCGAGCACGACTTGTGCAAGAACCACAACAGACCCCTGGAGATGTTCTATAAATGTGACCAGACATGTTTTTCTGAGCAGTGTAGTCAGATGAGTCACAAAGGTCATGACACTATATCTGTGGAGAGAGCATTTATTGAACGAAAAGTAAGACAATGAGAGCTCTCTTCTATATCAGTTGACTTTTGAAGAGAATGGGTAACCTTGTATGTTTTTAACCAATAATCCTTTACCACCCCATAGACAGAGCTGGAAAGGACCAGAGCTGATATTCAAAAGTTTATTCAGGAAAGATGGAAAAAGCTGAAAGAGATCCAGAAATCAGTTGAGCTCAGCAAGGTGTGTTTTCTCAAAGACAGCTGTACAGCAGTCACACAGGTCATTGACACATGCTGAACATAACCTGTCCTCTACCAGATCAACTCCAGCAGGGACATCGAGGATAGTATCCAAGCCTTCACTCCCCTGGTGGGTTCTATTGTGAGGAGCCAGACAGAGTTTGTCGAGAAGGTGCAAGAGAAGCAGAAGGCAGTGGAGACCAGGGCAGAGAGGTTCATCAAAGACCTGGAGAAGGAGATCACGGAGCTGCAGAGGATAAACGTTGAGTTGGAGCAGCTCTGGTACACTGAGGACCTCATACACTTCCTACAGGTGAGTGAACGCTACTGTCTGCAGCAATTCATCTTTGTGAAGTCAGTAGCGAAAGAGCAGACATGTGGCTCAGTATGTTGGGCCTCTCTCTCTGTGACTGGAAGATTGCTGGTTTCTATCCCATATTCAGAAAAATAGCTGCATCTATATCGGAACCTTGATATTCCACTACAGCTTTTTGGCTGTACCAGTGCCAAAAAACATAATTTCAGTTCAAACCTTGCACACCAAATAGCTGCAGTAAAAATGTTTTTATCCTGGTGGTGAATTTCATCATGTCAAGGATTCTGAAGCTCTGGTGCAATCTCTCCTCTCACTGCCTGTAGAGATTACCTATGCTGTACACCTCCCCATGTGCACAGGACTGGACCGAGCCTACTGTTCACGCTGATGTCAGTGTGGGGACAGTGAGATGTGTCACATCTGGACTGAAATGGGCATTTGGAGAAACTGAGAATTTCTCTTCTGCGGCAGGTAATTTTGTATTCATTTTTAAGGATTGTCAAATTCAGCAGCTAACAAGTTTTGGCAGTAGCTTGTTCACCATGTTTTTTGTTTTTATAATGGCAGATTTCCAGAGAATGCAGCTGCATGCAGGTGAGTATTTGTCACTTGGCAAGGAATTATGATGATTAATTCATCATTGTTGCCATTTGTCTGAATGTCGATCAACATAATTTCTCTCTTCAGTTGACGTGACGCTGGACCCCAGCACGGCAAACCCTTGGCTCATCTTGTCTGTGGATGGGAAGCAGGTTTGGGATGGTGACACCCAGTCACATCTCCCGGATTGCCCTAAGAGGTTCGACAGCTCCGTCTGTGTCCTGGCGAAGGAGGGCTTCACTACAGGGAGGCATTACTGGGAGGTGGAAGTGGGAGAAAAGGTAGCCTGGGACATTGGAGTGGTCAGAGAGTCAATCAACCGGAAAGGTATCATCAGTGCCGACCCTGAGGATGGCTATTGGACGATGTGTCTTCGCCACAGCAACATGTACAGTTGTTGTGGGACCTGTTGTTTTTCCCTGCCGCTGAACAGGAGACTCCGGAAGTTGGGGGTGTATCTAGATTATGAAGAGGGGCAGATTTCCTTTTATAATGTCGATGCCCAATCTCACATGTACACGCATCATCACACATTCACAGAGCGCCTCTACCCATTTTTTAGTCCATACACTAATGACGACGGGACTAATACTGCCCCACTGGTCATTTCTCCTGTCAAGACGGCAGCTCAGTGAAGCATGGGAGGGGCATCAGATTTTATCTGCGATGTCAAGTAACAGTGTTTAGTGCTGGGAGGGGAAATTAGCAGCCATTCAAATATCACGACAGGTAGGAGGGAATTTCATACAATTTGACAATCAGTAGTACCATTTCCACTGTCCCTGAGTATTTGGATTAAATTGTGTGAAAGCCATATAACTGTAGAATAACAAGTGTGAAACTCATTTTAGCTATATGCCTATATATTTTTATATCTGTTTTGTTTTCATCTGACACTCATTTATTAGAGAGGCTACAAGATGGCCAACACTCAGTTAGACTCTTGGAACTCGTAAAACCAGTTATAATGACAGCTTATCTATGTTTGTTGCTGAAAATGAAAACAAGAAACCTGAAGCTGATATGCTTCCTAGGAATGTTTACTTCTGCAATAACGTTAACAGGAAAACAACATTTCCTAGGAATTATTATTGTTTTACATTCTCCATTCCAACAGTATTTCCATATTCATTTCTGCGGTAAAGGTCTCATCTCTTACTCTTACAGTGTAAAACATCGACGTGACATTTCCAAAACTTTAAGCATATAAAAATAAACATTATGCTGGAAAATGTTGCCTTATGGCTACTCTGGGCAAACAAAACAGTGTGGCGTAATAATTTTCCATTACACATGGTTGACTGTGAATACAGATTTCAGATGCGTCGATAAATGTGAAGACATAAGATGCGTGAATAGAAATGTTGTGGAATGCTGCAAGAAAACAACTGTATTAATTAAATAAGCATTTCTGAAATGTGAAGATATTTCCCTCATAAATGTGAAACAGAAGTACCATTTTCATCATTCATTCACGTGTTATTTATGTATTTTTTTACTTGTATTTTTTTTTTTAATTTTTCACTTCTCCTTCTCTGGATCCATACTGTTTATCCTACCTACATGGAATCATGAGCAGGCATGGGCGTGTACTTTTTGCTGGGGGGTAGCAGTGCGTATGAAGCCTGATCACACCATACCTAAGACACACAAGGCCATTGCAGAACCATGGTCTCCTTGTTGTTCCCACAGACCAAAGACATGCAATTAACTGGAGTCTTTAAATTTCCCACACTGTACTGTTAAGTGCCCAGAGGTGGACTGGCACCCAGTCCAGAGTGTACCCCAGCCACGTGCCCTATACTACGTAGACTCCAGGTCCCCACATGACCCTGACCTGGATAACAGGTTAGAAGATGGATGGATGGATGGATGGATGGATGAACGGATGGATCTCTTTCCTTTCCATTCTTATTTATATACCTTCAACTGTTCTTCTTTTTTGTCAAAATCTCTCAATCCTGCATTATCCTCTAAAGCAATGTAATTTAATATTTTGAAAACATACAAAAAAAAAAAATCTTACTTGAAATATTGCATCTGTGCACTAAACCAGTTGTCTTTACCGGTAGTAATCATGTATTTCACCCTGAATATGAGTTTACGCTTCGTATCTTATATGCCTTATGTTAATAAAGTTCACTGGACGGAAAATCAACATAAATCACTGGATTTATCATTTGTATTTGATTTTGAAAGGCAAAATAAATCATTCAAAAATGGCTTTGTATATTTATTTATTCAGCAGATTCTTTATACAAATTAGCAGTTGAGGAGGCAGGGTTGGACAGTCCTGAGACCAGCTGGGGGTTAAGGACCTTGGCCTTGGGGTCCAAAATTGAAATTTCTCTGCAGGTGCAGGGATTTGAACTGGAACCTGCCATCTGTGTCTAAGCCTATTGAGCCACCCCACTGATTCACTTGTCCAAATAACAGCAGATCAATGGATTGCATAGAAGGGCATTTCAGTCAAATACAGCCTTTCCCTAAATCTACAGTTGGGCTCGGGGTTTTGTGATCACATTGGCCTTTGCTGTTTTATTATTGAGTATAGTTTTATTGTTTTACCTCAGGGAATTACATCCAGTATGTCACATTTGTATTAGTCACTCCTTTGCCATTCCATCATTATATCCACTGAAAAGTATAGAGACCTGAAAATATAAACATATAAATGTACATTACTATAGCACACACTATTGTTTTCACTATTGTATCATGTGAAAACACAGAAGACCTGATCTGAAGGCTTTCATAAGGGCGACGGTGCCCTCCTGTGGTGAATCTTTTACAGTTTTTGCTGTATTCCACAGTCGCTAAGTGCATTGCGTTTGTTTTACAATATAAAACCACTATGTTATAAAACACTATGGTTTTAGAACCTAGTCTATAACTTCTTATGTGCTTCAGATCTGGCCCAGAATTTCTAATCTGCAGAAGAAGCATTCAAAAATACAGAGAGCAGTGTTTTTTAATACATTCTATTCAGTAGGTTCTTTAGAAGCTGAATGCCTCACCAATGGTCCTCAGAGGTATATTTTGGGCAGTGCTGGTCGAAGCCCATGTGGGGTCGCCTGTGTCGCTTAATCCAGGGGTTCCCAACCCTACAGACCAGTACCAGGTGCTCATTGGTTTTCAGTTTTTCCTGGCATGTTCTGTTTGCACCTCAAAAAATGGAAGTTTATGAAATTTCACCAGAAACCACCCCCTTTTTTAATTTTTTGAGCTTCATTGGTTGACTAGCTCTGATTTCAGGCATAGCTTTATATGAGTAAGCTTGTTGGTTAGTATTTATGTGCCAAGCAGGGCTGAGCTGGGACTAGATATCGTCCCTGGAATTTTGTTGGGGGGGAGGGGGGCAACACATTTTGCCATGGGCCCACAACCTGTTCACTATGCCAGATGGCCAGCCCACCCTAGTGCTGTAGCAAGGGCCCAGTGGCTATTTTATAGATACCATGCTAGACTAAATAACTCCTCTAGCGATAATAGATACCATTAGATGCTCCTCTGCAACGAGAAGCCTATCATCATAACTCTACAGTGACTCTTATGTTCTTATGCAGTCCTTAGGGGAGATGGGAGATTAAGATTAACATCAGATTCTTTAATCGACTCATCCTACTGTTTGCATTGCAGTTCATGCATCGCATTGTTGCAGCTACAATCAACTCTCATAACAATGAGGAGCCAACAAACAGAGCAAGCCCAGATTTAAGGGACCGTCTGATGTTTTGCATGTCACCGGAAAGGGGTTTCTCTCCATCCCAAGGGCTGCGGTCCATGATTTTATTGCCTAAGCCTCCAGGGAAAGGCGGATGATGTGAGCGCCTTCACAATTCCCAGAAATTCCAGCTGTGTCTGACACTGTAACACCAACATCTGTTGTGAATTCAGCCCCACTTCCCTTCATCTGGGCTCCTTTAGAGGGCCATATTTTTCCTCCCTCAGGGGCTTGCAGAAGTAGCAGAAATAATAATAGACTAAGTGAGTCATCAAAATGTTGTGTTTAATTAACTCAGCAAATATGCTTTCTGAACTGTTTGACTAAGAAGTATAAAAATAGTGTCCATCCCTGCAGTGAGAACTTCAAAGTGCAGAACAACATGAGCATCATAGCCAAATAGAAGAGCTGCGATTTTCTGGTGGTAGAGACGGGTTAGTACTTGTCAAGTGGCACCTTCTCCAGGTGGAGATGTTCTCTGGATCAGGATCAGCTCTAGTGTAAATCCAAACATCTTGTGCGACCCCTGAGGTTCCATTACACGAACCATTCTCAGTGAGCGACTCATTCTTTACACAGCGTTGTGTTCTGGAGTGTTGAAAAATGCGCCGCTTGGATCTTCATGAGGAAGGGCAGGTCGGGAATTTCACACAGCAGTCAGGGTGCCATATAAAGTAAATGCTCAAAGGGGACTTTTGAGAGATAGACAACAATGGTAAACTCTGGGATTGCATGTGAGATAAATGAATAATTGCACTTGTCTACTTAGGACATCCTGAGTGGATCAGGAATGCAGGGAATTTCAAATGGTTTATTGTTATCAGTGAAAAAACATCAGCGCTAATCAAAGCAGAAAAATCTCACATTTCAGCTGGGGGGGGCACACAAACAAAGGCCAGATGACCATATCTGCGCATTGCCATCTGGAAAACACATAAACGGACTCTGGCCCGGGTTCCTGTCAAAACAGACGCAGATCGCAGCGATATACGCAGTCTTGGGAATAAGGGACAGGTGGCACAAATCGACACAAACAATGACAGTCATCTGATGCTCCCTCTGGGGGACAATCGGCATTCTTGACCCTCCCACACACAGGAAAGTGTCCACTGACCTCAATTCCCCATTAAACAAAGTAACAGGAAGTCATACTGTGGGAGAAGAGGGGGTGTGGCCCTGAGGGAGAGTCAGATGACCAATTTTGCCTTGCTTATTTGTCCCAGCTACTTCTCTGCCGTCACACTTTCAATACTGTGGCTACTGTTGTTTCATATCCAATAAGCCTGACTGCAGAGCAGACACCAGACCCTAGGTGGAGATTCGCATACTGGTCCCACTCATGCGTTAAGCTCCTTTCTTCCTTTCTCCTCATTCCCACTGACACAGCCTTTATTGTTTTTTCAGTCTAATGTTTTGAGGAGCAGTTCACAGTGAAAAGATAGAAACCTCAGTCTATGTAGAGCAGTGATTAATTGTCATTGTTGACACACCACATGTCCTCTGCGTTGAACCCATATGTGACATAGTTGTGGGCAGCTATTGTTTAGTGCCCGGGGAGCAGTGGGGAGCGGTGCCTTGCTGGTCAGGGATTCAAAGCAGCAGGCATCCAATCACAATAACTTCCCTAACCATTCAGCCACCACTGACCCATTTTGGAAACAACTAAAACAAATAAATGCCAGAATCCTTACTTCCACAAACTCTGTATGTCCATATCATAGTTGCATGTTTATATTTACATTTAAAATTCAGCATCTTTCCTCATTTTGATTCTTATTTGTATATCCTCAGTTTTTTTTTTCTTTTTTCCCCTATTAATCATGTCTGCTCTTCTAGCTCTCACAGTACAAACACCCAGAGTTAATCTCCTCTTTTGGGCTCTCCTTTTGTCTTTTGGTGGTGACCCATTTTTACTATCTTGCAGGGAAGCCTGCAGGTGAGAGACCGTATCTGCCCAGGGAGTTCTGATTCGTCGGTTGCTTTGACTCCCTGCAGTCCCACTGGTCAGCCTCCCTGTAGGAACTTTCCAACCCTTCTGCAGACTAAACATGCTTCTCTTGAATTGCAACAATATCACTGTCCAGCAGAGGGGGCTCTTCATCTTTCTGGAAAGCCTGCAGGGGCTCCACCTGATCTGAAATAGGATCTCCAGGAAGTGCAAGCTTCTGAAGGTTCCTGGGCTTTGTCAGGGACCTGTTCTTGCTGAGAACCAGCTGACAGCCCTACACAGCAGGAACTTCCTGTACTTAGATGTTCTTCAGGGGCTCAACCTGAGCACCAGGATCATCCAGTCAAACCAGGTAGGAGCCTACAGAGCATAACAATGTTTTGCCAGTTACAATTGCAGAAGAACTACTGAACGTCTGGGGATGGTGGCGCCATTCCGTGGAGCTTCTCAATCTACGTAGGAACTGTCACCACAAAGTCTCTCATGTCCTGTTATGGTTTGGCTGTGCTCGATCAGGCCCAGAGACCCCGTAACTCGCTTGTCTTTAAGACATTCCTGAAGATCCAAGCCCTGCTTGGCAGCAGCAGAGAATTTACCAAAAGCTACATAGCATATAGAGACTCCTTCCATCCGGCTGCTACAACCTCAGCGGCAGGGAGCTGCCAAAACTTCAGAGATAGTGGATGGTAGAGGTGGAATCAGACCCAGCTTGCGTGGTGGACACAGTGAACTCCCTCATCACTATAGATGCTGCCGTGTACACATGGTAAATGCCATCGCGGTGGCTGAGAGGCACAGGAAGAGGCACACTGGAGGAGACAGATACACCCTCTAAAAATGAGTGTTGGGACCCTGGCGACCTCATCAGTTTCACAGATGTGAATAGAAGCTGGGAGGCTGGTATATAAGAGGAAGGAGACTCCAAAATAGGCTCCACTCTCATGGTTGTTTACTTTCTAAATTTAGCGTCTACATGTCCAAAATTTCGTAAACACGACAGCGCGGTATAAGTACACACACCTACAACTCTGGGGAGCCACAAATAGGTATTTTATGACTTTGAAAGGTCATTTCTTTACAGGATCCACTGGTAAATATATATACAGGAAAAGAAGAACCACCTAGTGTCTATCAAATAATACACTAACTTTTGACAGGCTTTCAAAGATGGCTACTGCACTTTACACTAGCAAAATAAACACTATATTTAAAATTACCTGGGTAATTTGTCCCATTCCTCATCAAACAATACTGACTATTACCAATCACAACAATGCTGTGATACTTTAATAATTAGGTACTGTAAATGACCATCTTGCACAATATCACAGGAACCAAATTTGTCAGAAAGCTGAAGCAGTGCTCCTCCTAGCTGTGCTCCTCCTAGCAGTGTTCCTCCTAGCAGTGTTCCTCCTAGCAGTGCTCCTCCTAGCTGTGCTCCTCCTAGCTGTGCTCCTTCTAGCTGTGGTCCTCCTAGCTGTGCTCCTCCTGACAAAAAGGGCCAGTGGCAT
>JABFEA020000038.1:6933851-6946257 GCA_019775915.2 Cyphomyrus plagiostoma
CTAATTCAGCACCCAGGGAGCAGTGCTTGGGGGCGGTACCTTGCTCAGGGTACCTCAGTGGTGCCTTGTTGGTTGGGGATTCGAACAAGCAATCTTTCAGTTACAAGTGTGCTTCCCTATCCATAAAGACACCACTGCCCACACAAACCTACAGATTTACCCATAGTGAGCTAACTACTAATGCAAACACATTAAAAGCTGAGGTAGAACAGATAACAGCAAAACTTTGAGCCAGAAAAGTCAAAACTTGGAGTATGGCAGGGAAAAAAAAAGAATTTAAGTTCCCCTAATCAACCACTGGGGGGCAGCAGGAATTAATGAGGAAACTTCTGCCAGTCAGGTGAACGACAGAAACTTACCCCCCCAGGCTCTTGAACTACAGAAAACTCATATGAGAAATTAAAGAGGTTAAATTTACAAAAATTGAATGAAGATCTCTTTTGTATACCCTGGGTATTCACTGCCTGAAATAATAGAATAACCTGTATCTTTGAAAATGCCTCTCGGAAACAAAACATAAAAACACGCTTATAACTCCTGAATTCCCTCCAGAGCTGCAGTTGTTGTTTAAGAAAGGGACTGTGTGTGTGATGTGTAAGATTCAGACATGATTAACCCCATCAGCGTTACCTCGGCGACCAGTGGTGGGACCCCTCAGAAGGGCTCTTCTGTGTCCATGGGCTCTGAAAGGGGTATGTAGGGGGTGGAGGGGTAGGGACACAGGGCCAGACTGTAGGCCTGGGGGTCGACCTGCGGCATGGGGGTGTAGGGGGTGCCAGGAGGGGGCAGCCCGGGTGTGGGGGGCGGGACAGACTCACGACCACCCGGTTCGTTGGCAAAGACATCATCAGCAGCCCCCAGCTTGGAGGACGGCATCCCGACGCCGGGGTCTGGGGAGCTTCCTGAGCTGAAGATCATGTCCTCAAAGAAGGCACCTCCCACCCCATACTGGCGGTCATGGTTCTGGGACTCCTCCGTGGTGACGTGGGAGCCGCTGCGAAGGAACTCAGCGAACCTGAATGTGTGTGGGGGGTGAGGGGGGGGCAAAAGCACATTTTAAGAAAAGCTGGCGTCGGAGTCCCCCATCCCATTCTAACCTCCCAACACGTGACCCTCTCCTGCCACCGAGCACCGCAAACGGACACGTGTTCCATGATCCAGGGCCGCATGCTAATCTCACCAAAACAGCGAGGCTGTCATCATGGATTGAGAGGTGGCGGCGTTAGGGTAGCGGAGTCATGTGACCCTACAGGACACCACATTGCAGGTAGGTGCTACGTAGTGAATGCGGACTCATTCGGCGCCCCCTGATCCCGAGGCCTCTCGAGCCTCAGACCGTCGTGCTTCGGCACGCCTCCGTACCTCTGGGGGTAGCGCAGCCGCAGCACGGTGTCCCAAGCGGGGAAGCCCGGCTTGCTGCAGTACTGCCTGAGCTCCTCCAGCGATGCCCTCGTCTGCCTCTCCCCCTGCTCCCGGTACTCTTCCTCCGTCAGCAGCCGGGCCTGCGGCCGTCCGCGCCAGAGTGGACCCAGAAGCGAGGCAAGTGGGCAACCCACTTCTCTGGGGAGGGAGGAAAGATGGGAGTGAAGGGGAAAGAACGAGTTGATGCGTCACTTCGTTAACGGGAGCGCCGTGCCAAATGATGAAACCCAAAGAAACGCAGTAAAAAGAATTATTAAACGCATAAACTATTGTGGGTTTCTATGGTCTATGACGCACAATAACCGAATGAAAGGTCCCTCACCATCCATAATTAAATCTGGGGTAAAACACCTTCAGTCACAGCGCCCCCTTGTGTCCTCCACATGCTGTATATCAATGCCGTGGGAAATCTCTTAAGTGTTCCACCTGTACACTAACACCACGGTACCTGCAGAGCCCGCGGAGGATCACCCAGCACAGTGGCAGGAGCCTCAGGCCCAGCAAGACACCTGCTGTCACATGGGCCGCCGGCGGGTATGAGACACCCAGGTAGATCAAGCCCAGGCCCACAGCCCGGAGCCCCCAGGTCATCACTGCCAGGGTGCACGTCCCCGGGTCGGGGCGGTGCCTGTGGCAGAAGGCGAAGCTGGCGGCACTGGACAGCAGCAGGTATCCTGCGGAGGAGTAAACAGGACCGTGGGACACGGCCTGAGCGACACGAGCGACAAAGATGGCAGACCACGCTCATTGCATGCATCCTAAGCGCAGCATGGAAAAGCCTGTTCGGGACCTGCCTCCGAGTCCCCACAGCCCTGGCGTTTAATGTTTTCGCGCAAGTGCGAGGAAACCGGTTTAGGCATCGGGGGGGTAGACGCCTCAGAATCCGATGCTATTGCTGCATGCCGGGGACAGCTTACGTGCCCATTAAACTCACACTGGGGATGTACAGCTATGCTGTTAAGGTGACTCTGAGACAGCCAGCTTCAAGCACACAGGGGCCTTGTTGGAATGCAGACGGATGCAAAATAAAACGAAATGAACTGAAATGGAGTGAAATGGAATGAAATGATGATGTGTGGTGTTTCAAAAAACGTATTAATCTAAAGACGCTCTAGAACAGGGGTAGGGAACCTGATTTTGGCCAATACCAATGAGCCCCCAGAACTGGAGAATCACTGCTTTTTTTATTGGCTGATTGAGAGGTCATCCTAAAAACCCGCACCCACAGCAACTTCAGCTTCCCCACTCCTGCCCTAGAAGCTCCCCTTAGCATGGCCCACATGGAACGGTTAAACCCTGCCTGAGGTCCAGACAATTCAAAACTGGATCCAGGCCTGTGCTCCGCCCAAAGGTCAGCTCAGCCAGCGTCCGCCTCCAAGGCCCCCAGAACGGAAAAGTTCCCTCCTGAGGAGATCCAGCTCCTTACCCAGGAGCTCCTTCCTGTAGAGGAACAGAGCTGGATCCCAGTTGGTCAGCAGCCATCTATAGGTCAGCCAGTTTAATCCACAGCTCACTGCCAGCAGCACCAGGAACACGGATTTCTGTTAGTAAGGGATCCTGCATTATGACATGTGACACCAATGTGGCAGAACAGGTTTGGCCAGGTCACAATAAGGGATGGTGAGGATACTCAATTGCAGCCAATCAACAAGCCCTAATCAAGGGTCTCCTTCACGAACCAGATGCAGGTCAGAGTACAATAATTCAGAATGTGGACAGACCAAATTCCGGAACAGCTACTTAAACTCAACACACATGGGATGGGGTGGGGGCTGCAAGGGGAAAAGGAGTGCAATTACGTTCTGAGTCGAACTGGACGATATCGTACTGATAATAATAATCACCAGGGCTTCAGATGACAGGGGAAACATTTGGCACCAGAACATTATTTGGTGTGCTCCATTTATTAATAAATAAAATGTAATAAACAAATATACGCCAAGCTTATTCTGACTACTAACTTTTGTGTGTTATAAAAGGCATGGCATTTATATGTTAGCTGTACTACTAATCTGCTTACCAAATTATGGGCATAAGCAAACATCTGCATAGAACTGAAAAGCTGGCGTTTGACCAAATGCTTTGCCTGTCATCTCAAGCCTTGGTGATCATTGTACATGAACGATATGACATCACTCGAGGAAGGAATAAAGTCCACACCCCATAACAACAGCTCTGTATCCATTTTACAGTGATCTGAAATTCACCTAATGTTCACCAGGCAAAACTACGGAACGTGTGAAGCATGTAGGCCTAAGTTGTGGGCTTTTAAAGGAAACTTTAAACAATAACAATAAACAAACAAACAAAGTGATTTACACAGAGTTTTTCAAAACCCAAAGATATTTAAAAACAGAAAAACAACAGAGTGGAGGGAGATTTGAAAACTGCGATAGAGGGTGTTACAGATGTTAAGCTACCCCAGCCAAGCAAACACTGAAATCGACTTCTGTGCCACATTTACCCTCCGTGTGAAGCCTTTCAGAGCCAGCAGTATGAGGATATAACTCCCAGGGAAGAGAATTCCCAGGGAAACGTTTGTGACATAGTAGACCAGGGTACTCCTGTCAAAAAAAGACAGATCTGAACGATATTCATCAGTAAACATACCTGAGAAATATTAACCGGCTGCTCTTCAGAGAAGGGAATTACTTTGTGAGGGATAATTAACAGCAGCTATTGTTCAGGGAAGAAGGCAAATGCCTCATTTTTTGTGTTATATAAATGAGAACTGGTCGAATTTTATCATTATGTCAAACCAACTTAAGTGATTACTTTGCCCAAAAAAAAGGTCAGAGTATAAAGAGACACCTAAAAGCCATTAGTACCTGCACATCGTCCTGGCAGAGAGGAACAGAAAGACTCCACACAGAAACAGGCCAAAATGCATCCAGTTGACTCCTGAAAACATTTCAAAAGAGGATCATCCATCTCGGCCCCCTCCTCAAACCGCGATGCACTTTGCACCAAACATTCACTTACGTTTGCCTGTCAGATGCAAGGAGTACCCCATGTTGGGCTTGGCTTGGACAGCGAAGCAGACTTCCTTGTCCTCCAGAGGGATGCCCACCCCAAGATCCTCCTGAGCACCCCAGGGCCAGTACTGTGTCAGCAGGCCCCTCAGCTGGGTCACAAGGACCCGAGGCTGCTGAGAGCCATTTCCCTCCAATGGGAAAGTGATGTGAACATCGTAAGCACTGGTCACATGTACCTGGACCAGGGAACAATGACAACAAATAGTCGAGGTGCAACAAATAGGAACATAATGTATAGCTTAGCCCTTCAATAAACAAGAAAATCTTGAATTGACTCTCGCCTCACAGAATGAAGTATAAGCTCATCAATTGCATTTTAGAAAAATATTACTTCTTGTTTTTCATGAACATTTTATGTGAACTACTTTCATAAAGACAAGTATACCGAATGTTTTACCAAGACAATTTTACATGGGTATCATGGTCTGACATACTAGTGACACTTAACAACCTGTTTTACCTAATAACACATTTAATATAGACCATTATCAGCGAAGATCTCCACGAACAACTTTAAATGCAAACTGTCAATTCAATTTGCTGAATGAAATATGGAGAGTGGGCGTACGTATTATCTCTGTATTTATATACCTGAAAAGTGGAGCAGAAGTCGTTCCATTTTATTGCTGTACCGGAGCTGTAGCAAAAACACCGCCCTCCGTAGTACGGACTGGCTTCATTTTCTTTTAAATAAATGCAATCTGCAAGGCAATTAAAGTATTACACGTAGTTTCAGCATATAGGGTTGGCGGAACTAATGCGATAAAAATGAGTGAAATGCTGTTCTATAGTTTTTCTTTTTGTAAAGTCGAACAAACAATAGCATGTGTTGTTGAAGATTATTTAGAAATAGTTTGAAGTGAGACGTGATTTAGGATCATTTTTCACTTATGGGGACGTCGCGCGCACCACGCGGAAGCAGACCTCCGCAGGGAGGCAGACCCCACTCCCACACTCCGGACCGGCCGACATGCGGGTTTTTACCTGCGTGTGAGTAATGCTGCTTATCTGCAGCACACATATGAGCAAAACTGACGATTATTGCGAAAAGCAGAGGTGCTAACAGCACTGACGGACCCTTCATGGTGACAAGAGCGGCTAAAGCTTTACTTTCAAATTCAGAAGCGTCCCCTTGCGCTCCAGACATAAACAAACGATTCAACACATGATACAAGATCGTGGTGTTAACGTCGCTTTTTAATCTCATTCACTCACCATGTGAATGTTCTTGTACACCATTTGAATGCAGTATATAAAATTTGATGCAAATATTTATATGTTATGGTATATTAGGTGATTGTTTTTACTTGGTGGAGCGTGCAGTTATCAATTAGTTGGGTCTTACATGGGAGTGAACTTAACTTTAGATCTAAATGGGAAGTCAAATATAATGTAAATATGACCCAAAAGGTATTTATATTCTCCATATTTTTATTACTTATTTACGCGAGAGCGCGCACACACACACACACACACACACACATTTCGGATTTCGGTTGTTTTCTTTTTCAGTTATGCATATTTCTGCATTGCTGTACTTTAACGGAGAAGCCCTCTGTTGGATTTGTAAATTATAACAATGTGCTTTTATACGTCATTTACGCTTCAGGTTGGCACTGGACAGAATAAGCCATCACCGCTGGTGTGAAAACGAACGCATTAATTTGTGGTTTACTGGGTACTGCAATATCCTGAGTGTGTATAACTCTATATCAACATAAATAGCTTTACTTCTATACTTAATTTACATTTGTCGAAGTCATCATCATCTTACGTGTTCGATGCTCAAGCTGAGATGTAAAGTGGATGCAGACGGCGCTGATTCCGCCTCTATACTGTAAGTGTTGACTCATAAGGGAGGCGTGTCTCGGTGCCCTTAACATTATTATAACTTGCTTCCATAAATTGTATTTGACAGCTGAACCTTTTGAATTTAAACAGCTGTTGATGAACTACTCCCTTCGTTATAAGATGTGGTCCGTTATTCTGACTTCTCCGCTAATCATTTGTTTAGTGTGTGATTATTAAACGCCAAATGCCGTTAGTTATTATTTGTGAATATCTGTGTGTGATGCCTGTATGCAGCAGGACTCACTGTGCATGAGTGTGTGACACTGACGCAATGGTGACATAACCCTCCCAGAGTCTCAGCAGGGGATTAGTTGGACTTTAGTTTAGTGAAATAATCTTCTCCCTGGTAAATCTTGCCGGTTCGAGGATTGACAGTGTGACAGCGGGGGAAATAGACCCACTGCTTAAGGGGAATAATTTAATTGTTGGGGGACATGGTCCATATACCGAGGCATAATTTCTTTGCGCTTTAGGTGAAAGAGTTGTCTTATAAGGAATTTTACATCAACCGCGTTGAGCAAGATTAACATATACCACAAGACCACCGCTTGCAAAAAGTAGGATCCATATCACTACCTTGCTTCAGAGTCAGAATGCATAACGCTATAATTCCCCCTGATTATGCGACCCACATGCATGTTTTACAACGAGAGTCTTTCGTGGTGATCGTTAAGGGCTCTGGCGCCCATACCCGCCTTGTAGCCGCAAAGGGACGCGCCTGGCGTTACATCCAGCGCGTCTGTTTCGACGCTCGTCGGACGCGCGCGCAGCGGCAGGGAAATTCAAAAACGGAACTTAAAAGCGGCCGCTGGAAATGTCATTGATGCGCTTTCTGGGAGGGGGATTTTTGCCGTGGGTGTGCGCGGCAGGTGGCCGCGTCCTGCTTTCTCTAGGATGCGGCTTTTCCTGACAGGCACGCCCACGCCGGGCCGGGCCGGGCCCAGGGCCGCTGTCACACGCGTAGCATGGAGTCTGCCTCTGACTAATACAGCCTTGCTTTGCTTTTTTTTTTTAAAATCTCGCCTTGAGATGCATGTGCTCTGAATCGTTAATAAATCAGATACATGGACATCAATGACGGAAGTTAAAATCGGAACTATTAGAGGTGTTCCCTTCCAGACAGGATTCAGGAAAGGACGTCGATGGTTAAAGGTGCAAGGAAAAAGAGACGAGTAACTTAATATCATTACGGAATGCATGGCTGAAATGCACTGCTTTCATTGTTGCAGCTGTGCGGAGCAGCAAACGGGTGTAAAGACCCAGTCACAGGGGAAAACAATCATGGAAAAAAAACGGTCGTTTCTGGTGCTTTTTCATCTCTCCGAAAAGCCCCTTATAACAAAGCAGCCTGGCTGATGAAGGCTCCACACTGCATCTCTGCATATCATGCCTCTTTAAGGCTGGGTATATTTCTTAAATCTGCTGTCAGCAGAAATTGTTTCTGTTTTTTGTTGTGGTTTTTTTGTTGTCTAACTGGTCCAGTGCCAGCACATTGTCTCAGCAGAGGACCAGCTATGGTTCCCTCAAGCAAGGTACTTGACCTGAATAGCCTGGACAAAGATATCCAGCAGAATATATCAGTAAACTTTAAAATGGTGTTTGTGAGTCATTTTTTTGCATAAAGTATCTGCTTTGTTAACATAAATTGTGATTGCAGCCTGTTTGCTGGTGGTGGTGTAAGAAAACCCACTCTACCTCCTGGACAGACGTCGCTGTCTCACCGCTTGCAGTTCTCAAATTGTCGCCGCGCCATGCACTACATGCAGTTCTGCTCTCAACCAAATGGTGGCGCTCACATGAGGGGAAGCGGTCATCCTGTGACAGAAAGGCACCCAGTGTTTAGGGCTGTCAATAGGCCCATACACAACACCCACCGGGCCGGGCCGCCGTGGGCGCACTCGCCACAGCCCCGCCACGGTTTTCGAGGGTCTGACCAGCAGGGCCCCTGGACTCCAGTGGGCTGGACTGAGGGGCTGCTGCCTGGAGGGACCGCGATGTCTCTGGCCTTTCCATCCACGGTCTTGGCATCCCTCAGAGTGGCAGTCAGTCCCTGCTCCCACGACGAGGCATTGACTTTCGCTCCAGTTCTACATGAAAATTTAGCTGCATCCATGCAGCGTATATTGAGAGCAGTTGCAGCAAAATGGCTTCCTTTAAGACAGTGGTGGAAGACAGGCCTGTATCCCTGACCTTCAGTTTCCTAACAAGCATGTAATGGCATGCTCAGCTCCGGTTAACGAAACCGGCTGTTTGATTGGTGCACGGTGATTGAGTGTTACGCCGTGGCATGGTAAAACAAAGAAAAACACACTAGGAGCTTAAGGGGCAAGTGGCAAGAAGGAGGACAGGATGGTCAGCAACACCTGCAGGCCAAACGGGGAGAAGACACGAAAGGGCAAGGTCAGATGGTACAGACCCTGACAGGGGCGAATCAGCCGCAGCGGAGGGTGGGCAGGTGTGTGGGAGGAGCCAATCCTCACTGGAAAACCCCGCCTTTAACTGCTGTCTGGCTATCATTAAAAATGCAGCTCCATAGATTTCCCATGAATACGATTTGGAAGTAGACCTTGCTGGAAAAATTAACCACATATTACAGCGCATGCTTTGTGCCATCGTGGAATTTTTTTTGTTGTTCAAGATCATCATTTTGTATGTGTTGCAGTCTAATAGCAGTGTCGGCCCTCCCCGTAATAAGGGGAGACAGTGAGTGTAGCTTCAAGCCCCTCAGGATCAAGCCTTATTGTGCTTTTGACGTTTTTTCGGTATTTGGGTAGTGATCTCTCATCTCTGGCATGCAGCGCTTGACCAGCATGCTTTGATTGACCAAGCTGAGGCCAACTGAGGGTGATGATCAAACCGGGAACTCTGTGTGACCAGATTTCTGCCAGCAGAGCCCAGCGCAAGAGGCCCTTGGGAGACAACAATCTTCCTAGTGCAGCTGGAGGAGGCGGAGAAAGCAGCCATTCCATTCCAGGGGTGTGGGTGGTGCAGAGAAGCACATGGGGAGGTGGGTGGAGGAGGCACAGGCCTGTCTGCAGGAGGCCCAGCTAGCCGAGCTTGCGGAACGCTCTCCTCTAGCAGGCGACGCCACAGGTGTGAAGCTCATCTGGTCTCCTGGGGCACTGGGGCTGGTGCCGTTAGCCAAGCAGAAAATTTGCAGCCGTTGTCGCATTATTATTCTTTGACATTGGCGGCCTCCCAAGATGGCGGAAGCTCGGCTCATACCCATGGTGTTTTCTTGTTTCATTTCCACCTCCTGTGTTTCTCCTTATTTGTTCAGCAGCTGCTTATATATAGAGTGAGGTGCATTCTCGCGATAGGGTCAGATAGTTCCTCTAGCAATTGATGGTTAATCTCCAGGCTCAAGGGCCCAACAGTGGAACCACTCTGCTAACCCTGTGATTTGAACAAGTGACCTCATGATAACAGGCACAGTGGGCTAACCTGCTGTGCCACATACCACACCCACACTTTCACTCCTGTGAACTTTCCCATTGAGAGTTTGCTCTCTGGAGTGGACTTGGCTTGAGTAGAATGACAGCTACTTATGCCTTGGGTTCCTCCAGCCTCCAGAGGTAATGATTGCCAGATTACCAGCTAGTGCCATATGATTTATTTGGGCCCGTAGACAGAAATCTCAAGTCGACTTGTACCTGCTAGTATATCGGTCGCTAATGCTGTCTCTGTGCATAGATGGACATCTAACTGGCTTGAGTCGAAGTGCTGTCTAACTTTGCAAATCTCTCTGACTTATCTTCTGCCATCCTCGGGGTTGAGGTGAGTGTAGCTTTAACCATGAGGCTTCTATCACATATGCAAAATCAAAATATATTCAAACCAAAGTTACTAAATATGTCACCCCTCCCCCCCCAAAGCATGATCATCAGGAAGTGGAAGATAGCCATCACTGAATACTAAAAATTTGATTTATAGTAATTCATTCTTTTTATAAAATGTTTTATTATCGTTATAATTATTGGGTGCGTTGTACCTCTTGAGAAAGATCCGCGATTGGCACTGACACGTTAAAAAGTGTTACCCTGGCCACGATCATGTGTTCACCTGTCAGGAATGCACGGCCTTTGCCTCTCTAGGCGTGTCGCATGTGGCCTGACCTTTCACGGCCTTCAGTTGTGGCTGCGTGTCAGCTACCCTACCACACGTAACCAAGGTGTCCTTTCTGTGGTCTTACACACTCTTTGTTGTTTGGCGACATTGTACTTTTTTTGACATACGTCAAGCATGTCCGTACGGACGTCTTTAGCTCTGGAAGTTCTTGGTGTCTCAGTTCTTGAACAAACAAAAAAAAAAATGATAGAAATGGATGTCGATCTAACACTTGAATATAAATGGGCGTGAGTCAGGAATAGATTTAACGTCATTACACAAATAGCTTGTTCTTTTCATTTAAATACAATAGCGGCTTTGACGATGTGAGGAAAATCTGCCAGATGACTGTGTCCTACTTCTGATCTGAGTTGTGTTGCTGATGATGGTAGAGGCCCTGGGTTTTAGACTCAAGGCAGCTTCTTGGGTGACTGTAAACCAACACCTTGCTGGGTCCAATTCATCAGAGAACTTTAAAACAAAGTTTGCGATTAAGCCAGCAGGTTGGCAGGCACATGAACCCTGGAGGTGCACATGTAATCAAAAGAGCATACGGCTGGTCCTTCTCAGGCAGCGTAATCTGGACTGAGCTATTTTCACGGGTGATTTTCCGTGGTAAAAGCTGTATCCTTTGCTTGCATGTTGTGACACAAACAGAAAGAGCTAGAAAAGCCGGGCTTGGTCAACGTGAGGGCAGCATGTGGCTTCGGATTCCTCCCCCCCGCCTACACGCAGGGGCCTATAATTGCCTGTAATGGAGTAGAGGACGTCGGTGGAGGTGGTCCGAGTCCCACACTAAGTCCAGGGAAACTAATGACCATGCGGAGGCTGGGTGTGTGTGTGTGGTGGAGAGAGAGAGAGGCGAGCCTGGTTGGCTGAGCTGGGGCTGGTTCCCCTCCCTTCCTCCCACATTGACCTCGATCTTGAGCATTGTTTGTGTTGTTGGCCGCACAAACTCCCCTGGCCTGCATGTTTACTCTCCAAAGATCTTCAGATGGTCCATCTGACCCTGGGATTAGGCCACTTATGGCGTTTGTCCCGGCCGAAGTCTCCGGCAAGATCGACTCACGCAAATGACATCATACGATCTAGAAGACAGATAGAACATTCATTTGGGAGAGTCAGCCTCGTCTCTTACGTGTCCCTGGGGCTCGATGAGTTTTGCCGGAGGTGGGAAGTCAGCCCATATTGGCTGCGAGGCTCATGGCTCCGGCTGCCCAACGGCCATGCCGTCTCACCACAAACCAGTATGAAAACTAGTTGACTGCAACCTTGCGTGAGATGTATGATCTGCTATCTGTTGCTTGATAATGACCTTCAACCTTGACTGCGAAGTCAGTCTTAGGTAGGGACACTGACACTATGAGAATATTAAAAGTCACAGCCCCTTGTCAGTTTACGTCAGTGCCCCCACCCCCATACCAGTACACCCACACTCTCGAAAAAATCTCCCACACATGCATACACATGCTCGCGCGGCCGTAAACCGCTCAGTCAGTTGCGTTCATTGGCAAACACACTTACGCAGATGTTCTGCCCATCCTGTGTCCTCACACACACACAGACACACACACCCAAACTTTCTTCCCCGCCTATGTACCTGCCCATACATGCAGATGCTTCAGACACACACACACACACACAAAGACACACACAAGGGGGCCTAGCTGGCCTTTTCAGATGTGGGCAATTCACATCTAAAAATGGTCACTCTCAAAAAACACACACATGCTCACACCCTGCTGGAATACACAGCAAAATAACATATTCAATGCAATTTCCCTCTCTCACTGTCTCACACACACGCACACACACACACACACAAGCCGAATTCACCATCTCTCTTTGTTTGCACCTCACACGCTGAGACGCATGCGAAACACACACACCGCGAGTCGAGCCCTGTCCGCGGGTGGGCGTAGTCGAGGGGGGGGGGGGGGGGGGGGGGGGGGGTTTTGGGGGGTTGGGTTAGTATGATTCGGTTTGAAATG
>JABFEA020000038.1:6946357-6963800 GCA_019775915.2 Cyphomyrus plagiostoma
CCCCCCCCCCGCCCGCCCCCCCCCCCCCCCCCCCCCCGGGCGGCGCGGGCGGGGGGGGGGGGGGGCGGGGGGGGGGGGGCCCCCCCCCCCCGCCGGCCGGGTTTGGCTGGTTGGGTTCTGAATAATAGGGTGTCTCTGGCAGCTGTGAGCGAGAGGCAGGACTCAGAGGCGCGTGGGCGTCTTCATCACAGGGCGAGGGGCTGTCAGGCCCCGGCGTGGGCTTGTGGTTCTGCCGCTTCTAGCCGGGAAAGGCTGTGGCGTGTTCGGGGCCCCGTTTGGTGTGGATGCGTGACGCAAAGTCAAATGAAGTTACGAAAATACGGCGAGGGCAGAAAGTTTGCTGCAAAATGTGAGAGCCTTTCCCACCGAACCATCTGTTTATTCAACAACTTCTTATTTTTATAAATAAAATTAATAAAACCAAGTACTAATATCAAAAGCCAATAAAACAACTTTATGAGTGCACCCTGAAAAGAATCATAAATATTTTTCCTCTGTGTTTATTGCTCATATCTGTTCATTTCTTATTTATTGCTTTGTTGCTGTTTGTTTAATGCAAACACTAAAGCTAATACATTTACATATAATATTTTGGTCAATGGTGACTCTTTAACAGAACATTGGTGGAATATTCAAAGCCACCTCCTCCTATAGTCTTTATAGTCTAGTATTTATAAACAACACTTATTTTGACCAGTGAATGTTTACTTTGTTTAATATGCTTGGTATTCTGCATTTTCACTCTCTGTATCTTTTGGGTAAGTTCCTGCATCCGTGTGGGGCACAGACGGTGTTGTTTTTGTTTTATTATATTTTTATTTATTTTGCACTGTACTTGTCATGGGTGTCCCAGAGATTATTCAGAACAGACGCCATGGAAACCGGTGTCATGATGACACACAACATGAAGTCAGTCTGCGGTGGCAGCAAAACAGACTGAATAAATAGCCTGATTTCACCTGAAGCTGGGGGGAGACATTTCACAGGCAACTCGAGGTGCTGCCAGAGCCTCTTTCGTGTCGACTGGGGCATCTCTGACCTGCCCTACTGCTGCAACTTCGCGCTGCAGAGAAAGTAGGAAATCTGTGTGGCCGAATGGTGTAAGCAGAGTCATCCTGAGGTCAACGCTGCACTGTGGGAGGAAGAGACGGAGGGGGGGATGAAGAAAGAAATGGGTTGAGCTGTCATGAAGAGCTTCGGGACGAATGACCAGCCGGAGATTCCCCTTCTGAGCTGAACTCGGTACACGGCTCGGAAAATGAGTCCCCTCTATGCAGGGATCAGGTTGTTATCAGACACTGAATTGAACAGCCACAAACACACAGCGGGATTAAAGCCCTTCTGTTCTTAATAAAATCTCAGCATCCCTGTGGCTTTGTCAGCTCTGAAAGCGATCCCTTCCATGAGCCAAGGTCCTCATCTCGACATGCATATCCTCATCAAACCGGAGACTGACGCTAATTGGGTCTCCACTTGTTCCCCCTCTTTGATGTCTCACCGGGACACAAGATGTTCAGTTTTGTAATTTTGCCTCCTCCTAAAATATCCTTCTTTGCATGTTATGTTCTTCCAGATACTGTATCAGATAATTCTGTGGGGTACCTTGTATACATCTGCACTGTGATGCTGAAGACTTCAATCCCAGCTTCCCCCACCACATCTTACTGGCTCCATATTACCCCCTTGCATCCCACCCTTTTCTGTAACTGATTCAGAGTTCAGTGCCAGGGGCCCTGGGGAATGAGGCAGCGGTTACCATCAGCAGGATGGCAGCCCATCACGGGCTCCAGGCACATAATCTGTCTCCACCTCAGCCGCCTTTGGATTGGGAGGAAGCTCCTGAAAACATAGGAAGAACAGGGAACCACCTCACATGTGAATGCGGGGCAGGTGTCGAACCTCGGCTGTGGAGGTGTGAGGGCAGAGGCTACCCAATGAGCCTCTCTCCGAGTCTAATATCCCGCAGTGCCTAAGGGAGTTTCTGATTAGGAAACGTTCATTATTACCCTCTTGTTCTGCTTACAGCTAAATGTTCCTTCAATGGATCATTAGATTACTTGTCATCTGGCAAACCACACAGACCAAATTACCTGTCTGCATGCTGTATAATTTATTACCTCTGCTAAGACAGGGTTATGTTCACCAATTGCGGGTCAAGGCGGCACCTCTTCCGTACTTCGCCTCCCGGTGCAGTCGTTCGTGTGCGGCCTTCTTGCATCCCGAGGTCGGCTGTGTCCAAACAGCACTCGTTAATGGGTCACTTGTAAAAACCATCTGCGCAAATTCCCAGTCATTTAATGTTAGAATTACACAGCAGTGCTGTCTCAGACCTGCAAGCCAGTGCTGGCAACGGCTCACACGGATCTGCTATAGATAGATACCATCAAGCCCATATGCGGACTGCGCTTAAATCACAAAGGGAATTTAAGCTGTTTTCTATTTCCGTAGATATTTGGGGTTACTCTGGATAAGGTACACTGTAGGGCTGTGTCATAACGCTGAGCTGTTGTTTAATATTTTTCTCTGATGGTCAGACTTGCATTCCATTTTAATTCTCTAGCCATCTGACTCAGATATCTGTTTTGTTTTCCTGTACATTATTTTTGTATTATTTATATTTTTAGCTCATTTTGACTAGCAAATTTAACCAGATGTTCACCATGGCAGTTATAGTACGTGCTTCTGTGGAACATGTAGATCACCATTAGGGTTTTGGGGGTCAAATCCAAATGCCCTAAATTACTAGTGCAGTGGAAGAAAGACTTCCATGGGTCATAGCGATCTGGGCTATGATCTCAGGAGGTACAAGAGAGGGAGCATCATTTATGGGATGCCAGATTATCGCAGTTTGGGCTCCTGTTTTACTTTTATTTTCATATTTTATTTTTATACAAAAACAACATACAGTTAAGAAAGCAGGATTAGCAAGTCTATGGAGCAATCAAGAATTAAGGGCCTTGCACAAGAAACAAATAGTTATATCACTCTGCTGATGCTGGGATTTGACCCACCAACCTTCTGATCACAGGTATAGCATCTTAACGCCTCTGGTTCACCTAACCATGTGTTTTTGGACTGCAGGAGGAAGCTGTGGTATACAAAGGAAATATGCATAACCCAGGGCAGACATGCAACAAAGAGCAATGGCAGGGAGTTAAATCCCAAAACCTGCTGGTGTGAGACAAGAGTGGTAGCCACTAAACTACTGAACCAACAAGAGCAATTCACCACCTGACGTACCTAAAGTGTCTGCCATTAGAAGGGAGCCTTATTTAAGGGTCCCTTATGCAACAACTTGAGACTGACACTTCACCGTCTGGTTTGATGCATTTCCTGTGCCAATAAAATAGACAAGAAAAATGAGAAGATCTGTTTGTAAATGTACTAAGTGTAGAAAAAACCGAGCTAGAGTCGCGGGGACGGGAAGCTGAGAATGTGTACATCCTCGTCCAATTGGCAGAACATAGGATGAGCCCAAGATTAGAGCATAATCAGTGCATGAATGCAGTTACGCAGAGTGCGTCTGTGTGAAACGGAGAGAGCACACATAAACGGATTACGCTCTGCACGCTGTGCCTAAGCTGGGAACCGGTGCCGTCACAGCCCGGCCGATCCTGGTGAATGGGCCCATCTATAGTTCCACCAGGGGCCTCAGTGTGGTTTGATTACTCCAGCATCAGCAGAAAAACATCAGGCTTTTGTAACTCAGTTAGTTATAGTCTGGCACTAATAATGCTAAAGTTGATTGATTATAAAGTTGAGTTTGATTCCCATACAGGCCATCTGTTTTCCTCAAGAATTTCCCCCAGGCGTGAATAAATCTTATTTTACGGACCTCATCATCGGCTGATACTCATTTCATCTACCAGCAGTGTTGCACGCCTCACTGTGCCACATTGTACTTGTGTTCAGAAGGCTGTTGGTTCAATTCCCCGGGTCGGCAGAGTGATTTTGCAGTTGGGCCCTTGAACAAGGCCTTTAACCACCCATTTGCTCCAGGGTCCAGCTGACCGCACTCTCTCAGTTGTACATCTTGTCCGGTAAAAGCATCTGCTAAGTAAATGTGGTCCCTTACTCCGTATAGGGTGACCAGTGCCAGGGAGGGACCAAGGGGACAGTGAGGGAGCAGCACTACCCTGCAGAGTGCTGAGTCATGAACTTGTCAGGGCCTCATTAGCGAACACGAAGCTGCCCGTCACCCTAACACTTCAACTGAGGGGTGCCAACCTCTCCCCCTTCACACACCCCCAAATGTGCCACTGCGTAGTTATTAAGCAATCAATCTTTAAAGTGCTGGAATGCTGGACCACAATTGTAAAAACCTCACAGGAGGAGGACACATCAACAGAAAAGCATACGAATCTTCCTTCCCGAGAATGTGACATTGATAATTTGGTTCTAATCTGCATCTATGGCCAAACAGTCCAAATTTGCAACTTTCAGTCTAAAGAGAGAGAGGAGCTGTGAGCTGTAATCGCAAGTTAATATCAGAGGAGCAGCTACAGCCAACTGTAAATTCAGTTATGAAATCAAAGTCCTTCCTCGTACAGTATTTATTCAACAGTGGATGAAGTGCAGTGCTCTGGCATTAAGAGCCGGAGCTCTTCTGGACGCGAGTGCATTTGTGAGAGAGCGTTCCTTCCCTCGGGGTAAGAAGGGCACGCCGCATCCTCCACAGGCAGTCCGCCAGGGCCCTCCTCATTTCTAAATATATCCTCGATACGGAGGCAGACGTTTTAAGCGATCCCTCATCTAAGAGACTGGATTCCGTCTCCCCTCCTCCCCCCCCCCCACCACCCAGGAGGGAAAATGAAAAATGCAGGGGTTTGAGTTCAGCCGAGTCTTGGGATTAAGCTGGAAACCAGGGAACGTGCAACGCGGATGCAGCGGCACCTGGTTGAGAGGAAATCTCTGGGGCTGAATCCACTCCTCTCCTTTGATCTTTCTGTCTTTGTGCCGAATCGCTCACAGGGAGAGATACACCTCTTTCTGGCTGTTTTGGGCGTGAGCTATCCTCGCTGCCGCACATGCATGGATAAAAACCCCCTAAATGTCATCATGTGAGAGCCGTGCGTTTCGGGAGCTGGAACACGACGTGGAGGGACGACAAGGAAGCAGCGTCCAAGGCCAGTGTCCAGGCAGCCTCTGATGTAGTAAAGTAGAGAGGCTCTTTAGGGAGGGGCTTAGCAGCAGCTGAATCACCGTGCGTGGGAGTGTAAATATCCTGAAAGGGGAGTGTGGAGTGCCCACATGTGGCACCAGGTCCCCTCCCTGCTCCCTTTCTCTTCCTCCTGAGCTCTTAAACCCGTCTGTGTGCTCGCTTTTCTCCACCCAGAGAGGCTGGGCAGCAAACCGGCCCTGTCCGACGAGTGGGAAAGGGGAGGGAGCGGGGGGGGGAGGCTGGCAGTCTGAGGGTGGAAGAGAGGGATTCCATAATCTCATACGTCTGCCACACAATGTGCTGCGGTGCAGGCAAGATCGGTAGGCAAACATTAGGCAGCGCTGCCGTGTGACCATATTGCAAAAGTGACCCACCGTTGTGCTGGGAAAAAGCAAACAGTCCACAGTGCAGGTTGTTGCTTAACCGGATTCTCTCATAGCCATTAATCCATCCAAACAAAAGAGCTCTTTGTTAACTAGTATTGTCTGTTTATCAAACACATCACTTAATTAGCCTTATTAGATAATCCAAATGAAACATTCCTTTGTCAGACATACTGATTTATAAAAAGCAGCTAAAAATAACAACAAAATGTATTACTCTTTTAAACTGAAAAAATAGTGCCCTACATTTTACATCTAACCAAACAATGATTAGATAGATAGATAGATAGATAGATAACCAGCCACCATATGCGACTGACTTGAGTTTAAGTGTAATTTTTCCAATTACAGTATATACAGCACATTCATTCAGTTGCTCTGATTTTTTTTTCAAAATGTCCAGCAATTATGGGAATTCTCGCAGTAAGTCTCCTTAGTTGACACCAGTGATTTAACATCTAACAGAGCCTTTCTATTTTGGGCAGACAATGAAGAAAACGGAATTGCACTACATGCTTGTCTGGGCACGGGTGAGAGGGTGTAGCATAGGTGGAGGGAACTCGACAATTATAGCACCAGACCTTGCTCTTCCAAAAACCGAACGTACAACCAGTACAACTGAAATGCATCATTAAGAAACTGATTTTACGTGTAGTTTACGTGTAACTGTTCATCATACGAACTAAAATGTAGATTATTTCTGTTCTGGTCCACCTTCATATGTGTAAAAGACAAATAACAGTAACGATATATACGAACACCGAGACAACTGGCGTCATTATTTTGATAATAATTGCTCGGTGTGTTGCATTTAGGGTAAGGTCAGTAGGGTTTTTTTCTGCGATGTGGCAGAATGCCTGTACTCGGCCCGGCTCCCCGCTGGCCGTCGGTGCGATGTGATGCTTGGTATTCCATGCAGCGGCCTCCCACGCTACGCAGCCGCCCACGCCAGGATCTGCGTCACGCAGGCGCGTGGGAGTGCGCGAGCAATGTAGCAAGAGCGGAATATCCCAAATCTAGCGGCAGGGGAGGAGGGGGAAACCAACAGCTCCCGGGCCCTTTTTTACTCAACCTCTTAACGCCGAAGTCTGGCTACACAGTGCGAAGGGCAAGCGAGAGAGTGCGGGTATTAACGTTTGAATGCGCTTCTTTGCGCTCATCACCGGGACCCGTGTGCGTAGCCGACACTCCTCCTCCCCCACCCCTTTCCAGCAGGACGTCTGGAGAAGCGTCCTGACAGTCCTGACAGTGACAGGGCGATCGGCAATAACTTCTGGCTGGACACGTGAAACACAATAATCCCATAAAGGCAAAGGAAATTGCCGGAAGGAGAATAAGAGATAAAGGTACGTGCTTAATGGTGCATATATGAAATAGAAACAAACATACTGTCTTCTTTAAGGAGCTGTCGGTACTTGCGTGTCTGACACGTACATGGGTAATGTTTTTTTTTAGTTATTGCGCTCCATGTGCTCGGTACTTGTCGGTTAAATGAGTGAAGCGTTGTCCGTCTTGCTTGGAAGAACGGGACGTATTGCGATCCTGTGGGTGAGTCCCAGTGATATCCAGAAAGCTGGAATAGCGCCGGTGGGCGTCGCGCAGCAGCTGTGTAAAGAAAGCATTAAATGATGCAGTCTTTGCTTTTCCCATTTCTTCACTTTCTCCCTCATGTCCCTTTTCACTTTATTGTATCTTGAGTTGTATTAATTCACAATATGTAGTCTGAAGTGCGCGAATTATTCTAAACATCTAGGGGGTGTGCAAACGTGAAGCGTCTGCGAAACTTCGTAATTGCTGAATAATAATTAATCAGAAGTACGTTTTGAAAATGCAACATACCCGACCTTTTACTAACTGAAAGGTGGACATGTTTTTGTATTGTAGTATCGCATATAATTCACTGATTCTATAGTCAGTCAGCTCAAATAAAACTTGCAGAATATCCAGTCTGAGTGTAGCTGTTAATGTGCTATGTGAATTATACGGCACAGATTAATATAAAATGCTTTTTGTACTGTACGCCCAGGATTTAAACAAACTGGAGTGGTCTGTTGCTGCCTTCTGAGCAACTGAAGCTCTTCCCTTTGTGGCCTTCTTTATAAACTGGGATAACAAATCATTCTACTACAACGGGGGAAACGGTTATTGTTGTTTTTTTTACATCAGTGTGTTATCTCACCAGTTACGGTGCACTTTTGGCATTGAACATACCTTTTAAAGAAAATGCATGAATATCCTGCAGCTACTTTAATAATCACAGATGAGCAGTCGGAGTAGTAAATCTACGGATGTGAGTGCATGGTGTGTTATGTGACCCCTTAATGGTGTCACGATATGACGTTCATAGCCTACCTAAACACAGAAATTAGATATTTGTAATATTAGTGTGTAGCCGTGTTATGCACAACTGGCTGACAATGATCATGTAACGAAAAATGATTAGACCTCAAAAAATTGCAAGTGAACTTACTGTCATACAGAAACTATGTCATGATTCGTGTTTATATTCACGTACGAAATGAATAATGAATAACATATGTCTTTAGTTTGGCTGATAATATCTTTGTAATATATTTGACTTTGCATGACCCACACCCTATATAAAGATGATACTGGGGCTTAAAAGTAATATAGACAGATTTCTTAGAGATCAGAGTACGGGCAGTTTGCATATACTTTTGAGTTTAACTTCAAAGATGCCCAGTTCTGCTATCGCGGCTTTGCCACAATTCTGTAAAACGTGGTCTATTCTACGACTGAGTATAAGAGTTACTGAGTAACTTTAATGCGACTCAACTCAATTGAAAAGCAGCATCAGGTTCATGTTAAATATACCTGCCCCATTTCTGTCGTGTCTCTGTTGCTTAAGTGTGTTTTATCTTTCCCGTCTCTCGCTTCCCATTCATCGATCTGCAGCCGTATCTCCGGTAAGACGATTCTTTGCAAGGTGAGCAGTGACGTGCACTAATCAAGAAGCAAAGTGATATTTCTAGTGTAGAAAAGTAATGATTTGACGTGGGCCTATTATTAGAGACGGGAGAATCCCACAGGTCCCTTATATTCTCCCTTCTACATCATGCCGAGACAATGAAGTTGAATCGATTTTGAGACAATAATCTATGATGGTTTACTTATTGGAAAACAGGCTCATCTACTTATACATTATGCGCGATGACGCTTTTGTTATTTCCTCGGTCCCAGGATGAGTTGGGAGTCTTCGTGGTTTGTGTGCATATATCTCTCAGCGCCTTTCTTATTACTGCAGTCACCTTTCGTGTAATTTCGATTCAAGAAAGGCGTTTCTCTCTGTTATGTAAGGCGCCCGCTTTCGTTTTCCGTCAGGCAGCCGCGGTTCTAGCGCCGTCGCCGGGCCGCTGCTGTACGATCGCCGGCGTCGTGAACTCTGGCTTTAGTGCGCGGGCGTCCGGACCTTGACAACGGGTGTCTGCGATGACAAGGCCGATCGTAGGGGGGTGTCAGACCCAGGAAAATCGAGTCCAGCGCTGATGGCATGTTTACAAACAAGAGAAGACAAAATATCTTTTTTTTTTTGATGGATGAAGCCTGGAGCATAATTAAGATCGCCATCGGTTTCTTGGCGCAACATCTGACAAGCCTATCCAAATAAAGAAAACGATGTTAAGTAAAGAAAGATTGCACGTGTAGTATACTTTGCTTTACCTCTCTTTTTCACCTGAGGACGTACTCCACTATGCAAATAGCATTCATGTCACACTGGTGAACCGGTACAGAAACAGTTTGAACTGTCTACCAACTTAGGGATGCCAGTTCAGATCATTAGATCTAAATCTAGTTCCAGTTCAGTTCTAAGATTTAGGCCTGCAGCATTTACATTTATTTACATTTACTTTTGTCCAAAGCTGCATAGGCATACGGAAAGCTTAGAGTCAGAGAGTAGGGTCAGCCAGCATCCAGCACCCCTAGAGCAGTTGGGGTTAAGGTCTATGCTCAAAGGTACTGCGATATGACTCCTCTACTAGCTATGGGATTCAAACCCATGACCTTCCACAGAAGAGCACTGATCCCTAACCTGGGCGTTTCCTGGGAGCCGTTCCCCAGCAGCCCTGTCGAAGCAAGCATATCCTGCACAGTTCTTGTGTGGCTGGCGGGGGAAGGGCTGGCTGTGGGCCTCATCACTGTCAGGTACAGCTTGCTTGACAGTGCCAGCGTGGGAGGCTGTCACGCCAGTCCATGAAATCCCCCCACATTGTGACCGCTGCATCCCCCGGACGGGGAACCGCCAGGACACCCCCTGCCGGTGAGATTCACAGCCAATTAGAGGGCTTACGTGTCTTTATTTATGTCAGTCTGCAGATGGTTCCTTCGTGGTGCCTTCGCATCTCTTGCAGGAATGTGGACAGCGAATGTTTCACCTTTTTTATGGATTTTGGCGTGTAAAACGGCCTCAGTAGGTGCCCGAAGTCAATCAAATTACAAATAAACACATCCAGGGCAGTAAGACTCTTCAGAAATGAAATC
Source organism: Cyphomyrus plagiostoma (assembly GCA_019775915.2). NCBI lineage: Eukaryota > Metazoa > Chordata > Actinopteri > Osteoglossiformes > Mormyridae > Cyphomyrus > Cyphomyrus plagiostoma. The sequence goes on from JABFEA020000038.1 coordinate 6,956,402, forward strand.
TCCTTTGGTGTTTTTTGGCTACGCGCTCTGATCTGTGGTAGGAGCATAACGGCTGGTGACCGTCAGCTTCACATGAGGGTATGTCCGCTGCGCCACATGGCGCCCGCCCTTCTGCCTCTTGACATTTTGCTCCAGACTAGAGATGCCTCCCTGCAGCCTGTCAATCGCCACAGTAACCCCAGGGGCCCCCGTCATGCCTCTATATCTCATTCTAAGGAGCAGGGGGGGGATTTTGTGTTAGGAGTTGTCACAGTAAGGTGATGTGCCATTGGAAATGCGCCTAAGGGCAGAAAATTATGGCGGGAAAAACACAGCAAGGGGGAGTCTGGAGGGAGGGAATATTTGTAGCATTTAGAAATTCAGAACTGCCTTAATTAGGGGGAAGGAAGTAAACTTAGCATAAGCTTAGCAAACAGCCTGCAGTTGTGCACAGATGAAACACACTGAGGGAAGATTAAAAAAAAAAAAAAAAAACATGGAAATAATATGCTTCGTCTTCCCGGCGAGGCACCCCACCTTCCTAATCCTGCACCCCCTGCCCCATCCCCCCACCCGCCCCCGTTTCCTTATCCCGCTTCTCCTTACGGGCTGCGTCTGGCAGAAAGATATCGGCTTGCCGGGATCAGGGAACAATTCCGGTGCACAGGAGTGGTGCCGAATGGGCCCGCCCACGCTCACTGCAGAGGTGGAGTGTGGTATGTGTCTCTCCCAGCAACTGGCCCGGCGCTCTGACAGGGGCTCTTATTCTCCGTGCTCCGGCAGGATGGGGGCGCGCTCCGCTAATAGGCCACCCCTCCCTCCCTCTTTCTCTCTCTCTCTCTCCCTCCTCCTCCTCTTTCCTCCCTGCCGGGTTTTCCTTGTCTATCTCACTGGCCCTCTGTCCCACGCAGGTATGGCAGCACCAACTATACCCAGGACCCTCGGGGAGCTGCAGCTCTACCGCATCCTGCAGAGGGCCAACCTGCTGTGCTACTACCAGGCCTTCATCCAGCAGGGCGGCGACGACGTGCAGCAGCTGTGCGAGGCCGGCGAGGACGAGTTCCTGGAGATCATGGCGCTGGTGGGCATGGCCAGCAAGCCGCTGCACGTGCGGCGCCTGCAGAAGGCACTGCGCGACTGGGTTACCAACCCGGCGCTCTTCAACCAGCCGCTGGCATCGCTGCCCGTCTGCAGCATCCCTGTCTATAAGTTGCCTGAGGGTTCACCGCTCGCCAAGGTGCCCAAATGTGCGGCTGTCGGTGGCGCCGACGTGGGCAAGCCGGACGCCGCCGGCTCGTCGCCTCTGCAGGGTGGCAGTGAGCCGCGCTTCTGGGCGAGCTCCGGGGGTGACAGTGAGCCCAGCCTGTCCCCGGCGGAACTGGGCTCGCCGGCCTCCCCGCGCGACGGCCTGGAGGCGCTGGACGCGGCGGCCGTGCGCTCAGTGGCGGAGTGCGTGGAGCGCATGGGGCAGGCGCTACCCCGCAGTGATGCCGCCGCCGACATCAGGGAACAGCTCAAGGGCAACAAGAAGCTGGCCAAGATGATCGGGCACATCTTTGACCTGGCCGAGGAGGACCCCCGTCGAGAGGAGGAGGTGCGAAAGTACAGCGCCATCTACGGACGCTTTGACTCCAAGCGCAAGGACGGCAAGCACCTGACGCTGCACGAGGTAGAGCTGAGAAAGAAATGAACGTACGAATGGGGGAGTCAGGAAAAGAGTCAGTGGCTAAGCAAGTGAGTGAGCAAACGGGAGCGAATGGATGAGTGAGTCAGCGAATGAGTGAGTGCTAAACAGATGAGTGATTGATGTGAGCAAATGAATGAGTTAGGGAATCAGTAAGTGAATGAGTAATGTGTGATGTGCGATTAAATGAGTGCGTGAGGGAATGAGCGAGTGAGAGAGAGTGAGTGAGCGAGTGAGTGAGAGAGAATGAGCGAGTGAGTGAGAGAGAGTGAGTGAGCGAGTGAGTGAGAGAGAATGAGCGAGTGAGTGAGTGAGCGAGTGAGTGAGAGAGAATGAGCGAGTGAGTGAGTGAGTGAGAGAGAGTGAGTGAGTGAGAGAGAATGAGCGAGTGAGGAAGGGCACCATCAAGATGAATGTGGTTTTGACCCAGGATGACTTTGTAGCATGAAACCTGTGGCAATGTCAGGGTCCTGCAAAGACTCACCGATTCAGGTATGAGCAAGACCCCAAACCCTAGGGGCACATTTCTGACCCCCAGCCTCCTCCCTCCCACAGCTAACCGTGAACGAAGCGGCTGCACAGCTGTGCATGCGGGACATGGCGCTGCTGACACGCAGAGACGAACTCTTCGGGCTGGCCCGCCAGATCTCCCGCGAGGTCACCTACAAGTACACCTACCGCACCAGCAAGTAAGTCCGACCCCCCCAGCCAGACCCTGCTACCCAGTACCTCCCCACCCTTGAGCTCGTGCTCATGTCATGTCCACATCCTTTGATTTTCCGATGTCTCATGCCAGTAGTTCCGTGGCAAAGGTTTGTTTTTCCGTTGCCTCTCTAGTGGAACAAACTGTGACAGCCCATAATGAGGCGTGAAGGATCTAGAACAGAGAACGGGGTCTCCGGTCAAACCGCTCTGACAGCAATCCTCCTGTAGTCAACAGATCAGTCAGTAAATCACTTACAAACTTTCCTCTTCTGAGACAATAATAATGCCATAATTGTTTTAAGTGCTTAAGTTTGCATCGTTTTAGTATCAGTTGCTTTTCTCTGTCAAAGGTGATTTATTTGAATTGCACCTAGACTCCTCGATCTGAAACAAGTTGTCTCTCAAGTTTGGGCCTCTCTTTCGTTTCATTATTTTGCACCCAAATGACCAGTCTCTCTAGTGCAGGGGTCTCCAACTCCAGTCCTGGAGAGCTATTATCCAGTCGGTTTTCTGTCCCACTTGGCTTCTGATGAGCCACATCTGCTCCTGGTATTTACCTGAGAACAGGTGTGGCTCATCAGAAGCCAGGTAGGATAGAAAACCTACTGGACAGTAGCTCTCCAGGACCGGAGTTTGAGACCCCTGCACTAGAGAGACTGGTCATTTCTGCAGTACTGGTCCTCTGTGGCTTTTCCTTGTTCCTTCACCTAAGGGCAAAAAAGGACCCAACTTTCTGCCCCCGTTTCTGCCACAGTACTCAGCAGCCATGGAGATATTTCATGGTAAAACTTTTTTTTTGAAAGCCAGAGGAATCCTCTAGTAGAAAAGCTAAACATAGCAGCTGAAACATGATGTGAGTTGAGTTCTGCTCATGGTCCATGTCTAAGGCCGCTCTGGTGGCATCTCGTGTTGCATCTGGAGCTCTCCACCACCAGCACCATGAGTCGTGGGTAACGTTTGAGTCGCCACTCTCGCAATAGCAATGCTGCCGATGTCTCTAAAATGCCATGGCTGGGTGTTGAGTGTTTTACCCGAGTCTTGGGATCATTCCTTTTCTTGTTGTTGTTTCTTGCCGACTAGCGTGATGCATCGTGCTTTATGATGACAGGGTTACGTGCTTCGATGAGTCGGACAAGGGTCTCATTGTGCACCTGTATCTGACTCCTCTTATTTTCCTACTTGTTTCCCCGACAGAGGATTAACAGTGAATCTCTCTCTCCCGCAGATCTCGGTGTGGAGAAAAGGACGAGCCTTCTCCTAAGAGGATAAAGACTGAGGTAGGTGGGCTGGGTCTTTTGTTCCGCAGTGTGTGGAGGGCATAACTGGCAGCACTGCTGTAGACGCCTGTAGAAGCACAAGGAGGTTTGCTTAGTGCAAAGGGACACTTTGAGCATTTGGCCCTGATCTAATCTTTCAGTTGTTGTAGAAGCCCTCTGTGACCCCATTCGTTATGCATTTCGGCCTCCTGGTTGGAATTGACAGGCACGACCGAACCTTCCGGAAGCGCATGGCACCCAAACCGGAGGTTTTGGACACTTGTGACCCCGAAAGCTACTGTGGTGGGGTCGGGGGTTCTCCAATGATGGGTTCTTAGGAGCCCATTGGTAGAGAACTTTTAAGTGCGAGAGGAAAACAGTGAGAGTGGATGTTGAAGGATGCGGGGCAGGGCAGGGCAGGGTGGGGATGACCTTTGTTGTTTGAATAGCTGCTTCTCATTGGCCCCGGGGTATGTGGGCGGGGTGACTGGGAGGACGTCCCCCAAGGCAGCCTGTGTACAGGGAGGTGGAGTGCTTCTCCCATCTCCAGCGGGATGGAAGGCTGTAGGCCTCACAGGACGTGACGTGGTATCTCCACACCCTGCCATGGCTTAGGGGGTGGCTCACCTGACCAGTTATTATGTCTTTGGTATGGTCCGTGGAGCTTTATCTGCTCTGCATCAGACTTGATGTTCGTCCTGTGAAGAAACCTTTTGTCTTCATGTTGTTGCTGGCAGTCGTCCGCTGACCCTCTTCACTGGCAACATATTTGAGTGGCTGCCAGACATCTGATATGTGTCTTCTGGAAACTCCCTCCGTCCCACGGTCGCTGTCCAGACCCCACGGACGTCCCGGGGAAAGCTGGGGTTCACGGCACCCCCTACCCCACCCCCAGTCACTCTGACGCAAACGCCAGGCAGTTGGAAACTTCGGTTTTCTTCTTCCACACAAGCCTGTGTGGCCGCTTTATTAGGTGATAAACGCCCAGTGCCCCCCCCACAGTTTTTTTTTTTCGAGTGTGGCAGCCCTAACAAGCTTGAAGTTTTGCGTAGATCATCCTAATCGTTTATGTCACAGTCTCGCGCTACTATCCATGCACTTCCATCGGTAAGGGTCTTTGACTTGTCAAGAAGGTGGGCTAAATGTACATCCCCCATCAGGCCTCAGTGTCTCTGCCCCTCCCTCCCCCCACCCCAGAAAAACCCCCCTCACACACATCATTAAGAATTAGCCGCCCGCCCACGTTCATGGCGATAAGCTTGACTGAGATCAATCACACGCCTACCCATAGTCCTGAGGTGCTTCTGACGTCATCGGGTAGGCGTGCTTGGAATCACCCACGCCCATACTCGGCAGCCATGAACGGCACTGCCGCTGGGAGATTGCACGCTCGCTTATGCACAAGAGTTAGCTGCCGGACGCCCGCCCGCTTACGCTAGTGCCACCAGGGGGCGGGGACGAGACAGGGGAAGCATTGGCTGGGGGCACCGGCTCAAGGGCGTGGCCCTGTGACGCCAACGCTCTTTGCTCGGGCCCAACCAATCCCCAAGGGCTGCTAATGTGAGCACAGGTCCTTTTGTTTACCGGTACCTTCCATCTGACTCATCCCTGCTGCACGCATTAATGTTAAACTTTGAGGTCCTTGCCGCCATCCTTCTGGGCTTTGTGATGCGTTGGCGGTTAAAGTGGCGTTAAATGTCAAGCGTGAGGAAGGCACAGAGCCCAGGGGACGTGGCCAAGGGTGGAGGACTGAAATCCCTGGCTTAACGCATTTTAAAAAAGCGCTTTTCCCTTTGTACATGTCAGATGGATGGTCTGGGGCCTTTTTCCCATCTCTCTCGTCATACTCTTCAATGTGGAAGTAGGTCAGGTCTGAGTTAGCAGTCTGCAGGAGGCCTGATAGAGGGCGCTAGAGGTCAGGTCTGCGTTAGCAATCTGCAGGCGGCCTGATAGAGGGCGCTAGAGGTCTGGTCTGCATTAGCGATCTATAGGAGGCCTGATAGAGGGCGCTAGAGGTCAGGTCTGCATTAACGATCTGCAGGAGGCCTGATAGAGGGTGTTAGAGGTCAGGTCTACATTAGCGATCTGCAGGAAGCCTGATAGAGGGTGTTAGAGGTCAGGTCTACATTAGCGATCTGCAGGAAGCCTGATAGCGGGCGCTAGAGGTCAGGTCTGCATTAGCAATCTGCAGGAGGCCTGATAGAGGGCGCTAGAGGTCAGGTCTGTCAGCAGTCCGCAGAAGGCCTTACACATGGACACTCGACCTCGGGTTTGAGTTAGTAATCCACCGAAGGCTGCATAGAGCACTTTAGCAAAGGTCATGTCTGAATTAGTGAGCTGAAAGACTTACGATGTCCCTAAGAATCTGATGTAAGAGGGTCTCCTTTATCTGTGCATGCTAATGTGCTAAGTGCCATTTTCTGTTTGGCCTCAGGAACAAGGCTTCTTTGACCTCCAGGAGGCGCTGCGTGCAATTTCAATACGGCAGGAGACGCTGAAGGAGCAGCTGGCCCTTGCCAAATCGAAAGGAGAGGAGGCAGTGGTGCGAAGCATCCAGGTACCTGAGCTGCTCAGGACCCCGGGGGAAGGGCGTCCATTCATCTGCCTGTCTCCTTGTTCCGGGGCCTCAGCCCAGCTGTATTGCAGCGTGGTGCGCTTGGGCGGTCGACAGGGGCGTGTCACTGTCCCCTGTGCCAGTCCCATCTGAGTCACAGATTAGGCCTGACGGGAAATAAGGGCTCAGAATAACTGGGGGCATGAGTCACTCCGGTGACGGGCAGCTGCAGGGGCTTAGCGGGGAGCGGGGACCCACCCCTCATGCCCCCGCGGGTCCCCAAGCCGACAGCCTGCCATCAGCTGCTCATCTCAGAGCTGGGTGCGAATTAAGACAAGCGTGATGTGACAGCAGGCGACAGAAGCACCTTTTAATTGAACGTGAGGGGGTCTGGAGTGTAATATCTGGGTGGATGGCTGGGTTAGTGCCCATGATCGATTCAAGTCCCATGGTTGGTACGGTTTCAGCATTGGGCCGCAGAGCAATAGCCCAAACCCCAGATTGCTCCAAGCGCAGGCTGCCCCTGATTTCACAAAAATGCCCGTTTTGGACAGAAGCATCTGCTAAATAAACAAAAAATATGCAATTTCCCACCGATTTCCGGGCAGAGATTGATTTTGCTGCTGTTACGGAATGTCTAATGATGCAGGACTTGCGAAGTTTTCCTTCTTGATCTTGATCAGACTAAACAGGAAGAAGTCGGTATGCTGAAATGAATCTTTCATAGCAGGAATTTAAACATGAGCAAGCAATGGCCCATCAAGGCTGTCCATGGCCTAGATAGTCAGCACGGGGGTGCAGCAGGATATCACGGTGTGTGGCTCTGTGCGTGTCCAGCATCCTGTGCGTATGTGGCGGTGGACCAGTCAGCCAGCGATGGCCTGTATCGGCGTCAGACATTAGCACCGTCTGTGACATAGCCAGTGGAACGACAGAGCCTGCATGCGGCCCTTTGTCTGACAGGATCTCCCTGTGGAGACATAGGGGATATGACAGCGAGAGACCAGACGTGTTACACCAGAAGGGGGGGGGGGGGTGGTAATATATATACATTTTATTATAGTTGGGAACCACCAGTACAGAAACACTGCCTTAAATCTGTGTGGGTGTGGCTCTCAATGTGTGTGTATCTGTGTTTCTAAGTGTGTGAGGCCCGGGGGGGGGGGGGGGGGGGGGGGGGGGGGGGGGGGGGGGGGGGGGGGGGGGGGGGGGGGGGGGGGG
>JABFEA020000038.1:6971568-6996339 GCA_019775915.2 Cyphomyrus plagiostoma
CCCCCCCCCCCCCCCCCCCCCCCCCCCCCCCCGGCCCCCCGCCCCCCCCCCCACTTAGTACGGCCCCCGGGGGGTCGCGGTATGATCCATCTTGTTATGCTTTACATTAACGGGGACAGGGAGCATTAAACAAGCCTTACTACAAAGTTCCGTTTTGTTCAGGCTCTGATCTCTTTCCAGAAGCTCTCCGATAATTAAGTTCATTATAGACACAAGCTGAATTGTGCGGATTCAAGACTACAGCGCCTACAGGAAATGGACACCCCTCCACCAACACCCCCCCAGACTTTCACATTTTATTGTGGTACAACCTGAACTTTTCATGCATTTAATTTGGATTTTTTTCCACTGATCCACACAACCCACTCAACACTTTCCAGAGTTGAGAGAAGTGTTACTGTGAAACAGCAGTTAATGAAAAAATAAACAGATGAACTTCATTAGCTTGATAGCATCTCATCCCACTAAGTAAAGGCTTTATAGACCCACATTTGGCAGAAATGACGAGTGATGAGTCGGCCCTCCACTTCTAGATGGATTAATAGTCAAACACATTCTCGGGGTGAACTTCTCCACGCTTTTACATGTTAATTATGGATCGTTTGTTAACAGAAACCTGGTGGCATGATGCCTCCAGAGCCACCACCTCGTACCTACAGCACACTGGGGATCAATTCCTGTCTCCCCAGCCCTGCCTGTGTGGAGTCTGCATGCTGTTCCTATTCGGGTTTCTCCTGCTGTTCAGAAACATGTTGCTGGTTGAGTTTGTAAGCCCAAAAGGCACTTGTATGACTGTGCATGTGCACTGTGGTGCCCTAGTCTACCACCCAGCATGCCCACTGGCATCCTGGGATGGGCGACCGACCATTTATGCTGGATGAATGATTATGGAAGATGAGCTGAATATTTAAGATTGGTACAGATGTTCATCAGCATTCAAGTTGGGGTTTAGTCTGTAGGACAGAGGTTCTATTTTCATAGAGTCCGAAGTGTGTTTGGCTGTGAGTTTTGGATCAGCATCCTGCTCAAACACAACAATGATGCATCAGATTGTTTATGGAAGCTCTTTATCAGCCCTTTGAGGATAAATTAACCCAAACCTATTCTTGCAGAAATACACAAATGAATACCTAAGAACTCAAAAGTTGACTTTTGATTGTTGAAGAATCAATTGGAAACCATAGCATTTGGTCGTAGTGTTTCAAGTCACCCAGCTGCTTTTCAGCAATGAAGAGAATAGTTATCATGCTGTTCTTTTTCCTAGTCTGCAGATAACAGTAGAAAACATTTCACGAAATATACTTTACATGCTACTGATTTCACACGTGGTCTGTCCAGAGACTAACAGGGGCCATTATCGATGTCATTTTGGGGGCATATGTTGATCAAATCATGTTTTCGGTTTTGAAAATTAAAGTTTTAATGAACATTCCCTGTACTTGTTGAAGTTCTTTTCAGGCTCAAGCCAAATTGCATCGCATTGCACCCTAGCCATACTGATGCTTTAGATAATCAGTTTCCATTTATTCCTTATCCGGCACAGTAAGCTGGTAACACAAGCTCTTAAATGAGCACTGAAAGCCTCATGATATAGTTAACTTTGATTTACTCATTTGTTTGTTCGTCTTACCCAGAATTCTCACATCCACTTAATTCCAACGAGCCAGGTCCTGAGGCCAAAATACAGGATGGGGCAGCGGATTCTCTGGAGGGCATTTCTAACAGTTCAAGAAACTGACTTTGAGAAACTGACTTGCTTCCTTCCTAACTAGAAAAACAATTTAAAAAGTCTGCAACTCCTTGCCATTTGCCCAGCCTTAGGGTGGTAGGAGGGTGCTCATACTTGCCCCAATCCCCATGGATTCAGGTCTGATTTCAAATCCCCGGACTGTCCAATGTCCTCCATTCAATTCCCAATCCTCTTCCTGACCTGAATGCATCTGCCATTTGCTGAAGCAGATTTTCCCCTTTTGCAAAATCAGAGCAGATCATCAGAATTTTACATTGGGTCAGCATGTGTGTCATTTCATGAGTGGTACACATCTCCTTTGATGCAAGCATGAGGTTGTGACCTATGATGAAGATACAGAGACAGACTGACCTCGAGGGCTTTAAAACCCTCAGCCTTTCTGTAGTCATTAGCATATGCATCATATCTGCACATTCTGAAAGTCTATAATGACTCACATTTACGCACTTCTTTCCTTTTTTCTGCCCTCCGCGGGCTCTCCTTCAGTCTCACATGTGCACCGGCTGCCTTTTTGCCCAAAACAGTCCTGATAAGAGCCCCGCTGACGCCCACAGCGGCCTCGCTCCTACATAACGGCCACGTCGGGGATGTCGCAGATAGGTCGCCACGGCGAGAAGGACCGTGGGCAGAATCGGAGGCGGTGGGAGGGGAGCTACCGCTAAGCCGTGGGGAACTGAACCAACGTCCTCGGCGTCATTCTAGTTTAACCGACTGCGTTTGAGGAACCGTGGGCGGCGGTAAATGATCTTTTCATGCTTTGCTGTGGGATGGAGCACTCGCGCTCCTCTAATCCGCGATGCGCTTAAAGTCAGCCTCACTTCTCCGCTCTGCGCTCCGGGAATCTGTCCGCGGATGCGCGCACTTTTGAAGCATCGCCGACTTTTATCATTCACGGCCTTTAGTATAAATCCGAGCAGAAATGTGTCACCTCGCTTCCAGATGAGGCAAAGTTTCTGCATATTTGAAGTATTTCATAAGAGTATTCTGGGATTTGTGTAGGCGTGCAGGTGGGATGATTGAACTGTTTTAGATATTTTATTTATGCAGAAGATACTCATTATTCATGCAGTATATACTTTTCAATTGGAACAATGCATAATTGAAATTTATAGTATGTAAGTCAGGTGCGCCACACAATTCGGAATACGTCTTTCTACGTTAACATTTTCAATATTACATTTTGTTTAAGATAATATATAATAATGAATAATTAAACATATAATTAATTACTACACATCGTTGTCTAACGGCAATATTCATACTGTTTTGGTTCAGCATATTGAGTTTATTAAGAATGATGGAGTTATACAGACGTAGTAGGCCGTACCGTACGTTAATGCAGCTGATTGTTTGTTTAATATGATACACTAGACGGGGGAGGCCGCCCCATGGTGAAAAATAACTGGAAACTTTTACTGAGACCTTCCGTTAAGGATAACTCGCAATTCCGTAGCAATATGTGATAAGACAATTGTGCTAAATGGGACCCGAGTGCTTTTGCACGTTTTTTTCTAATAAATCAATTTATGGGATTGTATAGTGAACTGCTTTTTATTTAATCTCACAACATAAATAACATTACGCCTACGTAATACGTGATGTTGAAGCTGACAGTCGTAGTAGTCTTCCTTTGGAAACTTTTTTTAAGACTATGTCTTCTGTTAAATCGGAAAGTCAAAGTGAACTTAATTGTCATCTTACCATATATCAGTATGCAGAGAGACAGGGTGCACAATGTGTACGTAGCGCAAATTAGACATGACACTGCGCGCAAATATTCAGGACGTACAGTGCAATAGTAATACAGCAGTAATAGTAATCGTAATAGGAATAGTAATACATAATACTGAAAATACTAATTCCTTAGATATAGATCCATTTGTTTTATGATTAAATTGCTGCGGGGCGGGGGATGGCTGCCTGTTTTGTAATGGCTGACAGGGTAAACTACTTCAGTCATGAACTGAACAACAGTCAATAACAATGGTGGTACGAATAACTATATTTGTAGGATAATTATCGTTATGGAGGAAGGAATGTGTTATTGAAAACAGTACAGTGAATTTCAAAATCGGTGATAATATAAATAATCAAATTAATTTTACTTAACTGGAAAATAACTTAAAATATTTGTAGAAGTATAGCATGTAATGCTCAACATTTTTCTATCTGGTACATTTCTCAGAAAAATGTAATGCATACCTAAAATGTACCACTAGGTGGTAGGATTTTACTACATATTCACTTCTGTACAGGATATGACGCCCTGTAAAGGAAAATACATGTTTAAGTAGGTTACCTCATGAAAAAAAAAGATCTCTACTATCAAATCTTTGGTCAATCAACGAAAACATTAAAATCTATTTTAGCACACATGGAAACAATTACCAACGCAGGCATTTTATTTGTTGCTGTTGTTGTTGTTGAATATGGAATGGTGTACAGAATAGTTGCTATGTACATGTAAACACGGGCTTCAAAGCAGCAGCTGACATACGTCACGAGGCGTATATCGCATTATCAATAACAGAAGAAAGGTATATTAAGTGTGGCCTAATATGAAGAAGGCACAATTGTTCTTTAATATTTAAAATACTTTTTTTAACATTGTAGTATTCAGGATTATGAAAGATGCCTAATACTCAGGGTTGTGAAACTGAACAAAAGAGGTATTTGACCAGAAAGGTGTATAAAGAGCTTGTGATTACGCAGTATTAATCATAGTATGAATGTAAGATTGTGGAAATGAATGTTCGCTGGCCCCAAAACCTGCAAAAAACACGCCTCGTCACCTATCTTCAGCTACACTGATGACAATAAGTAAATTACTCAGAGCAACTTGGGTGCTGAAGGTTATGTGTGACATTCACAAATCCACATTGTCATGTCCTGCTCATCCGATCCTCCCGTGTGCCATACTCCCTCGCTACCTCGTGTGGAATCCCCGTGTTATCAGCCGTTTTCTGTTGTAGTTGATTAGTCCAATGTAATTAAGTCCACATCAAAGCACATTTCCCCAGTCCTGTCATTGAAGTTGCATGTTTGCGTGTTCTTTGTACAGTTGATTCCTAATAAATCCGTCATTCTCCGATCCTCCGTCTCCCTGCTCCTGCTTCCCCGGTCCATGTTGTGGCACCACATGTTTTATATATAAAAAGTGGTCGGAAAATGATTCTATAAAGTTAACTTATACACCTCATTCTTACTTGGGGCATATAAAATCACTTTATAGATTCAGTGCATTTTTCCCTCGCCTAATCCCTTGAACCCTTCAGTAGATGCATTGAACCACCATAATCTAATTAAAACAATGAAAATTATTTCATGTATCACGGTCGTCTTCAGACTGATTGATATAAGGTGCAGCTATTTATATATTATAAGATACATGTCTTTTGGATAGTTTTGAAGTGGCTGTACCATCAGAGTCACTCTGAAAGGGTGGTGCTTTCTCTATGGATTACTGTGGTGCTATGGTGACTAGGATATCAAGAGGATTACGGGAAAGCCTTTACACTTAAGATTCAGTATCGAGCCTGCAGTTTATCTGTGTCATGCTGTGCGTGACATACGTGACCTCTAGAGTGGAGATATTCAACACCTGTGTTGGTGGCCACTGTAACTGCCTGATGGCAGGATATGATTGGCGGACCAGAAATAACTGGAGTCAGCTAACCCAGGTCCTTAAAGTAATGATGCTTTAATTGGCATCATTATCTGTCCACACAGCTCCTGTATTTATTACAAAATAAACTTCATTTTTTTAGCAGCAACCAAAAACCAAATTGGAATCTGGGTGGAAGCTCACCTAAATTGGATAATTTCCTGTGTTGTTCCTCGATTTTTTAGTTAAAATCCATTTTAGAGAATTTCATTGGGATATGTCGATAATTACCTGGCTACAAACAAAGCTTACGTGGGTGCCCAGTTTCTGTATAAATATCCTTATTTATCATTACGTTAAATTTCAGGCTGGTAAAATATATCTTTCGCCCAGAATAACTGGCTGAGATATGTGGGTTGTACTTACAGAATCAAAACTGGCTTGAGTTACATAAACCTTCCTCTTTGGAGCTGCCCAAGCTGACATGAATAAGAACAGCAAGCGAGAGGCCTTGTTGAATCCTCGTTCCCATTCTCACTTTTACAGGTACTTTCTAGATATATATTGAGTCTTGCTTGTCTTGAGAAATAAGCTTGCTTGTCTTGAGAAAAAAAACCTGCACTTTCCCAAGAGCTGGTTTGATTGGTATTCATAGACTTGGTTTTATTGAGCTAGTATCGGGAAAATTAATTGTAGAGTCTTAAAGCACTTATGTAAGTCGCTCTGGCTAAGGGCGTCTGCCAAATGTTGTAAATGTAAATGTAAGCTGATTGTGCATCGTGGGAAGTAAAGAGTTAATTCCGAGTTGAAAAGACCTCTTCTTTTGGTGGGCACTGGAAGTCAGATGGAACCAAAAATGAGAAATTTTGGGAAGTAGAACTTCCCAGAGCATGACTCACCGCTAAACTGCCTCATTACCATGGACAGAAAAAGCACGCCCAGTATCGATTGTGTTCCAGGAAAATTCTATTCCTTTGCAAATCCCAGCCTTGTATAACTCTTTAACTGGGCAACTGCGATGGGTTTATCTAATGCATAACCGATTATTTTTATCTAAACTATGACAGCTGTAATCGTCGTACTGAGAGGTCGTAAGTTTGCCACGTGGAGATCTGCTAAGAGCAATTCATGTTCACCACAGAAAATGGCTACAATAACACCGTAAGTGAGTGACCTGCAGTCATTCTGCTGTTAGTGGAGTGTAACTCTGCGGCATTTCACTAACTTCCTGCAGGAAATGCCCCTGTGACTCATAGCCTGAACAAAGGAAGAAAAAAATATTCCAAAAAAGAAGGAGAAAAAAATCTAGTTAGTTTTCCCATGTATCAATTGGATAGTCCCTGAAGCTTTGCGACCAAAGTGTTTTCCTCTAGGCTTTTACGGAACAAGGATCTGAAACAGCACCGGCTGATCCGAAGGTGTGAGATCACATCGTTACTCCGTCTCATTCATTTTACCTGTCACGAGGGACATTTCAAATCTGCAATTTTGTAAAAATTCCCCACTACCTTATACAGGCTCTATGCTCATAGTGGCCCTTTGCTGGATAAGAAACATGGATGATAGAGGAGGGATGGGAATCTAATGTCTTTTCTTAGGTTAGATGTGAATTTATGCAGCTGAAATTTATGCAAGTTCACGAATATTACACAGTAGCGGTTCCTGGGTATGATACAGACGTAATTGCTTCCTGAGTTTGCAAGAGACAGCACTAGTGTGCGTGCGTGCGCGTAAGTGTGTGTTTTATTTTGAAATTAGATAAAACTCATTAATGCTTCTATCCAATTGTATCCAATTGTCCGATACACATTTGTACATTTGAAGATCGCTTAAAATCAAATGAAATTTACATATGTATTTTCTAAGTGATATATATATATATATATATATATATATATATAGCCTATATATATATATATTTATATATATAGCCTATATATATATATGCATGACTCTTTTTAAACACATGAAGCAGATCTATATAAAGTTATAATGAAACTGAAATTTTACGTTTCACTATCTTATGTTTCCATTTAGCAATTACCTAAGGAATAGCATGGCTCAGAATTTTGGATAGAAAACTAGTGTAATAGCTTAAGAGTTTATTATATACCACAGCTTTCATTATTGGAATTAGGCAGCTCCACGTGTTTATCGCCCCCGTCAGATGTCCTTCACTATCTTGAATGCCTTTCGCCTCGAAGGCGAGCAATTTCGCTACCGCTATCAAGGGAAGACATTGGCTGAGAGATATGATGCAAGGACAGAAGATGACGGATGTGGAAATAAGCCAATCAGGGAGCCGATATATTATACCGGTAACGGCATTTCCACCAATTGAATTCAGCGAAGGGATGTGTGTAAGCATTTCGTCTGCTGAACTGCGGTGATGCATCATAGAACAAGTCATTGCGCACGTTGCGTGTGAGGAGTTTGTACGTTGCAGCAATTGTTAAGAAACGATATTAAAATTTGTATATCTAGGAATTATTTTTTTGACGAGGACGTTTCCATCAAATCAGCTTGAACGGATTGAAATGTTACAGTTTAGGTCCTCGGTAGTGTTGAAGGAGTTGTTTCGTTCCAGCCTCAAGCGTCCATTGACAAGTATTAGCAGAAATAAGGCGTCATCACCCGTCTTCTACAGCTTCAGTACCGCTTGTCCCGATGTCAGTGTGGTATCAAAAGTGAAGTCCTTCCATGCAGGAAGACACCGGCCATGGCTGTGCCCCCCAGCCGGAGTCCGAGCGCTGTGCACGAAGACCGAAGGCGCGGTAGCTGCCGGTGATGGAGGCAGCGGTGAGCCGGCGGGCGAGAAGTGAGTCACTCCATCTAATATGTAATGTGTTGGGTATAGACCACGATAACGGCGGACGAAATAATTAACACTTGTTAAAAAAAATAAGTGTTTGTTATGAAATAGAATTCGTTCTGATATTAAATTATAATAAGAATCCCCTAAAGCTTTAGTGTATGACGTCAATTTCAAGCGAAACTGAATAATTAAATATATATGAGTATACACGAACACACGAAAATTCGGTTCATGGATACATTTTACATAAATGCTTAGATCTAGGACACAGAAACAGTTCATGGATACAATGTTGCATACAGATTGTAGGCAGAGTATTTTTTCATTTTAAATCGTATTTTTCCATACTCGAAAGCTACGTTTAGTGATAATAATGCAATATAATATTAAATTTATTAACAATGTTCAAACGACTGACATATAGGGAGCAGGCTAGTTACATGCAAACGGCCAGTATAACGGCACCCTGGCTTTTCGACTGGTCGTGCTTCTGGAGGGTCTTTTATCAAGTGGCGCACGTCCAAGACAAACTGATTATTTTCACAAGCCTCATTAACATAGACATGTGGAGACGGTTTTAATGTCTGTAAAGCCTTTATTATTTTGTTTTTATATTGATCTATTTGGGATTTTTGCGTGAGCGATGGCGAGTGCATCGATAGGATGAAGAGTCAGAAAAAAGTAGCAGGTTACAAATATTTTCAGTCCTACGGAGAATGAAAAAGCGTTTCGAAATTATCTGTAAGCACCGCATGCTGGCAGAGGATCGAGTCACTTCACACAGTGCGGCCGCGCTGCACTGAACGTTTCAACATCAGTCACTGACTATACCGGTGCAGTTATTGTATGTACATAGATACGTTCAGAATTACTCTGTAGTGCCGTGTGATGCAACAGTGTACCTCTGAATATACAAGTCACAAGCCTACTAAGACTCACTGTGATACACCAAACGTGTACACAAAGACGACTAAAACGCTTTTTTCAAACATGGCCAAATTGCTGCTAGTAAAAATAATATGCTTTATTGCCCAGTTTATGGAGTTTGTCAGGCAGAGGTTTTGACAGGGAGGAAATGGGATAATTTACTGAGAGTTCGTTGAACTAGTGTCACTGTTGTGGTGAGACAAGGCTGTCGGTGTTAGGATAAGTTGGGAGGGGCCTGGCCTTGGGGTTCTGGTTTTGCATGCATTTAATCTACCATCCAGCCTCACATTGAGCTGCCCGCCTTTGAACTGTCAAACCCCCTGAATAAACAGTGCGCTGCATCATAGAATCCATTCCAGAAAACTGCTAATATGTGGTTGTTACCCCTCCCCTGGCTGATGCTGGAGGCGGGGTCAGTCTCTGGGTCATATTCCACCCAGACTTAGCGTCCGACGAGAGGGACGCATTTAGGCAGTCTTTTTGTGTAATACTTGGACGGGTATCAGCAGCTGGCAGCCAAAATGCAGAGGAGCATGCTGGGATTGATTCCTCTGGCTCCTTGGGTGTCCTGGGCAATTGCCGGAAGATGAAGTTCGATGTCTTTCTTGCCCACAATCGCCATAACAACGGGCAGAGGCTGCAGGTTTGCACATTTTGAATTGTCTGCAGCATCTGCAGGTACCGTGTTTGTTTAGACGAGCAGATTATGTGACTGCGGAACCTCACTGAATGCTGGGAAAGCATAGAAGATGCTGGCCAGTGCTCTGCGATGGAGAGCCCCTTTACAACCCCACCACCTATGGCCTAAGATCTCGGTTTGTGTTAATTTATGAGTGGGGCGGCATGGTGCTCAGTGAAACCAGGGTCGGAAGGTCATCGGTTCAGATCCCGTGGTCAGCAGAGTAATTTCACAGTTGTGCCCTTGAGCAAGAGCCTTAAACCCTCATTATACAGATACTGTCTGACTCTGCTTTCTCAACTGTATGTCACTTTGGATAAAGGATCTGCTAAATAACGCATCTGGGAGGCTCTGCGATGACGGGAGAGCTTGTGATCTTGAACGTGTCAGTTCTGTAATGTGAAGATGGCGAGGATGCGGTGAGAGTTTGTCTGACGTTGAGAGGATTATTGTGACTGTTCTGGTTTTGTGATTAATGTGGTTCTTGTGTAGCGTGTTCAGATCGTGGCTGAGCCCGGCCAGCATTAATGATAGATTTCTGGAACAGTGAGTCAGTGTGAAAATTGGAAGATGAAGGATGCCCAAGGGCGTGATGTGATTGGATGGTGACATGAGAGCTGCCTCCCCTCTTTCCTGAAGGTCGACACGGCAGTATCTATCGAGCTGCCGCCAGCCCTCACATCCCCTTGGGACCTCCCTTCCCCCATAATTCTCCATCTGTGCGTTGACCCTCTGCCGTCACAAGGCACGTCAGAGCCGCCCCACTCCCAGGACGAATCTCGTCTGGCACACCTGGCCTAGCGTCATGACCACGAGAGGCAAATCCGCTTGGTTTCCATGGTGATCAGCAAAGCAGAGGCCCTCGATTTCAGGTCACTAAACTTTACGTTTTATTAATTCCGAAGCTGGGGTCCTTGGCTGCCTGCATCCTGCCTCCTGCAGGCGGTCGCCTCATCGCGGACTCTTGTATCCGGAAAATTCTCCTGCTGGCAGATGGTGACTGATGGAGCTTCCGCAGGCCTGGGGCTCCTCGTGGCACGGCTCTGGTGTCGTCCGGTACCCTCTCCGCATACCGTGACGTTAACGCCCCGATGCCCTGTGCCAGGTTTGCGGCGGGGCGAGGGTGGCTGTTTTGCACGCCTGTGTGTGCACAGAGGAACATGCAGTAGCCGTGAACCCCCACCCCCCCCCCCTTCTCAGGGTCTGTTGTGCAGCAGGAATCCTGGGATTGCCATGGAGACCGGCTTCATCCCACCTGCTGCGTAGCTACAAGGAAGGATCAACAGAGAGCCATCCGAAAGGCATTAAAATCGTGATTATTATTACTCTGCATAGCCCGTGTGCTCGGTCCCATGTGATATTGCCCTTTTAGATAACTGATGACCTTAGGAGGTTAAGTCAAGCCTTGGTCTGTGGCTCAGCAGCTTAGGCTTCTGTTGTTGTGATCGGAAGTTTGCTGGTTCTAATCCCATATTTTGCTGAATAGTCCCATCAAGGTTGGATAAATGGCTGACGCTGTGTTCAGACCCTAAACTTTGCTATTAGCTATATATGGTCCGGCAGATGTGAAAAGGTGCATGCTGATATACCTGTACTAATGGTGGCTGATCGTCATTTCATTCAAGAGGGCAGCATAAGCACCCTTCTGGGATCTAGGGGCCCCCCTGCCCTGCTTTCCAATTTAATACAGAAAAGTAACTGGATAATCCTCAGCCAGCTGTCGTCCTACTGACAACGTGTGCCCCTCAGTGGGTCAGGAAGTCAGGAAGGGCGTGGGTTTGAATCCCGGCCAGCCGAGTAATCATTCCCTGGGCCTTTGAGCGGGACCCTTAACCACCACCTGGCCCCTGGGTGCCGGCCGCTGGCTGCCCTTGGGCTCTGACTCTTAGCTTTTCCAGCATCTGCTAAATTAACTTAACTTGGTCCCGAGTTTGTGAGTCAGAGGTTGTTTCACCAAAAATGCCCTCTGCCAGGACCTCTCCCCCCCCCCCATAAAAGGATAAATATGAATGAATATGAATGAGCCGCATGTTCTCTGTGGTCAGGGTGTCGTATTACGGGATCCATCGCCCTCCATGTCGCTTCTTCACTCGCTTGGTGTGTGGCACGGTTCGTCCCCTGCCCGAGGTTTAGTTGGGTGTTTCACCACAGCATCTTCACCCGCGTCAGGCTGCTTGTACCAGTTGAAGCTACATTTATGCATGAGCACCGTCTCGCCTTTTCACTGACATTCACAACTTAGGGGCCTAAACGAACTGGTGTCTTTGGCTGTTTTTCGATCCTCAGTGATCGATCAGCTCTATTTGACTCATGTGACGACCAAGGTATGAAACCTTTTTTTGTCGATGAGGGCAGTTAGAGGAGTGGGCGGAGCCTCGTTTCTGTCAGCAGGCCCCGCGTGCGTCTGATGCTGGAGATGCTGTGTGCGGGGCAGGGTGGGAAGGCGGCGCGGCGTGAGGATCCAGCCCGGGAGGGTGAGAGACAGATGGAGGGGTCACCCCGAAGACAAGGGCAGGCACATGTAGGAGTGTCAGTGGGAATGTGGAGGCCGAGAGGAGTGTCTGGGCTGGGGAGGCTCAGCTGCTCCCCCCCCCCCAGTGCATAGTCAGATAGAAGGAGAGGAAGGGGGGCTCTGAGGTAGAACGAGACTCTGTGAACTTGTTTACCTTCCGGTGTCAGCGCGACACGCTGCAAGCTGGGACACGAAAAGACCAAATGTTTACACGGACTGAGCCCTATAGGGGCCCTCAGCCCTCGGAGCTGTAGCACACGGACTGATGGCTGCCTGCTGAGTGCCGGGGATTGGACAGCACAGCCCAATGGTCCACCTTGATGTCGTTTGTCTGCCCTCATACACACACTCTCGAGGTCGGTGACCCTGTCTGCTTAAAAATGCCTCTCTGCCTTATTTCCCCTCCTGCAGATCAGGGGCTAATGAGGACATCGCTGTTTCTGGGTGGGGGGTCGCTTGCGTCGGCACTGTTTGTGCCGATGGTCCCTCGGCACTGAGTGCTGTGACGGCAGATCCGAACGTATGCCCCCCCCCCCACCACCACCACCAAGAGCAAACACCTTGCATTCTGCTCTGTTCATCTCCATGGAAATGCTACCCGTCACCCATAAGTGATTTGAACATTATTGACTTGCATCTGGCCACAGGAGTGTCTCAACCAGCCAGCCAGGGACATGCAGAGCAAGCATGGTCTTTGTTTTTTTTTTTTACACCATTTATTTTCTTTTTAGGATTCTTGTATCTATTTAGACATTAGACATGTTAAGTAACAAAGGTCATTGGAGACTTTGTACGGCCGCAGAATACTGGCAAACATGTTTAGAATATAGACTTCTAGACTTTCCACAGAGAATAACAACTTAATTCCCTTTCATATGGCTGTCTTAAGCACTCCTGGGGATTTATTTCTTTAGTAGATCCTTTTATCCCAAGTGACATACATTCGGAAGGTAAGGCCAGCATTGGCGGTTAAGGACCTTGCTGAAGGGTCAGACGTTAAAACCACTCCAACTATGCGATTGGAACCAGCGACCATCTGGGCGCGGGCCTGTCTGTTGAACCAACAGCATTCTGTCGCTCTCTTATTTGATTAGTTGTGTGATGGAAGGACAGAACACCTGATCGGCGCCTTCCTCCGCGAGCGAGGATAGAGAGAGCGGGGCTTCAATCATCAGTGTAACGGCTGTGTTTCTGGATGATTCCGATCACTGAAATCCTCCCTGAAGCTGGTTTGCAGTCAGACTTTCACTTTAATGGAATGCATTCGTGATAAAGATCATTGCTCTTTTGTCTCTGCTGGGGTGTTTACCCATTCTGGCATCACATGCTGTCGGAGTCGGTTATTCTGGATGCTTCTGGTAACAGATGTTTGCATATTTGGTTGTGAGAATTCATTGTTTGTTAATCGAATCTGAAACTAAAATCATCCTCCTGATAGGTATCATTTTCATCCTGTGCCACGTTTACATTTATTTCATCCTAGGCAACACTTTTTTGAGAGGCAGGGGCAGGGGTAGACTGTCCCTGGAGCAATTGAGCGATTAAAGGCATCGCTTAGGGGTACAAAGGGGAAATGACCCTGCTGTTTTGGGGATTTGAACTGGCAAACTTCTGATCACCAGCACAATGTTGAGCCACACACCTCCTGTATGAGATTAAGCAAGCAGCTCCTCTTAGGGGCGGAATGGGCAGCACTGTGGCCAAAACGCCTCTAGTGATATCGGTTCAAACCCTGGTTCTGGCTTTCTGGGTTAATTAAATGAGTTTGAGTTTCTAAATTGTTCTTAGGGTCTCCTGTACTTCGGGGGGGGGGGGGGACTCCTGGCACATTGTATAACTCAGTCCAGCCTAGTCTGCCTTTGGTGAAAAGAGTCTTTTTGTGCATGTAGCACTTTGTTGGACATTGTGACCCTCCAGCATGCGGAGTGGTGTGAGCAGCCATGTGCCAGGTGACCCCTGGACTTTGCCCTAATAGGCCGACCCTCTCAGTCGCCACAGTGACGGCCCAGTTCCCTCCGCCCTGCTGCAGGTGCTCACTTGACCTTTAGCCGGGCATTTTCGCGGCTCTATTTCTGGACCTTCTGCTTGATCACCAGAGTGGACGTTTGGCTGTTGATGAGATGGTGTGAAGCAGCTTGCCGGAGGTATGACATTTCTGTCTTTCGGTTCTGCTCCACGTTTTTGGCGATATCTGTGGAGTGACGTAACTCTGAAGATATGGGGAACCTGAGAGTCGCCGCTGGCTGCAGACGGACTCGTCGAGTTTCTGTGGGGGAATGTTGACTTGCAGCACTTGTGCCAGTTCAGTAAAAGTCCTTAAAAAAAATCCCATTGGCAGCATGAGACTTGCGCAGTTTGTCGAAGCTTCCAGACACTTTCTGGACAGTTCCATTGGTCGGTGCGGGTTTGTATGATTTAGGAGGGCGCTGCGTACCAGTGGTAGCTGGCTTCTGGGCTGCTCGACGCCCAAGTGGCACTGCAGAAGGGCAAGCCGCGTGGACAGAGGTGCAGGCAGCGGCGAAAGGGCACGCCAGCTGCACAGGGCTCTCCGGCAGACACCCAGGACGATCAGCCGAGGAGTCACACTGCGTCTTTAAATCTAAAGCCGGATTTATATTGCGACTGCGGAGTCTGCCGGCCCGGCCATAATCCTATTTGTTTCAGTGCGTAAAATCCACGCAGAAGCAGTAGAAGGGGCGTCTGCATGCCGAGCTATTTGTACAGTAGAGATGGGTGTTGGGGTCAGGCTAGCACGCCTCACAACTACGCAGCGTTAGTTATGTGGGAAGGCCACCTTAGCCATCCATTTTTAGGTCATCTTTACGTCTAAAATGTGTCCTACCAAGCTCAGGAAGGCAAAGTTGACTTCATAATGTTAGTTTAGCCTGTTGCTTTCGTTTTATGCTCTCAAACTGTGGCAAAGAAATGCAGTGGCAGGATGCGGGACGTGTTGGCGCTGGGCACAGGTCATGGCTGAGCACTGCAAGTGTGGCTGTCCCAAAAGTGAACATCAGCACTGTCAGCGGCTCCCTTTGTCCACCGTTTTCCCCCCAGAATGATTATTAAGGGCATCAGTAAGTCCTACCTGTGCAGTATTTTATAACTTGCAGTGCTGTGCTGTTCACTGCTAGCTACAGCAGAACCTCTTCATACACTCTACTGGAAGTCTGTCCCTATATAATAATTTATAGAAAGTAAACTGTGTGACACTGTCTGTAGCTAGTTACAGTAGAAACTTTTTACCAGCACGTCAGATACAGAATGCGTATTTATTTGTGAATTTAATTGATTGCATTTTGTTAGAGTATTTGCTGACAATGTGTTTTGAGTTATTACAATCGCACAATTATTACACAAATGCATTTTTTACACAATTCAAATATCAGGTTAAGAAAAAGGAAATGGATAGTAAAATTTAGTGAGGAAGTGAAATGTCATTGAGATTTTTGTTTTGTATTTCGTGATCATTTTACTCATCACATTGCATGATTCTTCTCTCTGTCTTTGTTGATCTGCTTGCTTTTCCTTTGTGGGTGTAAGTATACACATTTACCTTCTCGTTAATTGACACTGTAAGTTTCCTCACCCTGAAAAGCTTGCCTGCTTCGCTTTGTTGCTTCCCTGTCAGCCATCCAACAGTGACCCCAGAGATTTAGCCGAATAGGAATTTTCATAAACTAAGGGTATAAGCAGGGGCGCACAATTGTTGTATAAAGCGTTGTGTGGCAATTTTTTGCTGTAACAGCTCAAATGTTCTATGTGCATTTGCAGTGTTATGATGACATCACTGTGCATTTTAACCTTTATGCAATTGAAGTATGCATTAGCCTTATCACTATATATCGCACATGCATACTTGTGCACCAGTCACATGCATTCCTGGTTATATGACACGTCAGTGAAACGTCTCAAGCATAGACACATAGGGTGAGGGGGCGGGATCGCTGTAAGCTTCTCCTGACTGGTATGTTGGTATGTTCCCCTATCAGACGGAGCATCTTTCTCAGGGAGCATGTAGCATTAGTGCATCATACAGGAATGTAAAGGGCGTGCATTGATTTAAGACAGTGTGCTAAATTGCACTTTGCTCATTTATATAAAGTGATATCCCTGGAGTACATGGGCATTAAAGGCCTTGCTCAGGGGCCCAGCGGTGACATCACTCTGCCGACCCTGGGATTCGAACCAGCAACATTCAGATCACCGGTACTCACCTGCTGAGCCACACACCAGCTCCAAAGCAGTTGGGCCTTTTGGGGGTCGAACCCACACCCATTGCATTATTAGCACCACGAGATAACTAGCCAAGCTGAGGGGGCCGTATTGTAACATTGTACTTTAGCAGGGGAAGGAACACATGACAGACAGTCTTTCTGGATTCCCTGCCTGAACTGTGAAGAATCATAAGACAGAGTCAGCATCAGAATTCATCTTAAAGTTTTTCTCGATTGCTTTGGCACATTCCATGAAACATACTTAACTAAAACTATAAAAGCATTTCTCACAATTATTGCAAGTAATTGGGGGCAGCGTGTGGCTCAGTGGGCTAAACCTGTGTGCCTGCAAGCATGAGGTCGCAGGTTCAAACCCAGCCTCAGCCTGTTTGCTGCTCCTTGAGCAAGACCCTTAACCCTCCGCCTCCTGGGCGCTGCTACAGGTGGCTGCCCTTCACGGACAACTTACTCCACAAAGAGCAAGTTCAGGGAGGTCAATAAAGTACCAATTATTTAAAAAATTATTATTAAGCAGCACAACACTGTTTTAGTTGCAAAAGCCAGTAACTTATCCAGAGCAATTAATTCATACCTCAAAGGCAAATAATTCCACCAAAGAATTAATCTGCCACCAAAATGAAGAATACAATCAGCATGAGAGTCAAAATGCTTAGATAAATTGTCAGTATGTCAGTGTAAGTATGTACCTGAGGTCCATAATTCTAAATGATCGTCGGTTTCCACTTTCTCATTGTCACTGACTGATCATTTTTCATTTACCAATTGATACTTATTCATGTCCAAGACACCAGTTTATGGAATATATTTTTAAATCATGTTGAAAGCTTAGTTACAGTTTTTCTCGATTTGCTTTGGGGCATTTTGTGAAACATACTTAACATTCTCACGACTATAAGAGCATTTCTCAAAACACTTTATGCATGTAGCATAACACTGTGGTTTAGCTGCAAAACTGAAATTTCCCCGAAACAATTCACTTATCTCGAAAGCAAATAATTCCACCAATGAAGAAGTCAGTGCCACCAAAATGAAAAGTAAAATCAACATCGTTTTAACCATTAGAATTAAAATACTTCGATATATTGTCGATATATTTCAGCGTATGTATGTACCTGAGCTCCATAATTCTGAATAATCATCGGTTCCCACTTTCTCATTGTCACTGACTGATCATTTTTTTTTTTAGCAAATAATACTTATTTATGTGAAAGACGCCTGTTTCAACACTGCAAGACTGTGCATCACAGCATGAAAAGTTCACTGGAAAGAGAGAAAATTTGCAGGTAGATGTAATTTGTTTAGATCTTAAGACACAGTACAACCCGCATATAAAAGAAACTTCAACCCGCATATAAAAAGTCACACAGCACTTTATAACATAAAAACAGCAAAATGGTGGTACAAGTATGACATCATGTACTGTAAGAAGCAAAAACACAACAATGCTATATCACTGCAATTTATGGTATATATTTTTAAATAATTTTGAAAGCTTGGTCAACTGATTTGCATGTATTGGCTACCATGATCACTTGCAGATAGTTTTGGGTGTAAAATGATTACAATGATATACATAATACATAATCCATTTTTAGCAGCAAGATTAAAGCAACTGAAAATTGTGCCAAATGGTGACAGTTGTACAAAACCATTTGCTTATATGTACTGAAACATTTGGGTATTTGTGTGACGCAATGGGGAAATGATGTTGTGCTGTGCGGAAGAGACACTATGATGTGGGGATTACACTTGTTTTGCAAATGTTAATTGCCATTTGAGAAATTGTTCCAAAGCAATGGAGAAACTGTAATGCCAAGGTACACCTGTATAGGGATGGGCATCAGCGGTGTTGGTGTGCAGTCAGAGATGGCACAGAACATAAATAATGTTTAAAAAGAATAAAAAGGAAGTTCTAAGATATAAGCAGTAGTACAGGGGTGTGTTTCCCAACAACAATGACTCTTAGTCTAAAGATATATTTTATGAAAGGTATTTATTTTCCTACCTCTGTTTTCTGAACAGTCTCTTAAGTGGGACCTTGTTGGCACCAGAACACCTGACTGGTTGACATCGATGGCTTGAGAATTGGTTTTTCCCTCCGTGCGACAACTGCTTGACGGTGGTATGAGAGAGTGGTGTTCTTTATAGATGTGACACTGCAAGAATCCTTCAAAATATTGCTTTATTCTGAACTGGGCAGAAGCTAACATAAACATAAAACATAAAATTAACAATTTGAATAATCTAATCATGAATATGATGTTCGCCGACTGGGCACACAAACCCAGATTGTAGTGCCACACCATTTTATTTTAATTTGTTCTATAAAACACCTGCATGCACTAATATGTGTGCATGTCATTGATACAGGGATGAGCAAATGCCTAATAGCTGAAAGAAAAGTTGCATTACTGTCTCAACATAAGAGAATGTCCAATATGCAAATTTTTTTATTACTAAGGACTATTTCAGGGTGCTTTTTGGGGGAAAGTATATCAGACAATTATGTAAATGAACCTTCAGCGTTGACTCTTATCAATCTCATGCATTAAAGTATTGTTCTGTGATTTTCACACATTTATGGAGGTGTGTGCATTGAAGGGCGTCGGAAATAGGGGGAACTTGTCCACTGTGATATCGGCAGAACCCCCCCCTTAATATTAATAAATAAATATATAATCAACACCACATTCCTCATCTTTCATTATAAATCCTCTCATTAGGGAGGCCAGTTCGCTGTGCGTTCAGAGCTGAAGGACAGAACCTAACAGAGTTTGTAGTCATGTATCAGACAAAATCATTTTACTATATGGATCAGTTAACTTGAAAAATAAGTGGTGTTTGGATGTGAAACTGTACCCTTAATGATATTAGTCTTTTAAATGAGCAGTATGAGCCAACAACAGAGATGACGGACAGCTAAGAGAGGCTCAGACTAACCTCAGAATATCTTATGGAAGATGCACTTCACTAACAACCTTTTGGGAAACACTTTCCAGCATTAAGAGACAACTTAAGGTAGAACTTAAAAATGGCGTAGCATTAAGAAGGTTTCGGGAAATGCACCCCACATCAGTACAGATTTCAGTCCGTAAATTGGCATTTCCGAAAATATGCAGTGTGTCCGAGTGTTCAACTAGATGTACGAGTTTACATTTTCCTTACAATCAGATTTCCAAGCTCTAGTGTTAATTACCTATTGGTCATGCCTAGCTTTACTCGTAGTGTTTCATATGAAACAGAAAACACAATGCAAAGGGGAAGGAAGTCTCTGGGTCACTATAGGATGAGCTTCCCTGCTAAGGGAAACTCCCTTGGTTTGAGTTGGTTGTGCGTCGTGGAAGATGCTGAACAGCAAATCTATCTAAGAACTCTGAAGAGAATTTTAAGGAGCGTTTAGGTTTTTCTATCCACCTCCCATTGCTGTCTCACTCCATTTAGCTGATTCGAACTGTGCAATTTGTTCATTGAATGTCGTGACTGAGGCAAACTAGTCAAGAGCTTAGCTTGGACACACGTTTGGAGGTCTGAGACCGACCTCTGCTCTATGAATTCACCCTCGAGTGCAGGAGAGTCCTGACCCATTGCAAATGATTTATAGCTGAACTCTTAGTAGAGAGATGCTGATTTTATGAAGCTCATAGCCATCTCGACCTATTCAGGAATACATATGTTTTTACCAGCTTCTTAAACCTTACTTCCAGATTAGAGTAGATAAGTTGTGCTTAGACATTTAGCAGGCAGAAAACTTTTAGCTGTACATTTGCTCATGGAAATTCTTCAGAATTCCTCCTCAGCTGCAGTTTCGGAGTGGAGTTGAGGTGTATTTGACGTCACTGTGTAGTGCCTACCTGCCCCCCCACTAGTAGCCTTACTTGCTCCCTCCCTCTCATCCTAACTGTGGTGACCTCACGCCTATGAGAAGCTATTTTACTTCTGTAACGTGGCATTCCTATTTCTCCCTAACCGTGGCTTCATTTCCCCAACTTTCAGGAGAAGGAAAGCGGGCATCCTGCCCAGTCTTGAGGACCTGCTTTTTTACACCATTGCTGAAGGCCAGGAGAAAATTCCGGCACACAAATTTGTCTCGGTGAGTGGAGGGCAGGGCTGTGATTGCTGTTATCGCCATTGGCGTTGGCAAGACCAGCCTTCCAGTGCAGCCGAGCATGAAAGATTTCCCTTCAGCTGCTGAGTGGTATGCATGGGTGCTGACCGTGGATGTGTCGCCAGAGGGGGGGCTTTGCTGGCTGCAGCTCAGGTGTAAGAAGGGTGGGGTGATTGCTGAGTGTCTGTCTGATGGCTCTGTGGACACGCAACAAATCCAAGCGCATTTTATCTTGCACGTGGACAGTCTGTGTTTACTCCTGTTTCCTTATCTTGTTACACCTACAATCTCCGGAAGACCATAAACTGACAGCATTGCATAATCATACCTGTGAATCACAGAGGCTTTTATTACCTTTTCTGAATCACTTCCAGGCACTCATGCTTTACTGGACAGGAGCATAGAGCCCTGAGCCTGCAGGTGTGTTTGCTCACACAGGAGTCAAACCATAGAGTCCAGAGACTGCTGAGGAAAAACGTAACGGGCTTCGTTCCTTAGGAGCGAGATGGTAAGCCCAGAACCCCACGACTCTTTGTGCATCTTCACTTGTTTCCAGGCACTGAAGGCCACAGGCCTGCGGACGGGGGACCCCAGGCTGAAGGAATGCATGGAGATGCTGAAAGTGACCCTCAAGTCCACCTCAGATGGAGTCAGCCTGGACCGACACCTCTTCAAGAAGTAAGCAGAGGCCCCCTCCTGAAGGAGTCGGCCTTCCTCCTTGCAGCTCTAGTCGTAGAAGCTTCCAGAATCCCCAGGGATTTCAGCTAAGTCACGAAATCACATCATGATGTACTCACAATGTCATGTTTGATAAAGATGTCAGACTTTAAGCGAGTACCACCACACCACCGACCTCTTTTTTTTTACCTTGTTCATCCACAGTATCTCCTCTTTTCTGAGAGATTGTGGCTGCTGAGCTGTTCCTTTCTTCACCTCCATGATGCACCAAAACAGCAGCACATGACGTGCTCTGCTTAACCAAGCATTTGAGATGTTTGTGTCCCAGGAAAACGACTCATTTGGTTTTAGTAAAATTGGTTTTGAAAGGGTTATTCCTTTTATTGTACTCCATAGGGTAACTTTTACGCTACACAATTGGCAGGAGAAGAACTTTTATTGCGTGTTTGCATGACACTGCGTGTTTCCAGCCCCGGCTGCCCGCTGGCGATGTGAGCTTTGTGGAAACGGGGCCGCTGGGTCCTGTGCAGCCTGCGGTGCCATGCGGAGGCCTGACTGCTCGCTCTGGAGCCCGCAGCCTGCGGTGCCGCGCGGAGGCCTGACTGCTCGCTCTGGAGCCCTCAGCCTGCGGTGCCGCGCGGAGGCCTGACCGCTCGCTCTGGAGCCCTCAGCCTGCGGTGCCGCGTGGAGGCCTGACTGCTCGCTGTGGAGCCCGCAGCCTGCGGTGCCGCGTGGAGGCCTGACTGCTCGCTGTGGAGCCCGTAGCCTGCGGTGCCGCGCGGAGGCCTGACTGCTCGCTGTGGAGCCCGTAGCCTGCGGTGCCGCGCGGAGGCCTGACTGCTCGCTCTGGAGCCCACAGCCTGCGGTGCTGCGCGGAGGCCTGACTGCTCGCTGTGGAGCCTGCAGCCTGGGTGTGACCTACGGAAGAATGTCTCGGGAGTCCTGCAGTCCTGGGACTCCCTTACAGGCTGCCGTAACTGAAGACTGTCTTGCTGTTTATTTATCGGAAGTCTTGGTGGGGGCAGGATTCTGGCCCCCCTCTCCCTCTAGGGGCACCATGGCGCCATCATAATGTGTCCTTATTTTAAAAAGCTTTCTACGTACTGTTAACCAAAAAGAACCTTAAAAAAACATCAACAGAGGATTAAGCTATTTATATTTATAGGTATTCACAGAGATTGCTGATTTTTACCAGAGAGGAATGTCCGAACGGACGCTCCTGGTACGAGGGCAACAGGCTCCAGCCCGTGGGAAGCAAGCTTCTGGATCTGCCACCTTGGGCAGAGTTGTGTGTGTGCGTGTGTGCGTGCACGCATGTCCACGCATACAAGTTTTATCACTTCACATTTTTTTCCACATTCTTGGATTAATCCCCTGTGGGACATTATCTACATATTTTCCCTGACAGTTCCAGATTTTCCGGACGTGTTCACATGGAGATTATCTAAACAGATAATTTTGAAGAGGAGATTTCTGAAATTGCGATCCGGCATACTGTTTTTTTTGGTTATACATTTTTATTATTTTATAATTTATTTATGCAGATTAGCATTATTTTAATCAAGTACATTAAATATGATATACCAGATAGAGATACTTAATTCCTCTTTAACGCACTGAAAATACAATTCAGCAAGTCCAATTAGATGCTGAGCTATGAACTACAAAAGCAGAACAAGCATGTTTGCCGAAGGTTCAAGGGCATGGGAAAGGCATTCATCAGTGCCCCGGCACGGGGGGGAAGGATCCCGGGCCACAGGCATGCTTAGGGGGGGTAGCAGCGTCACGCTTTACGATTGACCATACAGCCAGTATGAGTTAACTTGCCGGGTACTTGCTGGCTTGTGTCGTCTTCTGATTTTCTGTTATCACTTGTTTTCTAGGTTTTTTCCCAGTCAGACAGACACAGAAAAGCTTTAACAAACCTGACAAATAGCAGTGGCCGATTCAAAAGATAATCTAACAGATAAATTGATGTGTTTGCAGGGTTGGACTGGGACATAAAAACAGCCCTGGACATCATCCACACCGGCCCACCACGTTCACACACACACGCACACACACGCACACACACACACACACACATGCGCACATACACACACACACATGCGCGCACACACACACTGTATGTATCTATATGTATTAATTCAGTTTCCATTATCCTCAGTATACATGTAAAATGGCTGAATAGAATATAAATACAATTTATTTACTATTAAAATGAATTGAAAAATAATAAATAAGAAAATGATAATTGTTTTATCAGGTTTTATTGTAAATAATGAAAGGTCTTGATTGATGTAAATACCGCTTTGTTTGGGTGGAGATGCAGTAGCTCAGCTTTGAAATTGACGAAATAGAGTAAAATCAGGCAATAGTGTTCACTATCGTTGCACGCAGAGTACACGGCATCGGCTCACCTGGCTAATCGCTGCAGTTGCTCGCTCAGCACCCACTCAAAAACTTGAACTTGATTTTGATTGGCCAATGCTCAGCGAACACGTCACGTGTGCTGATCGTAAATTTAGCAGTCAGTCTCGCAGTTCGCATCAGATTTATGAGGCCAATTAGAAAGACACAAACATGGGATTTCAACTATACAGCAATAAACTTCCAAAGAGAATTACGATTATAAATAATTTAAAAACTAAATGCCTAACCCACCGGCCCACAAAGACCGCGGCCCACCGGGAATCTCCCGGTAGTCCCGATGGCCAGTACATCCCTGTGTGGTCACGTGCCCTTGGGATCCACCGCCGGGGTCTTTGGGAGGCAGAGGTGCTCATTATAAGCTGCTTCTCTCAGCGTCTGTGGGCGGCTCACAGGTCTGCGCTTCCTCCCATAGGTGCGTGCAAAGCAACATCGTGCTTCTGACCCAGGCCTTCCGCAAGAAGTTTGTCATCCCTGACTTCCAGCCCTTCTCCTCTCATGTTGACAAGCTCTACGATAGCGCCAAGCAGCTCTCGGGAGGTCAGGTGGGTGCAGAGACAGGCTTCCCAGGCCATCTCCTATAAGTCCGCTTCCTCTGGTCCTGACTCTGGTCAGAGGATTGAAAGCTTTATTGTTATGTGCACTAAGTACAATGAAGTTCTTACTTGCATACTGATCTTGTAGCCTGTGAAAACATGAAAAGTTCACAGCAGTAAAATAAAATAAGTGATAAATAAATGCAGTAAATAAATACAACAAATAATTTGCCCTCGACATGTGTCCCACAGGTGGCTGACTACATCCCCCAGCTGGCCAAGTTCAGCCCTGACCTGTGGGCTGTGTCTCTGTGCACAGTGGACGGGCAAAGGTAAGCAAGGGCTCTCTGCTGCTTAGTTCTTTAAGGGGCTCATAGGGATACCTATGTACTGTCCTTACCAAATACATGAGTGAAGGTCTACGGCAGGGTTCTTCAAATCTGGACCTTGATTCCAAATCCAGGCCTTGTTTTCAGTTCTCCCAGGTAGTTAGTTTGATA
>JABFEA020000038.1:7007438-7032667 GCA_019775915.2 Cyphomyrus plagiostoma
CATTACGTAGCCCCACGCCCCCGTGGCACTTCCCCCCGTCAGTACGTAGCCACACGCCCCCGTGCCACATTCCCCCCTCATTACGTAGGCACACGCCCTGTGCCACATTCCCCCCTCATTACGTAGGCACACCCCCCAATGCCACATTCCCTAATCATGCCAGCCATATCAGAGCCTGAGGCCGAGAGGCCGCTTGGAATAATCCCAGGCATCTTCAGCCTGTGGGCAGACGTGGCTTGACATTTCCAACATTTTGTTTTATGACACTGTAAAAACACTCCACCCTCTTTCTGCTCTTTCGTCCATCTCTCTCTCCCTCGCTCTCATCCTACCCCCACCCCCATGGAAACAAATTCAGGAGCAGGTTTTTTTTTTTTCCCCACCAGACACTCTCACTTTTGGCTGTGTATATTTTTCTCGCCTCCCTCTGTCCCCCGGAATCTGTCTGTCTTTCTGTTTCTGCTGCCCCCTCTGTCTCTTGCTCTCTGTCTGTCCCTCTCTCCTCTATCCCTTTATGTTTCCCTCTTCTGTTCCTTTACCTCTATCCCTGTTGCCTTTGTCCCTCTGATCTGCCTCTATGCCTCTATCTGTCCACCTCTGCCTCTGTTCCTCTTGCCTGTCCTTCTGCCACTGTCCCTCCCCCTGCCTGTGTCTGCTCCCCCACCCCTCCTCTCTCATGCCCCCATTCTCCTGGATGGATGACCTCCCCATTGACATCTCTTCCTACCTCGCAGGTGGGCCTGCCTGCAAAGTCCGGGGTATCCGGGGGGATACTGCTGGTGGTGCCCAATGTCATGGGTGTCATGTGCTGGTCGCCTCCCCTGGACAAGCTGGGCAACAGTGTGCGGGGCATCCAGTTCTGCACGGTAGGTGCTGGGAAGGAGCTTCCCTCTATGTCTCCCTTTTTCACACTTGGAGGGAAGTACCATCTCTGTGTGCTGTGACTCCACACTACATCCACTTCATCTTCGGGGAGGGGGAGGGAAGGGGTTAAAAAGCCTGGGACCTGGTGAACACGCACTTTCTTCAGGGCCCCTTCACCCCCAGTGCCCCCCTTGCCCATCATTAACACACCAGCTATCAGCCACCGCACAGTGAACATTCCTCATTCTCAGGTAAAGGCTGACACATGGCACTGAGACCCTGAGGGCCAGGCATCTCCGGCTGGATATTTCCCAGCAGGGCAGCAAATTCTCCATAAAGACGAGAAGCCGTCGCCCGTGTGCCTGTTTCTCCCGCCCCTAATATCACGGGTCCCTGTAGGGGGCCTCTGCCTTTCGTGCTGGAGTCTGCAGGGGTCTCTGGGGTCTGAGTCTGGCGGGTCGCCGGTGAGTTAATCAGGGTTGCCGGGAGCTTGTCTGATTGCAATAAAAAAAATAGCAAAAAAAAGCGTGATAAGTTTACGTATTTTTGATACGACACGCACACTCCCACTCAGATTCCAGCGTCCCTCATTCTGTGGCAAGTGCAATGGGCTGAGACAGCAGTTGCTATGATACATAGATCTCCGGGATGATTTTTTTCCCTTTTTCATAACTGCAGTTGTCAAGGTTACCATAAACTAATAAAAAAAAAGAAATGAGAAATGAGTTTTCATTACAGGATATCTGCTCGCAGAAACAAGGCTCGGAGTAGAAACTACCTAAAATGTGTCAGTGCTGATAAGTATTACATAGCTACAGCATTAGGTCACACACTGAGCATTTTTAGTGGGGGAACTGTAAGGAACCGCCCACTGGCCCAGCAACATAATCCAACTGGGCAGCTGAAACTGCAACCATTCATGATCCATTTGCTATATTTTTTACCCCACTAGATAGTGCTCTTGGTTTGCTTTCGGGCATGCTTTGATCTCTTTTTTTAAACAGAGAGCACCATCTAGTGGGGTCAAAAAATACAGCAAATGGTTCAACAATTCTCATTTTCTCCATCTATACTTACGCTTTAAATAAAACCGAATAAACTCTGACTGCAATTGTTTGAGAACATTTTAGAAACAATCACTAGATAAGTCAGGCCGTCTTGGTTATTCCTACATGTATTTGGCTAAACTCACTCCGGATCACAGTGTCATAAGGGATTCGATTTTGGTGTCTAAATCAATATCCAGGGACACAATATGTACAAAGTTTGGTCTTGTTCTGGGACTGCAGGTTGGCTACATACTCATACAGCGACCGCTTGGTTTATCAGCTCAGTACATGGTCTCAGTGTAGCTGAGTGATTTGTGGTAACACCACTCCTCTGAAAGTCACCAGAATTTGCAACTGCAGGCAGCCAAGAACTAATTATAATGTGATTTATTGTACATCACATACACCAATTCTAACCAGCATAACCTATGTCTAGTCTTAAGTGGTCACTGAACAGAAGGACTGGGAGAGAGGGGCAGAGAGCAGGAGGGGTTATGAGGAGTCCTGTGGTGCCTGCTGTCTCAGAGTGGATCAGCAGGTTCAGATTGCTGGTTCAAACCCCAAGGATGACAGAATGATTTCACCTTTGGATCCATGACACCCATTTCCCTGGGACTGTCAGCCCCTGCCTTCTCAAATAATGTATATTGACTTCGATGAAAGCATCTGCTCAAAAACTGTTATGTAAAATGGAAGCCTATGTGGCCCTGTGAATTCTAGAATTTTCTATGTTATGCATGCTGTGTCTCCTGACCGGGCCTGCTGTGTCCCGTGGGGTGTCTCATTCCAACCTGTGTTGTCCCACAGGACCTGGTATCCCTCTTCAACTTCCACAATTATGACAACCTGCGGCACTTCGCCAAGAAGCTGGACCCTCGCCGGGAGGGTGGTGACCAGCGGGTAAGTGGCCCCTCTCCATAAACCCCCCAGATATGCCTAGACCCCCTCAGAGCTGAGCCCACGGTCCCGTTGTCCTCGAGCCATCTGTCTGTCTGCAGTAATGTGGGTGTGGTGGTTCTGTGAGACAGGTTGTCGGTGGCAGGTTACTTGCAGTGTAACTCTGTTCAGCTTATAGTAAAACAGAAGCTGGACTAACCAGGACAGCATATTAGAGGGGCTTTTTAGCTCTGTCTTGGAGATGTTTAATTAGTCACAGGAGCCTCATCATGTCATTGCCAATGTCCTTAGCTGCTGGATTCGATTGAAACATTCATAGGTTCAAGGAAACGATACTAATTTTACACCGCTGTGTATAGCTTGTTTAGGACACATGGGGTTGGGTACCTTAAGGTCACCCTTGAGATTCATAGCCCACAGAGGCAAACTCTTCAAGGCCTCATTCTTTCTGACTTGCATGTGATGGCCCTACCACGTGACATGATGTCAGCGCTGGTCCGATGATCTCAGAAAGGTCGCCGGAGGGCATGACGTTCCTTGTGTTGGGGTGGGCCAGTACCCCTTGCCCCCCCCTGCCCCCAATCAGCGAGACACACGAGTAGAGACGGTGTCCGTGAGTTGGAAAAAAGCACTAATGTGTCATCCGTGTTACCCGTAACAGCAGCACACCTTCGGACCAATGGATTACGAAAGCCTTCAGCAGGAGCTAGCGCTTAAAGATACTCTGTGGAAAAAGGTGTCTCCCCAGGAGTGTGATGAGGACAGCTCCACTACCGTAGTCTATAGGATGGAGAGTGCGGTGGACCGCAGCTAAGCAGGGGAGGGGCCGGGCGGGGGCTGAGAAGAAGTATTCCCCCGTGCGCCTTCCACTCGCTAACGCTCGTATAACTGACGCAGCTGTTAACTACCAGTGTTCATGACTGTACATGCCCTGTTCTGTAATCCACCTGCGCTCCCCTATTGCTGTATTATTTAATTTTATTTTTAATTTGTGTTATTGCATGTATATGTTGTCCCATCGAAAACAGTGTTGTCATCTTCAGACTGGCAAAGCTCAGTGGGGTAGGGGGATCTGAAGGGGGTAATCAGACGGGGGTCTTGCAGACTCCTATTGAAATGACATTGAGCTTGCCCTTGTCTGCCTTTCTGGGCTGGCGTGGGCGGTATGTCGTGTGCCCGGTCCTGGTATGTTGTTGAGCTCTCGGTTCCCTCTGTGCCCTTTTAGCTAATTGGGCACCTCAAGTCCGTGCAAGTGGCCTCTTTCATTTATGCTGTTAGTCACCGGAAATTATTTTTAGGTGTGTCATTGCCACCCTTTGCATTCACATATTCATGTATTTATAACTGAAATTTAATGACGACAATGATAATGATGAAGAACATGGCGGCTGCCGGTGCTAATGCGGCTATCATGGACCGGACAAGGTGTCGGCCTTGAACTCATGAAAACAGGAAGAGTGTTTTGGGCGAGCCCTTTCAGGCCACACTTGGATACCATGCGTGTTTTCTAGTGAGCAAGTGGGAGAGAGGAACCTGAGAAGACTCAACAGCAAAGCAGAGCCTGCATGGGGATAAGTGAACCTTGTAAGACCACCTTTGTATACTGTAGGCTGCTGTCATAGAAGATTTTCTGCTGCAACAAACAGTGTTTTCTTAGAGGACTTAATGTGTCCAGGTACCATGCATAGACTATACCGTATCAGTGGACTTAGCTGGAATCTTCCACTAATAAATGTCAGCTTTAATGACTGTTAAATATAAAGTACATGCTATTAATGTGCTAATTCTTTCTTTTTTTGTCTCTATTTGAGATTCTGTAAGATTGATGAAGCCTGAACTTGTATTTGAAAAAAGATTTAAGTTTGTCTTTGACAATGGATTCTTTACTGAATGGTTTTATTTTGAGGTGAAATGCATTCAAAAGCCTTGCGTTAGGTCTGCCCTAATGGACACCGTAGCTTTAAGCCGATGTCAGAAACAGAACAGCTCAGTGTTCACTGGTTTAGCACCTCCCTTGATCTGGGGGCTTTGCAGTAGATTGTCTCAAATCTTCACTCTCATTCCTGAGCCTGTAAGTATCACCTGTAATAGTCTCCACAGGTATTAGACATGTAGGTTCATAATGCAGCGTAGCAGCGTAGTCCTGCTAATCGAAGTCCTGTTCATGTTCATTCCATTCAGAGCAGAAAGCTACTCCATACTTGTACTTGAAGGGGGTTGATAGCCTTTCAGTGTCCCACAATGTGAGGAATGGTTTTTGAATGCAGTACCGGTGTTTGTGTGGAACAACTGGACACTTTGTGTGTAAAATGTGTACAAGAAAACCTTTAACACATGCTGCTCCTGTATGACAACACTGCTTGTCTTTGCTCTGGGTTTATTTATCCTTCTTGCATCCATTTCTTTTGTACCTTCTAATAAATTAGTTTTAAATCCCATCCCCTTGTTTATTTTTGGTTTTTTTTTTATATACAGAGCATCAGTGGCTGGAATAACACAGGAGTCCTTTAAGAAATCACTTTAATGGCAGCTATTCGGCCATCAGATAAGCTGTTCTGTTGTATTAATTTTCAAAGTTAAAAATGTCCTCAATGGATATAAAGGGCTCCTGTTTTTTTCTCTTGTGGAAAGGATCAATTCTTTTTCTGAAAATGTGAAAGGGAAGCACAAGGGCTTCATTGTCTGTAGATTGAAATTGAATGTTCAGCTAGTCGGTGTGAATGTTTTGCTAAAGATCCTGCAGATTGGTGATGGCTTGATCGCTGTCCGGGGAAGGTATGAGTCGACTGCCATGCGGCCTCCTGCCAAGGCCAGAAACACACACACACACACACACACACACACACACACAGAGGCATGGCTGCTCTTTCCGCTTTCTGGTCATACAGCCGCTGTTGCTTTTCTTCAAAGCCACAGCGCTGCTCCGGGTAACGCTTTTGCCTCTGCTTTTCCACGTTACTCGATAGATTTGGGTGCAGCTCCTGAGGTTTTGCTGCATTCCCCGTTTAGTGTCGCGCACTTGCAGGCGCTTGCAACGGTGGTGAAGTTAAGTGTGTCTGTGTCCCGCTGTGTCTGAGGTAGCGTCCCGCTCGCTCGCGTTTACAGTGTTTGCCGCACATCCTCTGCATGCTTCCTCGCGCTTCAGTCCTCTAACTCCTATGAGACGCAGCCCTGAGACTGACTCCCAGCTCACCTGCCCCCAATAACTTTGCTTATTCCGCGACGATCTGACAGTGTGTCATGGCAAAACACAAAAATATACCAGCCAGTTGTCCCGTGCTTTTTATGCTTTGCTGATGGCGCTGTGACCGAACGCCAGCGCGTGATCAGTGTGACGTTACCGTGACGCCATGGGGAAGGGGATCTGGTGGTTTCTAACCCGCCTTTCCTGCTAGTCGCAGACTAGCCGGCACACTCAGACCCCAGTGGCTTCCTTCCTGTTAGCGGATGTGTCTCCGTGTGCGTGCCACGTGTCGTACCTCTGTGCTGCCCCAAATTCCTGCTTCGTCACCACACTACTGTGTGTGCTTCTGAGCATGTGTGCGTGGCAGCGGCGTCCCATTTTTAATTACAGCCAGACTGTAAAATGTGTGTGTGGGCTACCATCCATTGTTTTTTTTTCCCAAAATTGCTACTGCCTTACCTGTGTCTTTTAAAGACATTTCATTGCCTCCACAGGTGATTCAAGGGTTAGGTTGCTTTTTTTTCCATTTAACTCTATTCACAGGTTTTAACACCTAATAACTGTTCCTCCATCTTGGCGATGTTCTTTCTAGGTTTTTTCCAGGGAAGCCACAGAGCCTATTACCCATGAGCTCATGAGAAGCTGTGCGATGATGCCACACCCCTCGGTTCATGAGTGCTGGGTGAACAGGAGTCTCCCCCAGACTGGGAGTGTGCCGGATCTTAGGCGTCGCCAGGCCCCCACGCCATGATGTTGCACTATGACAAAACTGCTCTTCTGTCTCCCCCTGCAGGTGAAGTCAGTCATAAACCTCCTGTTTGCAGCCTACACTGGGGACGTGTCCGCGTTGAGGAGGTATGACTGCCACCAGTTCTGCCTGAATGTCACACCACGCGTCTACTGTGGGTGGTGGCACTTTTTCCTCTGAGTCCTGGTCACAGAGGAGTTTAGAAATGCCGATGGATCTAGTGTATGGCAAATAAGAACCATGCTCTAAAGAGGTCTTCATTCAGCTGTCATCTTTGTGAGGGTGGTGCTTGTCATGTTGTTCTTGGCAGGTTTGCACTGTCCTCCATGGACATGGAACAGAGGGACTATGACTCCAGGACAGCCCTGCATGTAGCTGCTGCTGAAGGTAGAGAAATGACTGCCGCCATTTTGTATATCCACCACAAATGGGTGGTTGATCTATTGATTGGTTGGTTGGGGTTGGCTAGTTTATTGAATAGTTTGACAGTTGGTTAGTTGACTAATTGGTTGAATATGTGACTAGTTGGTTGATTGGTTGGCTGGCTGGCTACTCTAAGGAATCTTTTAATTTTACCTTAGCACAGTTACTTCCCTCAAAAGGGACAAGAATGGGACTGTCATGGAACTCATCTTGCTTCCTTTTGGTCAGCCATTTTTGCCTGCTGCATTGTTGGAAGGCACTTGCCTGCCTCGTCATGACTCAGGAGAGCACTCTGTGCCCTCGGTCCTGTTTGCTCTTCCGCTCGTCTGCCCTCGCTGGGGATGGCTGAGTACTGGTGTAGCACGACATGGTCAGCTACTCGTCCGTAGCCTGAACATCACTCTCTTCCCAGGACACTCGGAGGTGGTGCGTTTCCTGCTGGAGGCCTGCAAGGTGAACCCAGAGCCCAAGGACAGGTAGACCGAAGCGACTGTCCATTTCTCAATAATTAGCCTTCAAACCGAAAGCGTAGGAGACTTAGGTTTACACCCGTGCCAGCCTGTGGAAAGCCACAGCACGGGTTTGTGGGTCTTCATGTGCACAGCTGAGAGTGCAGTTCCAATCCCCGCTGTCTTCACATCTAGATGGGGCAATACTCCTATGGATGAGGCGGTGCATTTCGGACACCACGACGTTGTCACTGTCCTCCAAGACTACCAGAACAAATACAGCCCCCAGGAAGGCACTACTGACAAGGAGAGCGCCCAGAAAAACCTGGACGGTATGCTGTAGAACCGCAGGATCGGGTGGCTCCCACAGCGCCCCCTTTCCCGCAATATTAGACAGTGTGGCTGTCTTTGTTTTTTTTTCTTGGGGATGTGTCGTCGTGGCGGGTGTTGTTTGATTGTGGTAGTGCACTTGTTCATACCCCAAAAAGGTGCTTTATGCCTCTCCTTATTCCCCTACCCCCTGCTCTTCCATGGTGTTCTGTTCTCCCATTGCACTCAGCTCTCTTTACACTGGGATTTTCAACGTGCTATTCCTCCTTCTTGGACTAACTGTACGGGTGTGTGGGCCCTGTTTTCCTTTGTATGTATCGATGTACAAAAAATATTTACCGGTGTATATGCGTGTAGAAGCATACCCTGTATTTGTAAACCACTTTATTGTTCCTAACAATAAGCACTGTTGTGATATCCCATCATGCTCAGTACTTTTTTCTCCTGTTGATCAGTTTTAAATAAGCTGGTCCAGGTCTGAAAAACGCACATTAAGTCCATCCTCATTGATTTTTTTTTTTTTTTTTTTTTATTGTTTTTGTAGATTTCTGTTTTTGTATTTGTCCTTCTTCTCCCTGGTCATCTTGCCTTCGAAATTGCTCAGTTGCAGTCTTTAGTCATTGCAAGATTCACTCAGTTTTCAAAAACCTGGTGAGGTATTTCCTCTGCCGTTCTGACTGAGTCAACAGTGTGGCACACCAGCTCAGTGTTTGGGTGCCCCCCGATGGCCAGTCATCACGCATGCAGACCTGAGTAAACGGCAAGCAAATCGACTCCAACACATAACCAAGCAGCTGGGAGCTGACCGCCACCAGAAGATATTCCTGATGATCTCAAACTAAAATGATTGTAAAATTACAAGAGCGCCCTCTAAAGGTGGTTTGTCATACTGCACCAGGAGAAATACCCTCAGTTTAACTATCTCACTGTTTAGTACTAATTGAAACATGTATATTTGTACAGTTGTTGTCTCTGAGTGAGTGAGAGGGAATTTTGTTAAGTTTAAATGCCCATGAGCAAACAAGGATCATCGCCTCCCTACC
This sequence comes from Cyphomyrus plagiostoma, assembly GCA_019775915.2. Lineage (NCBI taxonomy): Eukaryota > Metazoa > Chordata > Actinopteri > Osteoglossiformes > Mormyridae > Cyphomyrus > Cyphomyrus plagiostoma. The sequence goes on from JABFEA020000038.1 coordinate 7,016,426, forward strand.
TCCAGGCAGTAGGCATTTTGTGGGGATTGTCTACTCGGTGTGTCACCAACATTCAGGACAAGCTTTCGGGGATCGTTCTGCACTGCGGTTACATCATCCATACGGCACGCAAACTGGTTTTTCCCGTGGAATCATTGCCGCTTCCCAGTACTGCAGTGTACGCTACACTTTAGCCAGGCCTGTATCGCATACAGGCTTTGTATTTCCTTGTAACACCCGTGGTCCTCATGTTAACCTTCTTTAGCCTTTTGTTCTGATCAGTCAAAATCTACAACTTTCTCAATGTTATATCGATGTTCTGAGATTGTTTTTATCTAGCCTGCATTTTCCAGTTCACACTGGCATATCTGTGCCACAATGTGTTGTAATGGACGAGTATGGCGATATGTTTATTTCAGTGTGTCTCAAATAAAAAAAAAAAACAGCATTAAACTAAATGAAGGCATTCTGATGATTTTAATACTTTGAAATGGAAATTGTATATGGGAAAACCAAACTTCAATCTGATTATTGCACCACATTGACATATATATTAGTGTACTGTACATTGTTTTCACTACTTTGAACTGTTCCTTTACATTTCTTTATACAAGAAAATTCCAGATACATACCGTAACACAACACATTACTAAAATAATAATAAGAATAGATAACAAATGTAAGAGAAGCTACTTTGAATTCTTCACAGTAGATGAACTTCTTGGGCTCGCTTAGGTCTGGAAACGGGAACACATCTGCAAGCACAGCATGAAAAGACTCATTAAACCTGTATGTCATCAACCAGTACCTGCCTTACATTACAGATAAATGGCGCTGAGGTACAATCTGCGAAAAACCATCTAAAGCAATGGTTCACATATGTAGCATTTGCAGGTTAAGTGTTCAGTCAGCAACCCTAAAATATGACCAAATTGGTAAATCAGTGCCTGTGACTGAGGGTGCAGAAAAGAGCATCTCAAGATCTGCAGACCAAGAGACAGGAGAAGCTGCTGCATGGAGAGAGACAAATGAAGGGAGTGTACCACAGTGTCGATCTCGGCAGGGATCATCTGCGAGAGGGCGTGATATTGCTCGTCAGATAAGGGCAGTATGTTCTCAAGTCTTGAGGGATGACTGGGAACAAAAACAAAGATAAAAGTAATATATAAAGCAACAGGGGACACTGTCAGTGAGGGAACAGTGGGAGTAGAGAAGTCATGTGACCCTTGTAGCAGCCACAAATAAACCACAGCAATTGGTCACATGGTATGGACATTCACTTATCATCTCTAAGCTTATTTGTCTTACCATCAGCCCCAGTAAGTAAAGTTCCACTTAACCCATAAAAGACCCGCAAACGACCTGGAACGGTCAAAGACTTAGGTCTTATTTATTTGAAGATTATTTCTGTGTGTGAAGAGATAAGTGACCGCAGTGGAATCACAAAGCTCTGAACAGCACTTGGGAATGACCGCCAGCAAAGAAATGCAACAGGTGAGAGGTACTCACACTTCTGAGACGGAGATCAGCTCCGTCTTTATGTAACCCCCGTCACTGGGGCTCTCCACATCCATGGGTTCTGACGCTACAGAATGGAGGTTTGTGGTGAGATTAATCCTCCTGCAGTTACCAGATGCTTAAAGCAGATTCCCGAAGATTACTGGGAAATCCCACCAAACATACATTTGCTGGGAATATACCGTGAACCACAAACCGAGAAATGAAAAACAAAGGCATCGTTTTGTTATGGGGAAAAAAGGTTACATGCCTCATAATATGACAGTAAAATATAAATATATATATTAGAATCTGGAAATGTCAGTGAGATTGCTGAAACAGACACATCAAAACTAACAAAACCAAGCCCCATACCTACATTTTCCTCATTAGAAGTGTAATAAAATAAGGGTAATAGGTAGTGTTGTAGTCAAGACCGCCTAAACCGAGACCAAGACATTGCCGAGACCGGAGGGTACCAAGTCCAAGTCCAAGACCAAGACACACTAAGGCGAGACCAAGACCGAAAACAGACTAGGGCTAGAATTGACATCACATTACTCAGATCAACTGTGGAGAAAAAAGGCATTGCTGTAAAGTGTCATTACTCCTTAAATCAAATTCATGTTATCTTTTCATTCATAATGTCCATATGTCTCTCATTTAAAATCTCCCAGATTTGTCATAGTTACGAGGCCTGATGGAAAATAATATTCTCAGCAATCCTCTCCTGTAACCACTTTATCAGACCTCATCGAGGGAAAGAGATGCGATGTACCAGAAAGATGTTCATATTAAGTCTCTTATACCAGGGACAGAGACCTTGGGTAAGCTATGAATACAGCTATGTAAATGACCCTTTGCTTTGAATTGAAGAGAATGAGCCTCCAGATTGACTTGCACCTCCAAGACCGTGCTTTCTAATGACTGTAAAATACCTAACTTATTTGAATTATAACTATGCTATAGACTTCGCAGACATTTTCGGACCTTTCTTTGCCAATTTTGCTATGATGCGATGTGAATGTTGTGTGTGGAATGTGAACCGCTGGCAGTGTCCGTTGAGAAAATGTATACAATGTGACGTTTTTAAAACAGATGCATCTGACTGATTGCATTTGAATTGAGGTGCGTAATAAATAATGATACTGTTCTGTGAGGATGTGCTGTTTTCTCTTTTTTTTCCCAACACATCAAGACCGCAATATCCGAGAACAAGACAAGACCGAGACCAAATAGAGTCAAGACCAAGACAAGACCGAGACCAAGACCGGTCTCGAGTACTACAACACTAGTAATAGGTGAGCATTAGAAATTGAATATTGGGTGAATATTATCAGCTGAAACAGGCGTTTTCTGGGGTCAGCTTACGCTCAGTGGGCCTGCTGTAATATTTCCCAAAGGCGTTGTCCTTCATGATGTTGGGGTAGAGGAGGCGAAGGGGATTCTCTGGAATATTCTCAGCTGCCATGACCTTGTAGTTGCGGATGATGTCGGGGAAGGAGACCGCAGTCAACTCCTTCTTGGTGTACGGCTCCACCGCATGGAACTGCACCTCATCTACAGACACAGATACACAAAAACAAGAGCACAATGCAGACTGCAGCTGAGAAGTCTCTACTCGTCTAAGTATGAAGTTCGAATGCTGGTTTAATTATCATTTCCTAAATATTAAAGTATTAAACAATGATAACATTACATTTTTCCCACCATAATGGTGTTTCAGAATTGGAAAAATACAGAACTAAGTTAAATGTGAACATGTGCTGTACAATCCTTACTCAAACATTGTGTATATATATATATATATATATACTACCAGTCAAAAGTTTTCTTTTTTTTTTTTTTACCACTTTTCAGTTTATTTCATAAACAGCATATTTTTATTCTTGTTTAGCATTGGAAAGTTAAGTGCACTATAAATGAATATATGTCAGATAAAACAAGCTTCCTTTACAACATAATGTAACAGAGTATGTAACTGTGGGTCTCTGACATCCTGTTAACTGTAGTTTGTTGAATATGCAGATGCGGAACCCACAGATATAGAGAGTAGGCTGCATTGACCAGTCTATCTAAAACTGCAGCCTACATATCTGATGCTTTGTCAGGATTCTTGCAGTGACCCCTGGTGGTCACAGTAAGGCCCCTCACCGTTCGAGGAGCGCTCCACCCACGTGAAGGTGATGGCTCCCTCCCGGCTGCTCTCGCTGAAGCGCAGCAGGAAGGTGCCTGGCTCTTTGTCTTTCAGCAGGGCCCGCTCACGCTCCTTGCTCACAAATCCCATGATGCACCTGCGGCAGGCGGCGGCAGCACACGGGCGGTCAGACGGGCCAGTGGCGATGGTGAGGGAAAAGCCCCTGGAGTGTTTCTCACACAACTCACCCGTCATTCCACAGCGAAAGCAGGTGCCTCTTGATCAGCTCCAAGATGCCCTCAATCCACAGCCAGAAGGGGAAGTTCTTCTCGTTCGTGTTCTCCTTGAGCAAACGGACCTCACTTAACTGACCATCATTATCATGTGGATCATCCATAACACGAAGCCAAGCCCTAATCCCAAACGCTTTCTTCCCACTTTAGACTAGTGGATCAATCCATAACAGCTCAGATAGATCCTTAACAGCCTTTCTGTTTTTTAAATGATTCGACTTTTCTCTCATAATATTTTGTGGCCCACTGGCTAAAAATGTGTGCTTTGCTTGCTCAACTGGACAAAAGCGATAACATGAAGGATCCAAAGGTACAGCTGGGTTTTTGATCTGGGTCTTTGGAAGAACCTCACCTTGCAGAACTTGGTCCAGGGAATGAGACCTTCGGGGTTCCCGGCCGCCTCCCGACCTGAGATTTAAGGCAAGGCGACCCAACCAGTGAGCAGTAAGGCCGGTGAAGTCATCAGTGCGGACTTTCCATGAAAAATACAACACTGTGCATATCCATCCATTTTGCAGACACTCTGTAGGAAAGACTCCAATTCCCAGACTCACCCAGGAGTTTGTCACCCAGCATGCTCAGCTGCTCGGAGTGGAGCCCACGTTTGGTGACCGAGGAGAACTGCCAGCTGAGCACTTCGGAGAGTTGGCTCCAGCAGGCCTGGGGGGGACTCAGGAAGAATGACAGGTTCTGTCATAGACGAGAGGGGGCCGGGTTGGGAAGGAGAGACGCAAAGTAAGGGAGTGCATTAAGGAAAGTTTCACATTTGATGTTTGCCTGGCTCCCTCTGCTGATGGCTCCCCTTAGCACACTGGGTAATGGCACAGCTGGCACCTACCCTGGGCTCACTGCTGAGCATGTTGTACCAGAGGATAGAGGCCCAACCCATCGGCAGCTGGCTCACGTTGGAGATCACCACAATGGGCAGAGAGCTGATCTGTGACATGGAGAGGAGCACGTCAGCAGGGGGCAGTAGAGGTCCGCTGGCTGTCACGGCACCCGTCTCAGCGGTACATCACCATCTGCCCGTGCGACTCTCACCTCCAGGTCGATGACAAATCCAGGCTGACAGAGCTGTGTCTCAAAGCTGATGGAGTGCAGCTCCTCAGTGACGATGAGCGGGCCCTAGAACGAGCCCCCCAGGCCCTCAGTCAGTGTCAGAATGCTTTCTCCCTATTCTCCTCGCTTCAGATGCATTTCCGTCATTTTGGTCCAGCCCAAATCTAGAGCATACAGCTCAGAGAGCTGTGCTCGGGCCCATGTCTTCAAGTTCCTCTTTGTCTAGTTTCTCTGCTTTGAGAAAGTGCTACTCTATGTGTGGGTCTAGCTCTATTCTCCTGAATGCTAGAGACTGAAAGAGACTTTATTTTACTTAAGCATGAACATGGAGTCTAGTCATCACTCCATGACATTGGACAGTTCGGTTATCACAGTTAGAATCCTTTGATTCACCAAGTACAAAAAAGCACAAAGGATTTCTATCGGGGTGGGTGTTGGCATAAAGTGTACAATTAAACAAACAAGATGAAAGCACAAGACTGGTAAACAGAATGAAAATAGACATAGAAATTAAAATTACGAAGTGTAAATAAGAAATATGATTTATTAATGAATGTAGGCATAAAAATGAAGGGAGGACCACAAAAAGCAGTACATGTTCTTAACCAGCGTCTCCATAAACTTCCAATGCTAATTTTAAATCAGAACTTGCTCACCTCATTAGTCCTGTTGCCACCAGCTTTCTGTTCTCTGAGTTGCTGTCATAAGAACAGAATAATATAAGGATTTGCAAAAACATAAAGCCTGCTGTAGATTTGAAATGTTCAAAAGACCCTGAAAATTCCACACACAGAACTTACCAAGCAGTTCATATTTAATATAGAAAAATTACATTCTTACCAAATGACGGAACTCAGCTGCTAAACTTCCATTGGACTCCTCCATGTTCATGACCTTTGAGTTTGTTCCCAGAATGTTGAACTTTCGGAACCTGAAGATGGTTACCATGGTTACTACAGAGCAGGCAGATCCGCTCAGATCGATGGGATCCTATGGTGGGTCTTACCCTTTCAAAGTATTCTTCTCCGTGACGTCCCTGAAAAGAGAAGGAAAGCCCTTCAGTGTCCCAGAGATCCCAGAGGGGCGTGGCCATGGTCAGGGTTAGCGGTACCACCCATCACAAGCGACTGGACTCTAACTTACTTGTCAAAAGAAGCTTTGACCTTTAGCTGGTAATTAAATTCCTGGAGTTTCACCAGCAGTCTGCAAAGGAAAAGGCAAACAATAAATTACATTACAATTAAACAAGCACTACACTTTTTACAATTTATAAAATTTTGCTGAGATCTAGCTATATAAAGATATCATTTATAACAGTTTTATTTATATAGTGTCTTTCTAATACTCGAGGATGCTTTTCAGAAAAAAAAAACACACATATATACCTACAAATACTGTACATCAAAAAAATACAATACATCAACACTAAGGAAACGTGGGAAAATGAAGCACAGAGTGCAGCTCAGCAACCTGACAGAACTGGAAGCAGCCACTTATTAGCGAAAGGCTACCTGAGCTTAACAGTGAACTGCACTCCCGTTTTCAGGACGAGGGGCCTCTGTGGATGCGTGGGCATGCAGGGCTGTCTCTCCACCACCAAGGAGCTGAAAAACAGGGGGGCGCAGACCGGCGAGACCTTCAAAAGTCATTTCCACTGGCTTTGGATTTTCTCCTCCTTTTAAGGGCTTAACATGCAGAACTGAAACGGAGCTGGACGCGCGACGGCGCTCACGCGCTGGCTTACTTCAGGATGAGGGTGCGGAAGAGTGCAAGGGCCCTGTCCTGCAGGAAGTGCTTCTGCTGGGTGATGGGGTCGTTATCATACGTGTACTTCTGCTCCAGCTCCTGCAGCTTGTTGATCTGCTGCCGGACCTGCTGTAGGCATTCGGCCACCGCCGTGAACCTGCGGGGCACACGGGCACCTTCCTCGTCCATGCTTGAGCGGATGCTCGGGTCTCGGGTAACCGCCAGAGGGGCATTAGGTTGAGGCCCAGGACAGACCCAAACCGACGTGCGGTAGCAAGTATCAGAATGGAGGATATGTTAAGCTGCCCCCTACTGGGCCGTTACCAGGTTTGGAGCTGGTCTAGGCAGGCGTTGGGTGGCCCCCCGATGCAGGCGATCTGCTGGCGCCGCTTCCATTCCTGCAGCTCCTTCGTGATCAGTATGTACTGTATCTGTTCCGCCATATTGAGGGCGTCCACCATCTGCCGCACCACTTCCTTCCAGGTCATGTGACATGGGACATTAATGCTCGTCACTTAAGGACACCACCACTTAATGTCACAGATACCGCCCACCCGCACCACTGTTTGACCTTGTTTCATGCTGCCATTCTTGAATATACGACAGAAAAACTGTAGAAAACTGCAGATTTATGATTGCGAGTGCACAGTATGTAAATAGCCAAAATTTAAACCTAAAAATAAAACGAGGGACATTTATACATTAACAAGAAACAGAACAGCTACAACCTGCAATTCTCCATGACAGGCACTCAGTAGCCCAAGCACCCACCTCTCTTTTCATGTTCAGGTTCAGGAACATTCCCTGGATCACCATCTTCTCATGCTCAATCTCTTTCTGCGTGGTCCCATTGACCTCATGCTCTACAGGAAGAATCAAGGACAAATAGCACCCAGGACACACCATCCTCCCAGGGGATCCCTGTTATTCCCCAGCTGTGAGACTAATTCCTAGTCCACATGGTCGCATGTTGACCCCTTAGCTTGAGAAGAGGAAAGATCTAGCTCAGCCACAGCACCTTGGCCTTTCACAGGAGAATGGCTCTTCTTGCAATGCAGGCCAGGTCTCACCACACTGGCCTATCAGTTAGTGTTCACAGGCTCTTACCTCGGTTGTGCAGGGTTTTGTACTTGAAGTCATGTTCGTCTTGAAGGTCCTCCAATGATTTTATCTTCTGCTCTGTATCCTTGAGACAGTAAAATACACTCTATTTCAATACAGTGCAGGTTGCCAAGGTTCAACAGTAATATTAACCAAACCCAATGAAACATTCCTGGTGAATCACTGTCAAGGTCCCTGTCTGTGAAATACCTGTAGGTTATGTTGCGTAACGTACCTGGACTTTGTTTTTAATGTCCTTGACTTTGTTGTCAAGCTCCTTCTGCTTCTCAACCACCATGTTGCTGTGTGTGTTCGCACCATTTTCCTGGTAACAACGACAGAGTCTGTCACAAAACCTTATCGGTGACTGTCAAGGATCAGGCTGCGTATCGGTCAGTTATTGTTCATTTACAGTAGTTATTAATCAATGCATTATTTCATTTGTTTGTATTTGTTTTATTTATTTACTGACACTTTTGAATGCATACGGATTCCGGATAAACACTTTGAGGTTCTTTTTGCGGTATTGTTTATTTAATACACATTAAGATATGGTTCATTTTGTTTCAGTTACCTTTTGTTTACCTTTTGTCTGGGAAGGGCCTACTTTAGGGGGTAAAATGTGGCAGCAGGGTAAAAGCTGAGTCCCCTCAGTAACAGGAAACTGGACCGATCCACACTAGTATTATGTTGTGGGGGTAGTGAAATTTTAACTTATTTCCTTAATGTTTCGGTTATTTTTTGATTTACAGTGATATATTAGTGAGTATCGGTGATACATTTTGCTGACATTTTGTTTATGGATTGTGTTGTGATTTAATTATTTAGTTAATTGTTAAATGTCTTTTCCCCTATATTTTGATAGTTTCGTCAAGCCTCTGTGTACATATACCTCTGTGTCATTTTGTGAGGAGTCAGTTGCAAGTTGTTGGAGTTTTTGTGCTCTCTTAAGCTTATTTTTGATAGATGGTTTGTTTGAACTTAAGTTTACTTTTGTTGTGTTAGTACATATTTGCAATAAAAACATGATTTCCTTTAAAAACCTTCCTGTGTCCTCGAGCCTGGCCTGCTTGGGCCCTCACAGCTAGTTATACAAATCCATCCTCCATAACTGCTTTTCCAGGAGGGACTGGGGTCCGTCTCTAAGCTACCCTGTGTGTAAGTTTCTTCCTCACAGCCCTGTACTGGAAAGGTGGTTGGAAACTGGATGGGCAGCTACACAATGTACACTGATAAAGCACCTCCTTCTTAGCTGCTATGGCCAGGATCTTCTGTTCTTCTTTCAGACTGCTGCAGATGATCATGGCCATGTGAAGCGGGTCGCCCTGGAAGTTGTCCTGTAGATATAACCCAAACACCAGCTCTGTTGGCATTCATCCTGACACACCTAAAGCCACCCTACATCATCCTATGGATCACACGGCATAAACAAGGGTGAGGAGACCTTACATCATGATATAGATCAGTGTTTCTCAACCCGGTCCTTGGAGAACCTCAGACGGTCCACGTTCTCGCTCCCTCCCAGCTCCCTGCCAGAGAGTCCACAACAAGCAAAGACGTGGGCTGTCTAGAGAACCCCGAAGACCAGTTTGAGAAACACTGACATAAATCACACAACATAAGCAGGGGGAAAAAACACCCTATATAATTAAATAAATAGCACAACATGAACTAGAGTAAAGGGGGTTCCTAGAGGTAAAAAAAAAAGCCAAACATTAGGAAAAGTTATTTTTCTTTAACCACACATTTTATGACCAATTTTTGAGTCGTGGACTACACCACGTGAATGGGAATAAAGACACCCTACACTGTGACATAGATTTCACAACATAACCACGATAAAGTCACCCTACGCCGTAATAACTACTTCAACAACAGCTTTAAAAGCTGACGGTTTATCATCAACACAAGCAAGACCCCGCGATAACACCCGAATGGCGGACAGCAACTACAGCCCTACCTGCAGGTTGCGCTTGATCTTGCGGATGTTGTGCTGCAGCAGGAAGTTGTTCTCCAGTGTGAAGCGGCTGTACTGGTCATCCAGCTGAGCCAGGAGGTCGTGGAAGCGAACTATCGCCAGCGAGTCATTGGAAGCCACCTGCTCCCTGCAGAAGGTCAGCGATGGTATGACAATAAATGCCTGGATACACAAATTAAAATGGCAGGCCGCAGTGTATCAGGACAAAGTCGCCCAGGGAACACAAAATCAATGCCACCTTTCATTAAATCCCATCTTTGGCCATCCATCTAGTGCTCCATCTAGTGGGGCCAGAAAATAGAGCACAGGGTTCCAGAAGCGTCATCTTTGCCATTACTACTGTTTGACAAGCGTTTGTCTGACGATAAAGAATAGTTTATAACTACAATCAATCTGGTTTCCTCAATTTTAACTCAGGAGTAAAAGTCTGCCTTTAAAGTGGAAAGAAACAATGGTTTGACAGTTATAGTAATAATTATTGATAATGACTGACATGAACATTTATATGACGATGACATTTTTGGTCATATCGACCAGCTCTGACTTCCAGGATATGCTCCAGTTCCACCATGAACCTGAATAGGACAAGCAGACATGGATGCGTGAATTCCACACAACACGTTGGCTAAGCCTGGAACCCATCCCACAGTCCATCACTGGGCACACACACCCAGACCATTCTGGCAAGTTAGACACACCAAGTCAACTAACTGTATGCAGGAAGCCAGAGTACTCAAAGGAACCCAAATTAATCTCTCCACTTTCATCATTCGCAACATAAATCAATGTTAACATTCTACTAGAATTATTCTGATTTTTAAAAAATCAAAAAGAAGTTAAACAAATCTGAATAAAATTAGATTGTTTTTTTAATTTCTAGGGTTAGAAAATTCTCCAACGAAATCAATTTTTATTTAAAGAACAAAGATCAGTTTCTAACCAGTGATTAATCATTTTAATGATTTATTTTTGTGCACATACAGCTGTGACACTTGAGTGTTGTTAGAGTAAAATACATCATTTAATCCTACTTTGACTTGACATAGTTTAAACTGCCAGTGAAAACAGTAGACGGGTACAAACACCCAAAGATAAACATGTTTTTTAAGCAGTAACACAGTCTGCCATGTTGGCCTTGATCTGACAGGAAACATCAGCCTTACAACATCCCCACACTAAATTACAAGAATGCGTTCAATATGACAACAACCCTTCTTCTTTATGTTTCTTTAAAGGTAACAACACACAGATCTTAGGTCAGGCCTTGCATTCCACAGCTAAATATCAACATGCCGCACGTTATACGGACCACTATCTCTGAACTCACAATGTCAGAGCTGCCCGCAAGCAGCAGCTAATTTCAGTGCTAGCAGCTATTAGCTTCTAATTCTGGCTAGTGATTTTCGGCAGGCTCAGTGCTTTTCCTACCGATGTGGCCCCAGCCCCAGGCCCTAACACACAGAGTAATCCCAGCAGTAACCTACCAGTCATGGCTTTCAATCCACTGGCTGAGGTACTGCCGGACCTCCATGGGGAAGTTGTCGTCATACAGTTGGTCCACCTGCTCCAGGTATTTGGAGTCCAGCTGCTGTAGCTGATACCACTGGGACATCTGGAAGGCGGGGGGGGGGGGCACAGAGGTGGGGCTGAATTCTGACGTCATCACGGCAAGAACGGCTCGATCAGGCAGGGGACCGCAACCACAGACGGTTAAACCGTAAACTGTGTCACTGACCACCAGAAAAAGAACTTTCTACAACTATCTACGGCAGGGGTGTCAAACTCCAGTGCTGGAGAGTCACAGCGCTGTGCTTAGTTCTTTCCCTGTTCCACCACAAATAATTCAGCTCAAGAGATATTTGGTAGTTAGCACAAGGAGGTGCAAGAAGTTGAATCAGGTGTGTTAAATGAGGGGACACCCAAAAATGTGCAGGGCTCTGGCCCCCCAGGACTGGATTTTGACAGCATGCATGTAGGAGAAGACTGGCAGGGCAGTCTGACAACGAGGCCCCCCTCCAACTGTATGTGATGGATGTGTGAGGATTCAGGTGCTGATGTCATGCAAATTATACACATTCCTGTCATGCTACTTTAATATTTCTCATTTTTATGCATACAATCACATTTTGATTGGAGAAAAAATACCTAAAACTATTTTGAAATGTAACAGTTTGTAATTTTTTGCAGTCAAACTATGCTGTTCAGGGGTGTATTTCATAAAAAAGGCATGTCTGGAGTTTGCTAACTACTGCAGTGTATGAAGAGTAAGATATTGAGAAACTACTTAAATTTCTGCAAAATCATCTGCAACTGCTGAAACTGGCAGAGGCAAGGACTAGGTGTATATTTGTAAGGTGGTTGGGGGGGTGGGGGGGCATGGCCCATTTTTGCCCCAGGACCAAGTATTCCGCCACTGCATGCATGTGTATTAGTGATGTTAAGATTCACCTATTCGCATACACATAAAAGATCAGGATGTGACTAGCCCAGTTTAAAAAGTGTGCACCAGATACAATTTGGGATGAACTCAGGATGCATCGTTTCTAACATTCCTACATTAGGAAATATCTGACTTATTAATGTATTAATTATTAGTAGACGGTCGATTATATAGAAATGACCACAAATTTTAGACAGTTATATATTTAGATGAACCCGTTTCTGTGAATTGGAATCATATTGTATCACATTAGTAGTTGCTTCGTAGGTATTTTTTACTTTATTAAATCGTTGGCAATGCATCGAGATATGTACTGCATCGGCCATAATGATAGATGTGATCTTATGAAATACATAAGACAACTTACTAAATGATCCTTTATTTGCCCTTTTGCACAGATACAAATACTACGCACATTGTATTTGTATTTCTCTTCGCATATCACATTTTGCGCTCCAAGAAACTCACAAATACATAGGCCTATACAAGTGAGAAGCAAGCTTGGGGGGGCGGGGTTCACAGCGCAGGGTCATCCACCGTTCAGTGCCGCTGGAGCCGGGGTTTGAACCGGCAATGGAGCACTTGTTACCCGATTAGAAGTGTTATGAATTAAGAATCTGTTCTCCAACTGCGTGGAACCTATCCCACACAGCACAAAACTGGAATACTAAGCATAAGGAATGTCAGTCCATCACAGGGCAGCTACACATACTGTACAGTCATACGTTACAGGCGATTTAGAGATGCCAGATAACCTACGTACGTGGAGTAATTAGAGAAAACCTGTATGACAAGACAAGAACTACCTACATACACCAAGATCGGAGGTTGGATTCAAATCCCCAGCCCAGGAGGACAGCATTGAATTGTTTTTTTTTTTGTTTTGTTTTTAATCCAAGCAGGTCTGTGATTTGAATATACTTCCATGATTAAATTCATAGGGAACAGAGTATTCATTTTTAAGTTCTTTTGCAGCCTTCAATCGATTCGCATACAAACGAATAGTTCGCATTCGCCAATGAAAGTTACTCATGTCGCTATTATCTGCAAGTTTAGACAAAGCCCCAGTAAGTGTGCTGACGTTTAGTTTGCTGACTGTGGCTCCATTACTGTTACACAGGTTTTGAAATAAATCTGTAGCATTATATAAACAGTCATATAATCACGCACAAAATTGCATGCAAGGTGAAACCCCACTCACAATAAAAATATTCTGCGGAAAGTACAACATTCAATACAATACTTAATAATGTTTCATGCTTCTGTCCTTTCTCGACTCTCAGATATTACGTGCTGCTGCGCGAATAACGTCTGACACCGAAAAGCTTACCTTTTATACTGTACGCAATGTGTGTGCTCTTAATACAGATACAAAGCAATTTTCCGTGGATTCGCTTAACTACTTCCTCTTCTTTCCGCTACCTTATGAAACTATACACACAACACGCACGGAACAGCTTTAAGTAACAGGACGTCTCTAAAATATTGAATAACAGGCCAGTCATCCAATCAGATGCTGAAAACGGACATGCACAAGGCACGGAAACAGTCCCCGCCCCGTTAGTACAGTATAGTGACGGAGGGTTAAGGGCGTCGCTGTTCTGAGGAGCTGGTTTCCTCCCCACTTAACTGAGAAATTGAAACCATTATGATATAGGTGTGTAAACAGAAACTTAACCTGATATACCCAAGTTTATTTATTTGCACTCTATTCATTCTCTTGGTACTTCTTTTAGTATAATGGTGCAGAGGCATTTAACAAAGCTTAAGGGATCATCCTGAAATTAGTAAAAAAAAAAAAAATCTGAAACGATAATGCAGAACTAAATAGTAATAGCAATTTCATTTGCGTGTGGTTGTTAACATTACTTATAAACCCATCTATGTCATTAAAACCGTTTGGATATTGTGCCATGCTGTGAGCTGCAGCGTTTCGCTAGACATGCATTTTCTCCTTATATGACACTTCAGAAGCGAGGAGGGAGGCTGACGTCGGCGCTGTAAGGGGCGCCTCTGAACCACGTGGTTTCCCAGAAATCAGGACAGTTATATCTGGTAGAAACGAAAGTAGTAAGAAGCGAAACCTGCGCTATTACTTATTTCTACGCTTCCGCCGTTGCTCATGGGCCGCACGTGGTGGGTATATCCTGTTGTGAACACGGAGAAAAAAAACACATGTGGTGTTTGTATATGCAAATTATTGTGTCCACAATTGTATTAAAACCTTGTAGATTTGCTTGAACATGAACATAAAGTGTACTTATTTTTTACATGATAAAAGTGGAGAAAGACTACAAGTGTAGTTACATTCATGTAGAATATATAGCCACAAGTAATATTTTGGTGTTTACCGTTTTGCTTGCTCCTGTACAGTGCATATTTTTGCCATGAGAGCTCCCTCATGAAATCTCCTTATGGCACTTTAATTTTAAGTTTTTCATATCATGTTTAGACTCATAGTTTATATAGCACCTTTTTTGTTTTTGCGTAACCATTTTTATGTATTTTACCAAACAGTATCTGTGGCCAGTATCACGAAGCAGGTTTTCTTGCTTAGCCGGATAACTCGTTGGATTTAAGGTAGTCTGGGTTAAAGATAAAATTAAAAATATTTAAATTATGGTGCCTTAATCCGACCAGCTATCCAGCTAAGACAAAAATCCTGTTTTGTGGTATAGGCCCCTACTTGAGCAATCCATCTTCTATCGTTGGTTCCACTTCCTATTGTATAAATTCCATTTGAGTAAGTTGTACAGAAAGTACGCTCCAACTTCTCGAATCATACAGTATTACTGACATTTCTTAGTCAGCTGGGGAAGCCTTGGCAAGAAAAATAATCAAAAAGAAAGTCACAAAAATATCACTGGTTATCTCTGCAGGAATAACAAAGGCCTGACAGCTGTAAGATGCAGAATCTGGCATCGGTGTAAAAAATGGCATCATTTAAGAAAAATTCAGCTTTCAGCACTGGGTTGTATGTTCATACCTACCTAATCACCGATATAATCCATGTTAGGGAGTATGGCTTGGCTAAATAGGCAGCACTCTTTGCGCTTTGGTTTGTTTCCTTAATTGAAAGACTCATGCAGCTGTTTCACATTAACATTAGTGACACATGCATGATAATAGGAGACTGACAATAGGAGACTGACCAATCAACACAGAGCAAGTGAAATCTGGGTCCTTTTAATTAAAGTGGTAGTTTACAGATCCTGTCGTAGCTTAAAGGTTCATCCCTGACATGGAATATTTGGTCACCCTAAAACAGGGGTGGCCATTGTTATCCGCAAAGGGCCAGTGTTACAGGTTTTTGGGATAACCTATAGGTCAGCTGTTCAAACCCAGGTGTGAGGACTCTTCAGCCACTCAGTCCTCTAATTAGTAATGTAATTATGGAGTTGCAGTGAGAACCCACATACACACCGGCCTTTTGTGGATAAGATTGGCCACACCTGCCCTAAAATTATTAAAAGTTCCATTTAGTTTAATTTTAGGTTTATGTGTTGCTTCATTGATGAGCTGGATGCTTATCAGATAAAATTTATTTATGTTGTGGTTATTCCCTTTGAGCCAATCAGGAGTCAAGAGCCACTTGTGTAGAATTCCAAAGTTTGTCTTTTATTGTATCCAGATAGGGTACATAAAAGGCTGGACACTATGCAAAAGTGTGTCTATTGTTGGCTTATACTAGTTCTTATACACTTTCATCTCTCTTATCTACAGTAGATATCGATCACAGTGGGCATCCCAAGCACCATATTTTCTCTTATCTACAGTAGATATCCATCACAGTGGGCATCCCAAGCATCCGGTTTCCTCTTATCTACAGTAGATATCCATCACAGTGGGCATCACAAGCATCCTGTTTCCTCTTATCTACAGTAGATATCCATCACAGTGAGCATCCCAAGCATTCTGTTTCCTCTTATCTACATTAGATATCCATCACAGTGGGTATCCCAAGCACCATGTTTCCTCTTATCTACAGTAGATATCTATCACAGTTGGCATC
>JABFEA020000038.1:7032767-7050126 GCA_019775915.2 Cyphomyrus plagiostoma
TTTCCTCTTATCTACAGTAGATATCTATCACAGTGGGCATCCCAAGCATCCCGTTTTCTCTTATCTACAGTAGATATCCATCACAGTAGGCATCCCATTTCATCATGTTTCCTCTTATTTACAGTAGATATCCATCACAGTGGGTATCCCATGCATCCTGTTTCCTCTTATCTACAGTAGATATCCATCACAGTGGGCATCCCAAGCGTTCTGTTTCCTCTTATCTACATTAGATATCCATCACAGTGGGCATCCCATTTCATCATGCTTCCTCTTATCTACAGTAGATATCAATCACAGTGGGTATCCCAAGCATCATGTTTCCTCTTATCTACAGTAGATATCCATCACAGTGGGTATCCCAAGCATCATGTTTCCTCTTATCTACAGTAGATATCTATCACAGTGGGCATCCCAAGCATCCCGTTTCCTCTTATCTACAGTAGATATCCATCACAGTGGGCGTCCCAATGTATATATAACACATAGGCTTACAATGACTTCTTTATTGACCTCCCTGGGGAATACCTGTTGCCTAGCAACATAACAAAACTAAATAACAACCAAAAAAGAATAAATAAGAAAGTGTATAGTACTGTACATATGGTACATGAAAGGTAAAAATGAGCTTGTAAACATGGCACTTACATAAGTATTTTTTTTTTGTTTTGCAATCAGCCCTCACCATTCTGAGCTGGCTTCACCCATGTGAAAGTGATGCCACCCCCCTCGGCTGCTCTCACTGAAGTGCAGCAGGAAAGTGCCCGACTTCTCGTATTGCAGCAGGGCTCTTTCACGCTCCTTGCTCACAAATCCCATGATGCACCTGCAGGGGGGCTGCAGCACATGGGCAGTCAGATGAGCCATTGGAAACAGTCAGGGAGTGAGTTTCTCACACAACTCACCCGTCATTCCACAGCGAAAGCAGGTGCCTCTTGATCAGCTCCAAGATGCCCTCAATCTGCAGCCAGAAGGGGAGGTTCTTCTCGTTCATGTTCTCCTTCAGTAAAAGGGCCCCATTTAACTGATTGTAGTTACCATGGGGACCTCTCATAACACAAAACAGAACCCTAATCCCAAATGCTTTCTTCCTGGTTTGGACCAGTGTATCAATCTATAACAGCTCTGATAGATCAGCCTTTCTGGTTTCAGCTGTAATATTTTTGTTCAACTACAGAACACTGATATCATGAAGGAACCAAAGTAGGGGTGGGCAATATGACCTGAAATTGTCATGGTATTTGTCGCTTTTTGGACGCTTTTTGGATGGTATTATATGGGTATTACTTTTTAAGTTTTTGGAGAAGTGATATGTCCTGTCCCTTTATAAAAACTTTAGAAATATATTTTATATGTACACTTTAATCGCTATTACAACTGGGTATGGGTGGTCTTTGAAAAGATATAGAAAGTGACATAAGTAATGTTTAATCATATCCATTTCATAATTGCCAGAGTAACGCAAAGCAAAAAACAGTGAAAACAGTGCATTTTACTGTTCATCCATCCATCCACCCATTATCTCCTGCTTATCCAAGGTCTAGTCGTGAGGGCAGCAGTCTCAGCAGGGAAAAACAGACTTCCCTCTCCCTGGCTACTATATCCAGCTCCTCTGGGGGAATCCCGAAGCATTCCCAAGCCAGCTGAGAGACATAGTCTCTCCAGCATGTCCTGGGTCTTCCCCGGGGCCTCCTCCCACTAGGACATGCCCAGAACACCTCACCAGGGAGGCATCCAGGAGGTATCCTAATCAGATGCCCGAGCCACTTCATCTGGCTCCTCTCAATGCGGAGGAGCAGCGGCTCTACTCCTGAATGACCGAGCTCCTAACCCTATCTCTAAGGGAGAGCCCAGCCAATCTGCAGAGAAAACTCATTTCGGCCGCTTGTACTCACGATCTTGTTCTTTCGGTTACTACCCACAGTTTATGACCATAGGTGAGAGTAGGAACATAGATCAACTGTTAAATCGAGAGCTTTGCCTTTTGGCTCAACTCTTTCTTCGCCAAGACAGACTGATGCAGCACTGATCCACCTGTCGATCTCCCGTTTCACCGTCCCCCCACTCGTGAACAATATCCCGAGGTACTTAAACTCCTCCACTTGGGGGAGAACCCCCTCCCAGACCCGGATAGAGCATTCTATCCTTTTCTGGCTGAGGACCATGGTCTCGGATTTGAAGGTGCTGATTTTCATCAGTTAATACAGTTATTCAAAACACGTAAACTTCAACGAACATGAAATCCTCAATAAACTACATCTATTTATCCAAAATTTCATAAAGTACATACTGCGTCTGAAAACTTTTCTGGACAGAGCAGCCACTCTGTCAAGAACATTACGGCTTTTTGGTTGAGGGTGATAGATTCGCTGCTGTGATTAACACTAATGGGACATTAGTTCAAACAGCAGGTCTGCATTCGCCGAAGTACGTCTTGTTTGGAGGTTAAAGGTGCTTGATATTCACTGGCATGGGAAACGGCAATTCTAGTGTTAATTGGGCAGTTTACTACGCACCTTGCATGAAGGCAGATGTGCATATATATGCTGCTTTAGCGAAAATGCTTTTCTTTTTAATTTACTACTATACATATATGTAACCAGTTTATTATTGTTTAATACGCAGATAAACTACATATATAACCCGTCAATCTAATGAAGCGGGGAAATACAAGGCAGGCAGACGAGAATCCCAAAAGCAAAAGGGTTTTATTCTCATGAACAGGGCAGACAACGACGCACATCACATTAATGACGGATCGGGGGAAACTAATTCATGTCTTGTCCACACATACATGGGTATTTTTAAAAACGGTGTTTTTCCTCCTCCGCTTTAAAAAAAAAAAATTCCCGTCCACACGAACATTGTCTTCTAAAATGAGGGGGGTGAGCAGGTCATGACAGTCACTTTCTTCTCGAACCTCTTTGTGTTGTGGTTTTTCCATTTGTTTTGTGATTTTGCATTCGTTGTGTGGCTTTCGCATTTTTTTTGTCGGTTTTGTATTTGTCGCGTGGCTTTTCTATTTGTTTTGTGGTTTTTGTATTTCTTGTGTGGCTTTTGTATTTGGGGACAGCTTGGGAGACTTATGCGCTGGTCTTGGATTCTGCCACCTGCATTTTCAGGTGTTTTCAGGTATTCTGAAAATACGCTAAATACTTTGCCTGTAATATATGCAAGACGATGACCCAGCTGGGGGGCAATCTCGGCCTCTGTCCTGGAAACAAAGGCCCATCACATCCAGTGGGATACCCTAGAGCGGGAGGGGCTGCTGTACTGCGTCCCTTGGTGTTGAGGTCAGTACACTGGGCCGTGGGGGCCAGACATTTTGAGGTAGCAATGACACTGGGGAAGCTGCATCGATGGTCATATTAGCATGCTAGCAGGACACCAAGCTAGTCCTAGGAAGCAATCCTGAACTCCCCTGCAGCCGTAACTGGTGGGCACCCCCATGGAGCGCATGGGGGCAGATGTCCTGAGACCCTTTCCTCGAGGCGCATGCAGTTCCCGACCCGATCACCACTGCCCAGTGGCTAAGCTCCTAGAGGAGTTCTGTTAGAGGTTCGGGACCCCTTAGGAGCTGCATAGCAACCAAGGGAGGAACTTTGAGGGGCAGGTGTTCGCACATTGATAAGCACCAACGTGACTGGGATGCCAGACTTCCCCTGATCCTGTGGGTGAATTGCGCGGCAGTGCAGGAAAAGTACCGGCTGAGGTCAAATGCGACTGGCCCCCCTAACAAGAGACTGGCTCTAGTCTGCCCGCCCCAGTTGATCAGTAAACCTGTGAAAACACATTTCTTTAAAATGTGAAGCGTAAGAAATTTCATCTCAGAATTTTCATCATTGCTTCAGTGCATTCACATTTTTCACGTAAAATTTATTTGTGCCTCTTAAGTTTATAATAATTTTTGTTGCTAAATATTAGTAAATGATTGATTATATGTGTGTTTATTACTTCTTGATATGGTATTAACTAATAACGGCACAAGGAGACATTTGATAAAGAGATTTCAATGTAAACATGATATACTGAAGAGATGTCTTTTCAATTCTGAACTCTCCATTTGAAAAAGGCTGAGAGGATTAATTCCCAGTAAAGTCTGCAACATCTTCCCAGTTTTCAGCATTCAAAAGGGCTCCAAGTTCTGCAAACGGGCTGCAGGGCAAGTTACACACCCAGGGGTATGTATTGCCTGGGGCTGGAACAGCATAATGTCTGCAACAACAAGACCTGTGAGTGATCAGGAAACCAAAACCAGGCCTGACAATGATCAGAAAGCAAAAGCAACAGCAGGCGTGGCGGACACTCACTGCCATGTGGAGATGGGGACAAAGTGAAGAGGCACGTATGCAAAGGCTGCAGGGCCAAAAAGAAACACAGAAAAAGTATATTATTTCATCAAATAAGATGCTGGGTGGAATAATTATGGCGAGAAGGTTTCATTCATTTTCTAGCTAACAAAGTCCTATACAGGTTCACAGAGGAATCATGGAAGCAATTGGCTCAAGGCAGGGAATAACCCAGAACAGGTCACCAACACTTCCTTGTTAACACAAATTCACTTTGGCATGTTTGTTGGCTGTGGGGGAAACACCACAATGACATGGGGAGAACATACTAACTCCCTGGTGTCCCGAAGTGCAAGTGCTAACCAGCAGGCCACACACCGGAGTAGCTTATCCCCTTGAAAGTGCATTCATCTCTGTGAAGTGGCGAGCAGGTCTTGCCTTTTTTCTGTAGGTGGGTGTAATGGTTCCCAAAAGCTTCATCTCTGGGGATGTCTGGATAGAGGAACTTCAGCGGGTTTTCAGGAATAGCCCCATCAGCGACCAGCTTGTAGTCATGGATGATGTCAGCAAAAGGTCGCATGCTTAGGATACTCTTAGTAAAAGGCTCGATTGAATTCAGTTTTGCTTCCCCTGTGTAGGCCAAGAATTAAAAACAATTTCCCTGCTGGGATCAATCAAGTAAACCTTATTTGCTGTATATATATCACATAGGCTTACAATGAGTTCTTTATTGGCCTCCCCAGGGAATACCTGTTGCCTAGCAGCATAACAAAACTAAATAACTACCAAAAATGAATAACAAGAAAGTGTATAGTACTGTACAGATGGTACATAGGAGGTAGAAATGTGCTTGTAAACATGGCAGTTGCATACTTTGACGGAAAGGTCATTTTTTTTGTTTCATTTCATGTTAAAGTTTCCCTTCCAGTTTGAGGTCAGTGGCTCTGCAGACTGTCACCGCTTGGGCAGCCAATCAGCACTCACCATTCTGGCCTGGCTCCACCCATGTGAAGGTGATCCCACCCAGGTGGCTCTCGCTGAAGCGCAGCAAGAAGGTGCCTGGCTCCTTGTCCTTCAACAGGGCCAACTCACGGTCCTTGCTCACAAATCCCATAATGCACCTGTCATTTTCAGTATGAAATTCCAGCTGAGATCAATTATCCTGATTTGAGGCTGGTGATTCAGTTGACTACAGCATAGCTCTCGCCACATCTGAACAGTTAACTTCAATATTGAGTAAGATGACAATAACTAATCAAAGACCCCTTTACTAGGCTTCATGCACCACACATTTATTACCTTAAACATACAATCGGTCATTCTTATCAACCCCTTTTAATCACAGTACCTTAGCAAAATTAAATCCAAAATTTAAATTGTGTTTAGGTTTGTGTAATGCTATGAGTTTTTTGTATTTGGTGTATCTTGTATTTTGACTCTCCACAACCAGGTATTTTCAGCACACCTTGTTTAGCTAATTACCTAAGGAATGAGAAATTTAATAATGTGTTTCCCGACCTGTTCCTCGTGGACCCCCAGATGGTCCACTGGCCAGGCAGTCAAGATTTTTGCTCCCTACCAGCTCCCAGTAGGGAGCAAAAATGTTGACTCTCTGGGGTTTCCCAAGGACCGGGTTGGGAAACCCTAATTTAACAAACACGTGGGATGGCTGGAGTGTCTCATGGAGAGGTTTGGGAAGCAGTGATCTGCAGTGAACTGTAGCCTACCAACAAGATACAGTGAATATAAAAAGTGTACAAACCACACTTAGAATGCCAGGTTTTTGTGATGTAAAAAAAATGGGACCACGATGAATCATTTCAAAACTTTTCCCACCTTTAATGTGACCTATAACCTGTACGATTCAACTAAGAAACAAACAAATCTGTTAGGGGGAAAAATATAGGCCTATATTAAAAAATGTACAATAAGCTGCTTGCATAAATGTGCACAGCCTTAAACTAATACAGTGGTACCTCAGTTCTCAAACTCATTAGAACTCGAATTTCTTAAAAGTCGAACCAACCAGTTCGAAAAAAATTACCTAGGACGCGATCTGAATCTCATAAGTCGAACTGTGAACGCTGACCTAAGATGTAAGCGCGGGGAAATGAGTCACGCCGCAAGTCTCTCAGCGGAAACAAAGGGTAGAGCTTCAGTCTCAGCCTCGCATTTGCTGTGATAGCATCCTGCATGTTTACACTAATTGAATTCACATACAGTGGTACCTCAGAACTCGAATTTAATCCGTTCAGAACTCCGGATCGAATCCTAAAAACTTCGAGTTGTGATCGCATTTACCCCATAAGAAATAATGGAAAACCAATTAATTGTTTCCCAGCCCCCCAAAATTATACCTAAATATGTTTTTTAGCATTTAAACACAAAATGAACCGGATAAAACAAGAAGAGCATATATTGTACTAAACAGATCTAAGCACATTTATCAAAACAGTAATTTGTAAAGTAAGAAAATAAATGCATCCAAACAATGTGTAAAGTTAAAAAAAAAAAAGTGCCCTGCCCCGATCATCCGCTTCTTCCATGTGCCACGCCCCCTTGTTAACCCTGTGTGGAATCCCCATGTGATCAGCTGTTTCAGGTTGTTTTCATTAGTCCTCGGTATTTCCTCCGTGTTTCAGTTTGTTTCCCCAGTCTGGTCATTGTATTGTCCGTCTGCGTTTTGCCTGCCTTACCTGTAATTAAATCCCATATTCCCCGATACCCTGACATCTGCGCTTTTGTCTCCATTCCGTCCCCGCTGGGCACTACAATACTATTATAATTAAATGTATTAATTGCTTATTATTAATATTCAAATAATAAGAAATGTTTATTTTAAACATTATTATATATAATAATAATTACTGTTACTGTCTATCATTGTCTAAATGTATTTTTACTGTCTTAATATATGTATTCAGCTTGTGTAATCATGCAGGATGCTGTCACAGCAAATGCGAAGCTTAGACTGAATCGTTACCCTATGTTTCCACTGAGAGACATGCCATGTGACTCATTTCCCCGCACGTACAAGTTATCTTAGGTAAGCATTCACTGTTTGACTTCTGAGATTCAGATGGAGTTCTAGGTAATTTTTTTCGAGTTGGTTGGTTCGACTTTTAAGAAATTTGAGTTCTAATGAGGTTCAAGAACTGAGGTACCACTGTACAGCATTCAGTCATTTTGGATACACACCTGCCATCAAGTAAAGTGACTCTGCATGATTCACCCCAAATAAAGGTCTCTCAGTTCAGCTGTCCTAGTAGGATTTTCCTGACATTTACTCTGTTGCATACTACAGCAAAAGTCACGGTTGGTAGAGAGCTTACAATGCATCAAACGGATTTCATTGCTGAAAGGTATCAGTCAGGAGAAGGGTACATTAGATATACCATATAACACAGTGAAGACAATCACCAAGAAGTGGAGAAAGTATGGGACAACAGTGACGTTACCAAGACAAGGTTAGGGAGTCTGTCAAGAGGCCTACAGCTACACTGAAGGAGCTGCTGGAATTTCTGGCAAGTACTAGTTGTGTACATATGCACTCCTAAGTATGGACTATGGGGTAAGGTCGCAAGACTGAAGCCTTTTCTTACAAAGAAAAACATTCAGGTCTGGCTAAACTGCAACTAAAACTAGCACTGCGCATCACCAAAAGGACACCACACCCACGGGAGTTATTATTGAGCTGGAACTGGGGCTTTAGTCATTGTGGAGGGAATTATGAAATCAGTACAGTCTCGCCTATCTGACATTCCGTGTTATCTGACGTCCCACCATAAAAAACATCAATCATCAACAAAAACTGCAAATTGCAAGCATGAGCATAGTCTATTTTTTGTTGGTCCCAACTCTATCGCAGCTAATTAGTTACCCCGACTGTACAGTACACACTGTATTTAACGTCAGACAATTCTGTAACTGTAAGTTCATTTTTTCAGTTATTTTTTTTCTGTTGTTTTGTTGTAAAAGATGATTATTGGGTTTGTAACATGTAAAATTATAACGTAGTTTGACGTTTAATAGGCTCTGTCTTAACACCTCCCGTTATCTGACATTTTCATTTCTCCGATGTTCTGCCAGCCCGTTTATGTCGGATAGGCGAGATTCTACTGTATGTCCAGTTAATTTTGGCCCGAAACTTTCAGGCGTCTGCTGAAAGCTGAAGATGAAGTGGAATTTCACATTTCAGCACAACAATGAGCCTCAGCACACATCCAAATTAACAAAGGGATGGCTTTCCAAATTCCATTTTTTGGAATGGCCCAGCTAGAGCCCAGACCTAAATCCAAATGAAAATCTGTGGGGTGACCTGAAGAGGGCCATTTACAAGAAATGCCCTCGCAATCTAACAGATTTTGTGCACTTTTCCAAGGAAGGGTAGGCAAATATTGCCAAGTCAGGATGTTTCATGCTGATAGACTCCTACCCAAAAAGACTGAATTCTGTGTTTAAATCAAAAGGCACTTCAACAAAGTAATAGTTCAAGGCTGTGCACACTTGTGGAACAAGCGTATTGTACATTTTATATATTCTATATTTTCCCCCTAACAGATTTGTTTGTTTTTCAGTTGAATTGTACAGGTTATAGGTAACATTAAAGGTGGGAAAATGTTTGAAATGATTTATCATGGTTTCGGTTTTTACATACCGAAAACCTGGCATTTTAACAGGGGTGTGTACGCTTTTTATATCCATTGTAAAGGTAACTATTCGGAGAACATAATAATTTTTATTGCAATAACACTTAATCGTATGCATTCTGAGCAAATATACTGCCAAGATAAATGGCTTTAAATACACTACTGCAGATTGGTCAACTTATTATAAAGCACATTTATTCTGAGGCATCACATCTAATTGCATATTTCAGTCTCACATATGAAGGTACCACAATACTAACAGCTACTGGCTGTACACATGTAGGAGTCTCACCCATCAATCCAGATGGCATGCAAGTATTTCTTAATGAGCTCCACAATGGAGTCCAGCCATTCCCAGAAGCTGAAGGACTTCCCAGGGAGGTTATCCTAGCAGAAACAGAGAGGGCAGGAGGACCAGAAGAGAGCGTCTGCAAAACATCTACATAATGACCCTGCTGGTGACAAACTGTGTAACATTGATTCAACAGCCCAGTGATAGCAAGGAGCTGGATGTTCCTGCCATCCTGAGGACAACAGGAAACTGTCCATGGACTGAGTGTGGGAGAGGCTCCCAAAAAGTCAAAGAAAAGCCAGGTGTAAAAATAATATGGCGATATTGTCTGAGAAATTGAACGTAATTATAATGAAAGTATAGGCCTTGTTATATTTTCAAGGTTCACGGGCAATATATTGAGAAATAGAATCAGTCCATCCATCCAACTCTCCATCCATCCATTTTCTGTACCCGCTTGTCCTATGCAGGGTTGTGGGGGTCCAAAGCCTATCCTGAAAGCTATGGGTGTAAGGCAGAGAATTACCTAGGATGGGACACCAAACCATCATAGGGGAGACACACATTCACACCTACGGACAATTTGGCAACTCCACCTTAGTATGTTTTTGAACCGTGGGGGGAAACTAGAGAACCTCAGGAAACCCAACGATGATACAAAGAGGGCAGGCAAATCTCCCCCCCCCCCAAAAAAAAATGTGTTCTTGCACATTGTGATGCCTTATTTCTAACACCTACCTTGTGGAACATGGACCAGGACACTTGGCAGTCACCATGGAGGGCATGAGGGCCTGGAATAAATATTCAAGGAAGTTAGGAATGCACTTTTTTTTTTACAGTTTTCTTTGTTTTTAGCACCACCTTCTGGCCAATCTGTGTAATTCTGATAATAATGGAATAAAATAACTCGTGACACAGTAAACGCCAACATGATGAAATTGGAGTGTAGCACTCCATTTGAGTACTTCAAAAGAAAAACACCTTACCTTCTCTAAAAAGTCAGCTTAGATTTACAGATGAAAGTTTTTTTTAGGAACGAGGAGAACAGGAAACATTAAATGTCTTTACCCAGAAGCTTGTCATGCAGCATATCCAGCTGCTCCACACTGAGGCTGCGGCCTGTGTTGCTGTTCAGCTGCCAGTTCAGGGCTTCAGAGAGCTGGCACCAGCTGGCACATGGCAGGTCACTGAAGAACCCCAGGTTCTGGACAAGGATGGAGAGACAGTGGAGCCAAAACAGAGGTCGATGGAACGGGAGGAAAAGAGGAGCAGATATGACACGAACCAGAGGTGATGAACCTGCCCCCAAAGAAATGTTGGATAGTAGGACAGAAATGTATCAAGTTGAGGGGTCAACTGGCCCCCAAGTCTCAGGGAGAATTGCATTGAATAGATAATTTTATCAGAACATTTCTGAGAAAGCATTATCAGGCTGTCTCTGGAGCTACTGAGGGTTAACAGCCGTATTCAAGGGCTAAACCATGACATCACTCTGCTAACCATGGAATTAAAACCAATAACCTTCTGATCACAGGTACAGTGTCCTAACCCACTGAGCTACATGTCACTTCCCACCATCTAAATTAGAAGAAACCTTTTTAAAAAAGGTGGAGGGTGTACCAAAATTCCTAGAAATACAAGGTTAAGTAAAAATGACAGAATATTAAACAATTATAAGGATGAGTGGGATCTTGGCCTGTTTTTATCTGACGACTCTACTAACTAAATCTTTCAGCAATTCTGTTGTTTGCCAGTCACTATGACACTTTATCGGAAACAGGAACACCAGATGCTACAACCTGAGCAGCCAGTAGGTCTGCTATGGGAATATGTTTACTGTGCATGCAAGAAACTTGGAAGTAGCATCATTCTATTCTCGGACAGAAAACAGAATAATCCGGAAAATATAGGAGGGGTTACCCTCTGCTCGT
This sequence comes from Cyphomyrus plagiostoma, assembly GCA_019775915.2. Taxonomy (NCBI): domain Eukaryota; kingdom Metazoa; phylum Chordata; class Actinopteri; order Osteoglossiformes; family Mormyridae; genus Cyphomyrus; species Cyphomyrus plagiostoma. The sequence continues at coordinate 7,043,929 of JABFEA020000038.1, forward strand.
CTGTCAGCATGTTGTACCACATGACCGAAGCCCAGCCACTGGGTAACTGGCAGCTGTTGGAGATGACCACCAAGGGCAAGGAGCAGGTCTGCGGAGGAGTTTGATGATGCTGAGTTAAACCGGGTGCCGGATGAGCGTAAGGTAATGGGCAGGAAGGTGCTACTTTCTCCTTAGAGACTGACCTCCAGGTTGATGCTGAGGCCCTGCAGACAGAGCTGGGCCTCAAAGCTGAGAGTGTGGAGCTCCTCGGTCACTGGGATGGAGCCCTGGGTAAATACGTGCACATGAAAACAGTCATGACTGGGACACTTGCCGATTATCAAATGGTTGGCGGAAGAGTTTTATATTTATATAATTTGTTGGGGTGGTGGGGGACGTGGCTAAGGGTGCCTAGGCCCCTGCCCCATTTGCCAAAACGGTCAAAAGTGCCCCATATTTGACTTTCTGAGTGCTGTTGTTGTTATATATTTGTAATGTCGCAAACCAGACAACATGAAAGCTGTGCACCTTCTCACCTCAGCATTCCTGGCTCCGTGGGTACTGGGGTCTTTAAGTTGCTGCAGGAGACAGTGAGCAGTATGTCACTTCATACAGTGAGCAGTATGTCGCTTCATACAGTGAGCAGTATGTCGCTTCACACAGCAGGAGACAATGAGCAGTATGTCGCTTCATACAGTGAGCAGTATGTCGCTTCATACAGCAGGAGACAGTGAGCAGTATGTCGCTTCACACAGCCGTTGCAACCCAATCAAGCAGTACGCTATCATCTTTGACTTCATTCTTTTTTTTTAATCCCCCCCCCCCCCCCCCCCCCCCGTGGGGGCCACTCTTGTTTTCACCCCATTTTCAAACCACCCCGGGGGGGGGGGGGGGCATAGGCACCAAGCATCAGTACACAGATACAGGAGGCCCCAAGATTCAAGAAGATTTAAGAACTTTATTGTCCATTTTCAAGCTCAATGAATTTATATTCGTGTCAACCGGGTGGTGCATTTATATTAAAACTTCACATTTATATACAAGAATAAGTACAATAGAAATATTACTGTAGAAAAAATATCAGTGCATTGAAAGTCTGAGATCTGGGCAATAAATAAAATTTACAGGGAATATAACACACAGCTAAGATCAGGGTGCAAACAAGCACAAGCGGCAGTAGTGCTGTAAGGGCTCAGTGTGACAGATACAGGATAACAGCGTATTAGTGGTGCTAAATGACATGGTTAATATGAAATATTGTGCATAATCAGTGGTTTAAAAAGGCATGTAAGTAATAGCAGCATATCAGTTTGTAAGACTGGGGAGATGTTTAAGTTCAATAGTTCCAGAGCGTTTCAAAAACAGAAGCTGTTTTTAGATCGATCTGTGCGTGTGCGGATTGACCCAAGGCACCTGCCTGATGGGAGGAGCTGAAAGAGATGGGGCATCAGCTGTGGGGCATCGTGGGAATGGCCCGGGTCCAGCCTTGGGTAGCGAGCAGTCAGTGAGTGAGGGAGGCAGAGCGCCCATTGTGTGTTTACAAGCATGGTGCCTGTGTGCCCATAGCGGAATGTGTAGGGGCTTTTCAGGGGTGGGGCTACAGGGGCATGGCCTCAGCTAACAGCTGATTGGCCCCCAGAGTGCCCCTCCCCTGTCATTCACCAATTAAAAACATATCATTGGTTAATGAGACGATTGGTCCACCACTCCTATGCCCAGTTGTCTCAGCGGCATTCTCCTCCTTAGGAGTCCGGCAAACTCAAAGAGAGACACCAGAAAAGAGAGAGAGACACACGGGTCCCTCCTGCTCCCATCAGGAGGATGGCTCCCCGCCATCGTTATCCGTGCCCTCGTTAGAAAGCACAGCGGAGGCGAGGAGGGCCTTCACAGAGATCTGCCCCACACCCCCCAAAAGGCCCGATGTCCTCTGAGGCCTGAGGAAACCCCAGACAGGAGCTGACTCATGGCCGGTGCTGTGTGTCCACTGCACATCACTCCCTATCACATACTCACACTTTAAAGAGGATTACGACCTCCATACCCTAATAAACACAGGTGGTGTGTGTGTGGGGGGGGGTGGCTTTCTTAAAATAGCGCCCCCCCTTGACAAGACAATTAGATAGTCTGGTGTGAAGTAATGATAACAATGGCAGCCAGTTATTACCCCCCACCCACTCCCTCGCACCAGTACTACCAAATCGGGCAGCAGCTGCAGAGCAGTCTGTGAGGCATCCCACCAGTGCGTCCCTTCAGTATACCCCCCTAGTATGTCCCCCCCAGTGTCCCGAGGTGCACCCTTCTAGTGTGCCCCCCAGTGCGTCCCCCAGTGCGCCCCTCTAGTGTGTCCCCTCAGTGCATCCCCCCAGTGTGCATCTCTAGTGTGCCCCCCAGTGCGTCCCCCAGTGCGCCCTTCTAGTGTGTCCCCTCAGTGCGTCCCCCCAGTGTGCATCTCTAGTGTGTCCCCTCAGTGCATCCCCCCAGTGTGCATCTCTAGTGTGTCCCCTCAGTATGTCCCCTCAGTGCGCCCCTCTAGTGTGTCCCCTCAATGCGTCCCCCCAGTGTGCCTCTCTGGTGTGTCCCCTCAGTACGTCCCCTCAGTGCGTCCCCCCAGTGTGCCTCTCTAGTGTGTCCCCTCAGTGCGTCCCCCCAGTGCGCCCCTCTAGTGTGTCCCCTCAGTACGTCCCCTCAGTGCGTCCCCCCAGTGTGCCTCTCTGGTGTGTCCCCTCAGTACGTCCCCTCAGTGCGTCCCAGTGTGCCTTTCTAGTGTGTCCCCTCAGTGCGTCCCCCCAGTGTGCCTCTCTAGTGTGTCCCCTCAGTGCGTCCCCCCAGTGTGCCTCTCTAGTGTGTCCCCTCAGTGCGTCCCCCCAGTGCACCCCTCTAGTGCGTTCCCTCAGTGCGTCACCCCAATGCACCCCTCTAGTGAGTCCCCCCAGGGCATCACTATTGTGTGTCCCCTAAGTGCGTCCACTCAGTGCACCACCCTATTGTGTCCTCTCAGTATGTCCCCCCAAGACATCCAGACAGTCAGACAGCTTCAGTATCATCTATATGTCTGTGTTTCAAATCCTAGTAAAGGCTGCCGCAGGTGTTTCCAGTGCCTGTCGGCCACATCCGACCTATGCTGTCCCCTGGACTGTGCCCCTTGGGACACCAGGAGTGTAGGTCAAGGTGTAGGTTATGGAAATTGGATGGATGGATGGATGGATAGATGGTTGTCCATATTCTTTATATTTTTAAATTGAAATTGCCTTCAATTGTAATTCTTGAAAATTGGCTTTTTGATAATTGCCTGCAGCATTTGGTATTCGGTAATGTCCAGTAAGCTGACACGGACTAAACCCAGACTGCAAACTGACTGTTCCCTCGGACTGGGGGGGGGGGGCGGGCATATCTGATTGTCTGGCTGCACACATACCCCCACATGCCAGGCTCTCCGCTCCTCCCACATCTTCACACCCCTTCCTTATGGATGATGGGGATCTCGTTGAGGTTCACCGTGATGAATAGAGTCACGGGGAATGGGAGACTACAGGAAAGAATGTGAGCAGTGAAAAGGCACTTGTCATATGACTTTGCCTGACTGCTGCCCTGGCCAGCCGCCCCCTCCCCCCCATCATACACCACTTATCCCAGCAGCCTGCAGGCTTTTCTCCTCAAACCTCTCCTGTCAGCCAAAAAAAAATCTTGTTATGAGTTTATGGATCTCAGAACCAAAGCAAGTGCAAATGAAAATATCACAACTGTATCATTGGGCACTAAAGTCTCTATGTTTTTCGGGTTTATTCAGGCGCCTGATTGGGCGCCCGGGCAGGAGGATGAGCGGGGCAATTATCCATCTGCAGAAAGGAGGCATCTCCACGTGGCAGAGTGAGTTCTATCAGCACTTCGCGGCAACCTGCTGCTGGACGGCGTGGCTTTGAATGGGGCAGGCGCCTGACGGACAGCCAGTCTGCAGCAGGAAGGGCACGGTTACTAATCCCAGAGTGTCTCTGCCTCGGAGTGTGCGCTCGGGACGGGCTGGGTCGAGGTGTGTGTGCAATCCAGACACATACTGTAGATCTAAACTCATATAAATAAAATATCAGCAGTTATTTCCAGGTACCTCAGTGGACACTGTTATTTATGAGGGAATATGAGATTCATGGAGGTGCGAGGTAGAGGTGAGGTAGAGAGGGGAAGCCCTGAAGCTCAGTGAGGATGCTGGGGTGGTCAGCGGCCCGATCGCTTGACAGACCAGCATGCCAAGGTGATCTCTGTCACGCCGGCCGGGTACTGGGGGGGGGCTCTGGGTTAGAGGGGTGTGACTGGCTGCCGGTCGTGCCCTCCAGGTATGAGGGTCCGGCTTCATCGAGTCTCTTCCACGGGCTTCTGCTTTGCACCTGTGGGCAGATCGGCAGAAAAAAGCACGGGGCTCTGTCAGTGAGTGACTCTGCCCATATGTCACCTGTCCGTGGGGCTGGCTCACTCAGCGCGGGGCCCTCTCTCACAGCCAGCTGAAAATAATTAGAAAACAAAAGATCTAATTATGCTCCCATTCGCATTTTCAAGTACTGCTCAATTATGTTGTGGAATTGGAAACCTGAATTGAATTAGTGCAATTTAGATTTAATGAGTCTACTGAGGTCCAATTTTCCGCCATAAGGCACAGGCGATTTCATGTCTCAGTTCGGCATTCCGGTTGGACTTGTGGACCTGGTAGCTTGGTACACACTGAGCTCAGCTGCGTCACGGACCTGCCCACTCCGAGCGGGCCATCTCATCTCCTCTCCAGGAAGAAGACAAGAGGGGCCCATCTGTCCCTCTGCTTGCCGGTCATGTGACGCAGTAGATGTGGCCATCCACTGGAGGTATGGTAGAGGTCTTTATAGCCTGACCCGTGGCTCCGCCGGTACTCATTGCCCACACTGAATTGTGATAGGCCAGACTGAGGTGGGGGTCGAAGGTCGTGCAGCCCATTTTGGGGGCCTCGCCATGGACGTGCGCTTGGTGCCTGAAGGGCTGTCGCGGGTCAGACTTCATGCTCTCAAATGGACTCATCATGAAGACAGCTGCAACTGTGGTGTTTGAACCCAGGTTTCATCATAGGGAGGGCTGGAGGCATGTTTGGATGTGGAACACACCAAGAGCAGCGGGACAGATGTGAAGATAAAGTGATTAGCGTGAATCTGGTCTGGTGAGTGAGAGATCATAGTGCTTTGGTGTTTCAGGTGGTGTTCAGTATTTCTCTTTAGAAGGTTCTGGGTTGAAATTCCACCAGAGCTTCTACTTATGGTGTTAAAGTGAGAGGTGCTTCACATTAAGGCACCGCCCCCCCCATTGCATGGTCTTTCTGCTAGGAGTTGTGGGCCTCACTCCCCCCTGCCCCCATGGTTAATGGCAGCAGCTTCAGGTGATTGGGGGGGGGGGGGGGGCGGTCTGACTTACTCTACACACTCCAGTGTGTGAATATGCGATTGCAGGTGAGAGAGGCTGGATCTTCACCCTGCTTTGCCCTGAGTGATCATCTTGAAGTCTGTCCGACCAAGTGATAAAATAAGTATCTCTAATTTGGGATGTCCCATAATACACTCTGCATTTTAATGATGCGTGTGACAGTTTTATACTGTCGATCATCGTTAGTGCAGTGAAACTCTTCAGACAATGCGGACACCAGGCTTTTGGAACACTGGGGCGTTCCGATGGGAGATGATTTAGGGACATTGCTTTTTAAAGGTACTGTAAGCGAACTGCACATTAGCTGCTGTTCCCTCTCGTCCTGTTCCGGGACGGAGCACCTGGCGTTGGCTCTAACACGACTCCGTGAGTCCCACTCCGTGAGCTTAGCGCGATGTCACGCTGAGCGCTTGCTGCCTGAAGTGCTCGTGACCCTGAGCTCACGCTGTCACTTTCTGTCCCCGTCAGAGCGACGTGGGGCTTTTAGCTCGCTGGTAGCCTTGGGTGTTGCCTCATCTTTCATGACGTCACACCGTCCGTAAGCCATTCTATGGCATTTTGACAGCACTTTCAAAAGCAGCACTATTCCAGTATTTTCATTTGAAAATACATACACTCACCTAAAGGATTATTAGGAACACCATACTAATACGATATTTGACCCCCTTTCGCCTTCAGAACTGCCTTAATTCTATATGGCATTAATTCGACAAGGTGCTGAAAACATTCTTTAGAAATGTTGGCCCATATTGATAGGATAGCATCTTGCAGTTGATGGAGATTTGT
>JABFEA020000038.1:7061543-7075690 GCA_019775915.2 Cyphomyrus plagiostoma
CCCCCCCCCCCCCCCCCCCCCCCCCCCCCCCCCCCCCCCCCCCGGGCCCACCGAGGGCGAGTCAAAGGGGCGTGGTGTGAAAACGAGCAGGGGCTGGTGCCTGCTCTCCGAGAAGGCATCTCCCAAACATTCAGAAAGAACATCTTCAATGCAGGACCACTCACCACCAACTTCCTTCTGTAAAGTCTGTCAGCTGTAAAAACCTACAGAAATCACCTTGTCAGAATAAAACTGGATGGTTTTATGGGTTTTCCATGGAAGCCTTAAAATCCAAAGACTGCACCACTGGATTTGAGAATAAACTCCTAATTAGAAAGCTCAGGTGTGCTTTTCAGACAATGACTCTGCTAAGAATCTGATTTAATGACAGGAATCCACAAGACAGGCTTAAATTACCACCACTGGAACCAGCCCGCCTAGAGTGGATCATTACCTACAGAAAGTACTGAAGCCTGAACGCTCATTCGTGTCATCATCAACAGGCCCAGCAGAGCATGCCCACTGACTGGGCGAGGCTAACGCCCATCTCCTTGCATAGCCAATCGGTGTCAAGGTGACGGGTGGATTTAGTTGATGAGACATGTTTCAGATTGGTGGAATGGTGGACAGGTACCCAATGAGAAGATGGTATGTTAATTAGTGGTATGGACTAAGGTTCCTCTCCATCTTGCTCCGCCCCCGTACCTTGTGGATCCTGGTCAGTGGCTCTGGGGCTGCTCCTGGCACGACGGTCGGGTTTCTTGGCACTGGGGCTGCCACCCCCTCCCCCACCGCCCCCGCCCACATGGGTCTTGCCGTTGTACACAGTGGCGCAACCGGCGTTGCTCTTGTACAGGGAGGAGGGGGGACTGTTGAGCCGGTTCTGGCGGTCCAGCTTGCCCTTCTTAGACTGAGGCTTGTACTGCTCATCCCGCCCGATGTAGCTGGACATGCCGTACACTGGGATTATCTCTATGTCACAAAGAAAATGGATTTTAGGTCAGAAATTCTGCCTGATTGTGAACAGTAGGATAACAACAATCTTTCATACAAACACTGGAGAAACCACCCAGGGCCATGAGATGACACCCCCACCCTGTTACTCCCTCGGCCAATTAAATCACATCTCCACAAGCCCAAAACCATTTGATTGGCCAAAGGGTGGATGTCACGGGACGTTGCTGCGCCACCTTGGAGAGTCATTTGACGGCAAGGAAATGACCTCAACCCAGGGGACCACATTGCAAGCTGCCACTAAACAAGACTGATCTGAGTCATCATTCTAGAGACGGCAAACAATGAGGTAATAGTGATGTAATGAGGGGGGACGACTTACATCATCGGACACGGGGGAAGGCGGTGTGTTTTGGGGTACAGGCCAGATGAGCAGGCCGCAGGGAAAGTAGCACAAGAGGGAGTTCCCCATGAGGGACTTACCTTCGCTGTAGATAGGGGGAAGGTGGTGCTGGTAGTACTGATGGGGCAGGTCTCCAGGGCTGACTGGGGGGTAGAATGGTGAGTGGGAGTTGGGGATAAAGTGGGGGTGGGTCAGGTAGGGGGCCAGGTGATGAGTGGGAGATATGGCCGGTGTGTAGCTCGGGGGGTAGCATTCAGGGGACTGGGGGGTGACCACAACCCTGCGAACCCCAGTGTTGTCCTCCAGAACCTGCAGAAATTATGGGGGGAGGGGAGTGAAACAATTATAAATCACTTTTAGCCAATTTCACAGCATGCTGCTCCAGAACAATGGCCCACTTCAGAGTTGAAGAGTCACTGTTACATTTTCCTCAGTAAAAACACAATCAGAAACTCCATGACAGCTGTATTCAAGAGGGAAACAATCCCACTAAACTGAACGAACTGTATCCCTACATCTTCATCAAGCATTTCCATCTAAAAATGGCTACGAGATGACAAGCCTGTTTATCTAGAGCTGGAATCGTGTTCGGACTTGGTTGGTATTCGCCAGCTGAACTGAAAGGCTCCAGCACGGTAGACTGTCCCTCAAATCCATCAGTCACCTATTTAGCTGACGACAGACCTAGAGCATTCCAGCCCCCAAAGGATCTGACCTTCTGGCATGCTCCTCTCATCCATCAGGACACGCAATCCAGCATCTGATAGGCATGTGTGACAGAAGGCCTACAATGGACCCATCTTCTTATAGATATGGAAAAACTTGCAATGTATTTGTCGAACAATTGGAAGCAGTGGTTTAAAGATTCTCATCCCAAGGACAAGGCGAAAAGTTTGGAGGGCAATGTCTGTCCAGTTCCCAAAATAAAAAATCAGCATGGTTTTTTTTTTAAAAAAAGAAAAAAAAAACCCAGTGTACATGCAGGTCTTAGCTAGACAGCCATCAGCGTGTCCCTCAAGATGCAAGGATACAAGACCGGACTTCATCGTAAGGGACAGACGTTCTGGAAAGAGGCCACTATTGAGCCAAGTACCACTTTCCAGCTGTTAGAGGTATGGGATTCAGTATGTTGAGGCAGTGTTCTGATGATTCTTTTTTTTTTTTTTTATCGTCCCCAACACCATAATCACCAGCAACAGGCCAATTAACGTCAAGGAAAGAGTTAGTTTTGCCTGTTGACTCATTGTAAGACAAATGGTGTCAAGAGCAGAACACGACAGAGAATAATGGTGGCTGCAGCCCATTAGAGATCTGACTAGAGATCCCCCCCGGAAGGGCCCCAGCTCCCAGCAATCCCATCGGGCACAAAAGCTTGCGCAAGCATGGTCCCGCTTCCCGCTCGATGCTGGCACACTCAGCCATTGGTTCCCAGCCCACTGACAGGGCTTGCAGTGTACACACCGGAGACCTTTGGGTTGGAAGACAAGGAGGGGTGTGTGTGTGTGTGTGTGTGTGTGTGTGTGTGTGTTTAGGGATTATATGACACGTCTATATTCGTGTGTGTGCAAGAGTGTCAGCGCTGGGGGACAGGACCTCTGGGGCCCAGTTCCCGGAGGACTCCGCGTGACCGTCTAAACAGAATTTCAGTGGTGGCAGTGCAGGTGTTAGGAGAGAAATAGGACATGCTATATCATTGTTCTGGAACATTCTTGGCAACTGTCGGCTATCATAAATGCCCACCATAGAAGATAATGAACCTGACTCTGACCAGAACTTCTTAGGAAACAAACAAATGTGTCTCGCTTCCCGTAAAGAGTACTGCTGAAGAACACCTAGTCAAGATTAACCCTTTATCATCACCCAAGCAACACCAACGCTCACAGTAACTGCCCAACGTCTAAAATTACTTTGCAAGGAAATTACTTTTTAGTAGGTGTGTGTGGGATGGTTGTTTGTTTAATTAGTTAGTTGGGATGGTAACAGAAACACCATTTGTCATTCGGTGTTTTTCCTGAACGTTGCCAACACATGAAGAACCACTCGGTCATAACTCCATTATTCCTAAAGCAAGACATTTTCCGGGAATCCCGGTGACCCTGAACTCCACAGTCCTGTGGCTAAAGGACTCCTTAAGGGAGTTAATGTGGTACAGAATTGCTAGCTTATTTCTCTTATGCCAATATGCTAAATTGATGGAATACTGCAACTAAAAAAGACAAAAGGGTTAAAGAAGATCAGCTACTTTTTGCGAGGTTGTGGAAAGAATTTAAGGAGAAACACTGAAGAAGCATACAAAGAATATATACTCCTTAAAAGGAGTATAGAGGGGGGGCGGCACGGTGGTGCAGTGGTTAGCACTGTTGCCTCACACCTCTGGGACCCGGGTTCCAGTCTCCGCCTGGGTCACATGTGTGTGGAGTTTGCATGTGTCGTCGTGGGGTTTCCTCCGGGTACTCCGGTTTCCCCCCACAGTCCAAAAACATGCTGAGGCTGATTGGTGTTGCCAAATTGCCCGTAGGTGTGCATGTGTGAGTGACCGGTGTGTGAGTGTGCCCTGCGACCCAGTAGGATAAGCGGTTTGGATAATGGATGGATGGATGGAAACTGAAAGTTTTGCTGTGGTCCAGAGCTCTGTTCTACAATTTCTACAATTCTGAAAGTAATTAGCTACACTTATACATATATAGCATATGAATAATTTATTTTAAAACAAACCAACCAAGCAAAATACATATGAAACATTCTTTAGAAATACAGAATAATATCGAATGAAACCATTCACAGGGTGTGTGTTTTTCTAGGAATGTTTTTTTCAAATAAAAAAAGAAAATACTTCCTGCTACAGGGAAAGGAGACTACTGGAAACAAAAAGAGTGGATTAGGTCAAAAGAAGAGCAGTTATCAGGCATCGCATTACAAACCAGGAAGAATTAAATACAGCATTTTGTCACCTGCTTTGCATAATTCTATTGTAACTGCAGTGATGATATGGATATTACAATGTGTTCCTATTTTTTTTCTGTTTTCTGACTCATCTTTGTGTTCTTTGATTCATAACATTCCAACACAGCAGAGGAGCATACCTTTGCATAATGCAAGACTAAAATAGAAGGATAAAGATCGCAAGGGGAATATCCTGGCCTTAATTTTACAATGACAACATTTTAAAATTACATTTTAAAATGTTATTTAAATTACTGACAAAATCAACCTTTATTCAATGTCTTGGCAGCTAGTTGCAGGATCTACAAGGAATGTCAATACAAAGTGATCACCTTATATAAATGATCTATACTCTCAGGAGACTGGAGTTCATGATGATGTGTAAAGTGAGCTTAGAAGCATAATGGCAACTGTAGGCTCCTATGTATTCTTGAAGTTAACAATAATCAGGGCTGTGCAGAGACATTTTGAAGGGCAGAGACCCCTTCTGGGTTGGAGATGAGTTACTGCCTCAAGTGGAGGAGTTATGGAAGAATGGAGCTGTTATGGAGCTGGGGGAAATCAACAGGCAGAATGGTGGAGCAGGTGCTGTACCAGTCTGTCATGGTGAAGAGAGAGTTGAACCAGACGTTGAAGTTATCAGTTTACCGGTTGATCTACATTCCTACCCTCACCTACGGTCACGAAAGAATGAGACCGCAGATACAAACGGATGAGCTTCCTTGGCATTGCATCTTAACTGAGCATTTGGGCGAAATGCATGGAGATGATAGAGACCTGGGCGTGGAGTATCTGAAGAAAAAATGGTATATTCTATATCTTATTTATAATTAGTAGTATCACATGCAATATATTGATTTCCGATAACTCGAAACTTGAAAATTTTCAAACTTCTAATTAAAATAGTACTACTGTATATACGAGTTGAACGAAATGGATTCGTAATGCAAATTTACGCAAGCGAATGCCAGTTCTGCTAGTTTTTGATACTTGCATAACATGGTGATTCATATAGGTTAGCGGAAATTAACACACAGTAAAAACTAATAATAATTGCAGATAGTAAATCATGATGTACACCATGTAAGCAATACCACTGTGAAAAAATAGTGTGCTAAAGTGTATTAACAGTGCGCTTTGATCACTAGAAGTGTAATAAAATGCATTCTCTTCGCGCATATATTTTTTAATATAGTGACATTATACGTTTGTGTACTTTTAGAAAATATATTTTGCATTTAATCATCAAGTACACGCAAGCACACTTGAATAAAACTATATCTGTAATCAAATACATTTCAGTATATTTTTAAAAAGTGTACCAATATACTTGTGTACAAGATTAGATTTAAACAGAGGTGTCTGCTCAGGAAACCCTTCCAACCATTCTTAGGGGAGCCTACACGCCCAAATAACTTGCACAAACATGCCCAAACATGTTATAGAACAAGCACAAACTAATTTCCAAAATTTTTACTTGCACGGATAAACAGCCTTGAATTGTAAACATGCAGACTCGTGTTCACAGGCATACTGATTCGGGTTTCCCTTGGCATTATAAGCATTTTGGGGAATTCTAGCCTCTGTAAAATACATTATTTTGAAAGATGTAACTGGTTAACTGGTTCATTTCATTAAAAAAACCCTATAAATAGTATTTGATCTATTTTTTCTGCTTATGCCTTAAGATCTTTCTTGTTATTAAATGTAATTTCAGTGGTTTTAAGACTCCTGTTTTTAGAGTCATTTGGCATATAAATTTTAGATTGTTAGATCTTTTGAATTAATCCGCCCGTTGAGTACCTGCGATTATATGTACGTGTGATGTATGCCTTTTAATGTCTTATTGAAAGCGCTGAAATTGAGATTATACTTGTTTGCAAGTAGAATTTTTTTGGAAATTAATAATCTGTACATCAAACAAGTGAAACTTAAACCATTAACCATTAAACCATTTAACAAATATTAAAATATAGGTCATTCTCTCAAATGTAAGATTAAAAAAGTTACAGTGAAATGCAGTATTTGTTTTTTTATGTAGAGTAATTGACATTACATTAACTTTTGAGGTATATTGTATTTGGCTACGTTCACACTGCCATGCTGAAGCGACTCAAATCGATTTTTTTGCCTTAATGTGACACAGATCTGATCTTTTCAAATCGGATTTGTGTCACTTTCATATGTGGTACTAAATCTGATACGTATCCGATTCGCGGCCATGCGACCTGAATGTGAACGATCAGAGCGGAATTCATGCGGCTTTTTTCTTATACGCATGCGCTGACATCAGCCTGCACCGGCAGCGCAGGAAGGTACAAATGGAGGGGAGCTAAGACAACAGTCAGTGGAAGGATGAAGAAGTTAGGAATTTGATTGATATTTGGGGAAAATAATCTGTTCAAGCTAAACAGGAAGGAATCTTTCGTAATAGAGTATTATTTCAAATAATTCCCAAAGAAATGGCACAGCGCGGGCACGAACGTTGCCTTTGTTGCTCTAATTTGATGATTTTAACCATTTCCCTCATATATGTAGCCACAAATCAAAGAACACAAAAACAGATTAAATGTTTCAAATGCTATTTAATTCTTTCAACTCTGTTACTTTTAACCCACAATAAAAAAAAAAATCAATTTGTTTGACGAATGTGTGCGTTAATTTGCTCATATAATCTCCTTTGTGTTAATTGTATATTAATTTAGGGTTTCAATGTATAAATATATCTTAATGGATTAATCTGTGGTTCGAGTAATCTCGATCAATGAATGCAATTAACTAAAAATTCATAGCCCTTACATATATTGTGTTGCTTGGTATACTCACGTATTAGCAGCCACACAAACAAAATAACACAGAACCAGAGTCGGACTGATAGACGGGGCAGCTGCCTCACGCCCCCCCCAATTTCCCCCGTGACGTCGAGGGCCCCTCTCCGACTGAAAATCGTATAAATGTGAAAAACATTCATGACAGCTAAGGGACTGCTATCGCATCTCAATAAATTGGAATGTCATCGAAAAGTGAATTTATTATATTTATGCTCTATTTCACCAGGAAGGTTCCATTGAGATGCAATATCGCTTCTTCTATGAAGTCCTGGCCAAGGTGGCAGTAAATAAGAAAAAAAGACAAAAGTTTCATATACATACATACAGAGATGATTAATATGAACATAGACTGAAACATACAAATACTCAAACTACACATAGAATAAAATTAATTTATATGAAACAAAGACACTGTTCTTTAAGTTCAAAATTTTAGATTTTTTTAACACATTCAGAGACTGTTTAAATTCAAGTTTAAATTCAAAATATTTTGTCATGCACGGTGCTTAAGAGCAAAAGGTGAATTTCCTCAGTTCTGTGTGTCACGTCCAGCTCCGTCAGATCCTCGTGTGTGCCACGCCCTCCTCGTTAGCTCGTGTGACTCCCGATCGTTTGCACCTGTTTCCTGTGAATATTGGCTTTTCTTGCGTATTTAGTCCGTGTCTGTCAGTATTCCTAGATCCGTCATTGATGATTGTTGCCGTCAGCCCTGTTTGTGCTCAATAAACCCTATTTGCCTGCACTTCCTGGTTCTGTTTCTCCTGCTTCTCCGCTCGCCGTATCGACGGTCATAACACTGTGCTTGTTGTGGGAGGCTGAAGGAGAAGTTTAACTGATGAACGAGTTCTCTATGTTTTAGTGCGCAACGTCAGTAAACTACATATGTTCTGCATGTACAGTTCTACCTCGGTTCTCTATCTTAATCCATTCCGGACTCCGGATCTAAACCTAAAAAGTTCGAGTTATGATCGAATTTTTCCCATAAGAAATAATTACACCTAAATATGTAAGAAACAATTAATTGGTTCCCGCCCCCCACAATTACACCTAAATTTAAAATATGTTTTTAAGCATTTAAACACAAAATGAACAGGATAAAACAAGAAGAGCATTTTTTTCTTAATGGCTTCCACAACGATAAAGATCTTATCCCAACATTACCCCTGTCCTGCCCCAATCGTCCACTCCTTCCTTGTGCCACGCCCCCTCGTTAACCTCCTGTGGGATCCCCATGTGATCAGCTGTTTCTGGTTGTTGTCATTAGTCCTCTGTATTAAGTCTGTGTTTCAGTTTGTTTCCCCACTCCGGTCATTGGGTGCGTTGGACTTGCTTACAGCGCGGGTTTAAAGCAACGCATTGTGATCATGACGCAATGCATTACGGTTAGATGCATTGCGACCTCTCACCCGGCTGCACAAACTGGAACCGCCTCCGGAACGACACACCTTTGCCCTTATTGGCTGAAGAGTTTAGTTACACGCATGACGTTTGCATCCCAGGCAGTTCCAATGCCTAATCTGCTATTTCTCCCGAATATCATGTAAAGCAGTGAGAACTAGTTTTCAGTTAATTTATCTGGTAAAATAAAGCTTAAATAAATGACATGAATGCTCTAATAGTACACGTAAGTTATTGGTTTATTTATTGTTAGTTACTGTAATGTTGCACTGCTTTATTTGGTTAATTGTCCAGTGTGTGAAGAAGGCATTCAAGTAAGAATTGCATTGTAGCCTGTACATGACAATAAAAACTTTGAATCCGGTTCATTGTTTATTATTACTCTATATTCGTTAATTTGTTAGTGAATAGCAAACTTTTAGCTTGTAACATTTCTATAGCTATTACGTAATTTTTTGGTGAGCAATGGCTAACAAAATAATATAAAGTACAGTGTATTACCTGAAACGTTACGTTTTGTTTCTGCTCAGAGATGTCCCATGTGACTTATTTCCTAGCACGAACAGGTCAGCGTTCTAATATTCAGATCGAGTTCTAGGTCAAATTGTTTGACTTTCAAGAAATTCGAGTTCTAGTGAGTTTGAGAACTGAGGTACCACTGTATTACTGCGGAATGTCAGCAAACTACATGTGTACTGAGATAATCTGCCTATTAACACCTTTGCAATAAAAACCAGGCAATGCATTTTCCTCATAAGATGTGATGATGTCCACTCCACCAACTCAAATAACTTACAGTGATATGTTTCTTGCTGTTGCACCAGTTATAACCCTCAATGCTACATGATATATAACATCTACTTTCTTCAAATAAGATGAAGGTGCAGGCATGTACATTACATCACCATAATCTAATACTGATAGAAAGGTGTGTGCATATATATATTACATCACCAAAATCTAATACTAATATGTAGGTGCATGCATGTTTATTACATCACCATTATCTAATACTGATAGGAAGGTGCTTTGTACTAGTCTGTTTCTAGCAATATTGTATTTGTAAGAAGATCCCCTGTCTAGATGAGTGCCATCTAGTGTTAAAACAGAATAATCCAAAAGGGAGATCATGAATGTGTAAATATATTCTGTAATATATATCTGTAATCTGTGCAGAAGATGAGCATGATCAACAGTATCAAATGCTTTTGTTAGATCTATATATAAAAAAAGAGCAGTTCATGTTTTTTGTTGTCCAAAGCAGTAATTATAGTATTTGTAATAGAAGTTATTGCAGTTATGGTACTGTGGCCCTGTCTAAAACTAAACTGAGTATGACATAAAATATTATTATCAGATGAAAATGCTTTAAATTGGTCATTAACAAAAGAGTCAAATAATTTGGCTGTGACCGACAATCTGGAAATGGGGCGATAATTATCCAAGGAGGAGGGATCAATACCCTTTAATAGTGGAAGGACAAAGGCTGACTTCCAGGAGCCAGGGATTAACCCACTACAGAGACCATGATTAAAAACAGAGGCAATAGAATCAGCAATCAGATCTGCCGTTATCTTTAAAAAATAAGGCTCAATCTCATCTAGATCAACAGCCTTTTTGCATTCCAGGTTTAATAAGGCATTGTGAACTTGGGAGGCAGAAATCGTAGAAAAGTGTTATTTCAGTAATTCAATTCAAAACGTGAAACCCATATATTGTATAGATTTATTGCGCAGAGGATGATATATTTCAAGCATTTATTTCCTTTCTTTTAATTATAACGAGGGGTAGGTGGGGGTTATAATAAGGGTTAAGGTTAAGGTATCAGATGATAACAAGCCCCTTGTTATAAACCCCTCCCACAGTGCCCCTCCTATTCAATATTCAGCTCATGGTTGCAGCGATATCCTCCTCGAGCTCCCTTGCCGGTGCTGCCATATGTATTATACTTCAAACTAATATATAGCCGTACTCTAAGCTGCTTTTATATCATCACTCTTTCCCCATCTCCAGGCGTAACACCTGTTTATCATCATAAAGAAAAAAAACACTGTAGTGAGTGAATAATCAATGGAGGCAATTACGGCATTTGCATTTAAACGTATAATAGCAGCACTCTCATGTAAATGCAAATAAACTTACACACAGAAACACTTGATTACTGACATTTGAAGATAGTCGATCAATACATTGCATTAATACATATTACTTCAGTAATTTGTGGCCTGTTATTTTTACCTTTCTCTCCAGGATGTTATAACACACATATTTTGCCTTCTTTGTAAAAATATTTTAGTTCACCAAGTAAATAATTAACACATTAATCTCAACATCTGGCTAGCCCCCTACCCATTCCTGAAAAACCCACACTTATACTTCCAGTGTCTAGCACTGGTCACTTTAATATTATTATTTATGTATTAATTGCCAGTCAACTGGCTTTATTGCACCCTATATACTGCTGTATTTATTTACTATTGTTTACATACACATTGCATTATGTGGGTTATATGAACCCATGTGTCTGGCCCCACTGTTCAGCACTGCCCTGTGCTTTTTGTACTGTGAAGCCCTCCCCTTGTTTCCTGCTATTTGTAGGCCTATGCCGCACCGTGATTCTGAGGTAACGTTTTACCACTGTCTACCTGTTACCTTAATAGCGTAGCAATGAGGTGCACTTGACTTGATAACAGCTACGTTGATGGTGGGCCGGCAGGTGGCGGCAGTGAGTACATGTCCACAGGCGGGTGGAGGACAGGAAGTACACGTGGGCAGAAGGAGTCAGAGGTGAAGCCGGGGGAATCATGGAGGCACCGGCCGAAATCCGCGTGGTACGCTGCGGCGGTAGCAGAATCACCTTCAGGAAAGCTGTTTTCACCTTAGACTCCAAGTAAGAATACTTAGGAAGTGGTCTGCATTACGGCGTGTTTGCTGATTTTATGTCGACTCAGTAAAAAATGCGAATTTAACTAAAACCACTTACCCACTACAAACGCTATGCTACACGTTTAGCCCGTTATAAAGACACTCTGGATATCTGGTAACAATTCTGTTTGATTCGTGATCTCTTTGATTTAACTGTATTTAGGTGAACATTGTTAGATAATAGACACGTGTGGTTGGTAACACGTGGTTGGTAACGCGTACAGTTACCTCGCTGTCCTGATGCGCGACTTAAATATGAATGATCTTCACGTGTGACAGTAAATGTTTCAGTATACCCAAACTGTTTTACTTTTTATCGGCTGTTAAATGAGACAGATGTGTTGCATATATCTCTCTTTAACGCTGCATACAGCCCCCAGTTTAAGTGACTTTCTGACTCTTCCAGGTTGCTGCTGTGCCCGTCAGGGGATGCGATCAAAGTGTTCAGCAGCAGCACGGAAGAATGCGTCCATGTTCTGCAGGGCCACGCCAACCTGGTCACGGGCATCGTCCTTAATCCCTCTAACCATCTACAGGTCAGCAGCGGCCATGTCGCCACCCGCTTCGGAAATTCTTACATTTTAGACACTTTCGTTATGGGCCTCTTTTAGAGGTGTTGAGGGACCTATTCAAGGCCTTGTGTGAGAAAGGAACTCAGAGTAATTATGCAGCGTCAGTGTCGTAAACATGCGTGATGATGTTTTGACTGTCAGAGAGGCTCTGCTTTTGTGGGACCTGGCTGGTACTGTTAACATTACATCTTTTTTTTTTTTTACATATTGATTCCCATTAATCAGTTCATTACCGATTTTTTACATAAGCCTTGCAAGCTGACCTGCTGAGTGTTATTTAATGGTATTTAAACTGGAAACCTACATTGAACCTTTAATCCAAAACACATGCATTTTTAACACTCGCCTGTAGTTGGCGATTTGTTTGGCACCTTCTAGATGTCAGCTATGGAAAATTAATGTATTTTTATCTATGATTTTTACACTCTGGCAAAGCATTTTATACGTAAATAAGTTACGGTTTTACTTGAAGGACGGTGGCTAATTAGGTTACTTAATTCATATTGGTCTAGTCACTAGTTTCAGCGGGGTTCATTGTATTCATTGCATGTGAATTGGGTGAGAAGGGAATGCACGGTAATCATGCAAAATATAAGTTTCTTGGGATTGAAGCTTTGTCTGATAATTAGATGAATATTTATTTAGTTTGTTCCAGCTGAGGATTTTGGAAAAAATGCCCCAAAATTATTATTAATGACTAGTAAATTTATGTATTTTGTACACTGATTATTAACTTCAAGATGGTCAAAAAATAATCTAAAGATGATTTTATTCGACATTTATTTACTTTTCTCCAAGCATAACGTTTCAATCTGAGTCTCATCCTAGACAAAATCTGTGAGTTTCTGATGAGTTTATACTAAAACCCAGGTTTCTGTGTGTATTATGAATTTCATAGTTATCCTGAAGCGTCTGGGTGTATTTTCTATCCTATTTGGTCTTTGAGTGTTGATTCGCTCCCTTTCTCTTACAGGTATACTCATGCTCACTAGATGGCACTGTTAAACTATGGGATTTCACAGACGGCATCCTCATTAAGGTATGGACACCACCACAGTACCGTTGCTCCCTGCTTTTTTCTGCCTGGCTCTGACGTCTTTCTCCACCTTGCGTTATAGACGTACGTCGTCGGGCCCAGCATCTTCTCCATCCACGTCTCTAAGAAGCACAATGGCGTCGTTTTCCTTGTTGTGCCTATGGCCAGCAACAAAAGCCAGGGTAAGAGAGTGTGCAGCATTTCTATATGAACTGTGACTGTTTCTGAAGCACCTTCCCCTCTTTCACCTTCCTTGGTTAGGTTTTGGTGTATCTGTAGTGGGATTAGCTAGTTGCCCATGCGTCCCGGAGCTGGTGACACGCAGTGGAGGGTTCTCAGGGTGCTTTCTTTCTGCCAGTGTCCGCAATCCCAGGGGAATCAGGGGTTGTGGTCATGTGGTTTGAAACACTGGAAATGCAACCCAATCTGTGTTAATAGGTCATTTTATTTATATAGCACTGTTAAAAACAACCAGTGATTTACCAAAGTACTTAATTTAACAATAAAAAAAACAATATACATAACATTAAAATATACATAACAAATAAATTCAAGCAAGATATAAAATATAACAAAACAGACATAACTACAACATTTCTAATAAAACATACAGCACATTTGTCTAGAATGCCACAGCATTATAGACTTTATAAGCTTTTAACCTTGACTATGAAATGAAAGTTGTACATTTCATTTCTTTGCACTGGGCACTGAAACAGAGACTGCCAGGAACTAGCAGCAACTAGGAACAACTTTCTTTTCAACTACTATCTGCCTTATACAGAGGTGTACCAGCTGGTGGCGCTACATCTACCCAGATCCCCCGGGCAGGAGGTGGAGGCCAAGGAGATGTCTGCAGTGATGTGTGACATCAGCCCACTCCCCAGGGCTACTTCCTTTGGGAGAGAGGTATGGGCAGCATGGCCCTGATTTTGTCAAACTGCAGCAGGTTGTGGTGCCCTGATTTGGTTCAACACCACAGCACTTGCAAATGTCCTCGGGGTTGGCGATTTGGCCCACAGTTCGCCCCTTGCAAATGTCCTCGGGGTTGGCGATTTGGCCCACAGTTCGCCCCTTGCAAATGTCCTCGGGGTTGGCGATTTGGC
>JABFEA020000038.1:7083833-7103828 GCA_019775915.2 Cyphomyrus plagiostoma
CCCCCCCCCCCCCCCCCCCCCCCCCCCCCCCCCCCCCCCCGTCTGGGGGTGTCTGTGTGTTTTACTGATTACTGCCATGTAATAAAATATAGCCTTCAATTTTTTCCCCATCTCTTGTTGAGTTCTCTGGACAGGGAATGCCTGTGGTTTTGGCCACCGTCAACCGCCAAAGATGCTTTCTCATTAACGTGATTTGAAAAGTATTTCACAGACTTTGCAGGCGCATTGTATGGGTGAATATCTGGAACTGATCAAACTTTGGGACAGATTGCTCCAATATGGAAGCAGTGCCTCCTTGTGATAGCAAAGTCAAGGCCAGTTTTGACTCCTGGTAGTGCAGTAACTCATCTTTTTCATTCTGTGCAGACATACTCTGCTGGTGAAAAACTGGAAATGATCAAATTTTGGGATGAATTGCACCAAAATAGAAGCAGCATCACATAGTGAAGTGTCACCCCAGACATTTTTCCCTTTAGCGTGATAATTATTTTGGATCTGATGGCAAAGAAGCCCAATATCCTGGTGTCGGGTAAAGGGGCATTTCCCTCGTTACGAGTGCCGTTTTGTAAATGTCTTAAAACGTTAATCATGCAAGTCAGATCCTTCGTGTGGACACTTTCTAGGACGTGTGTATGACTAGTGTTCCACTCCAACTTGCTTCAGTGTTTCCCAGCCTGGGCCTTGGAAACCTTTGTGTACTGTCAGTATTAATCAGACGCAGAATCATGAAAATCTGTGATCTGTACCTGATCCTTCACAAAAAATGGAAGCAATGCTGCTTATTGGTAGATAGATTAGATTAGATTATTAATCCCTCGGGAAGGTTCCCCTGGGAAATTCAATTTCTAGTGGCAACATAACACCATACAACATACAGTCACAAATAGTGCAATTATGAAATCAAACATAAAATAATAGGGAGAAGTAATGAATAGTGGTGGAATGTGGTACTAATAATTATTGCATGGGTTAATTGGTCTGTTGTACAGTCAATTAAATGTCTTTCTGGTGACAAAACACTTAAGTGTAATATTTGAGTAATCTTAGTACAGCTTCACAAACAAACCGCACATGGATGATGAACTACGCCCGATTTAAGGGGCTCATCTTCTCCCCCAGCGTCACTGATGCCTTATGAGTTCAATCATTGAACATTGTTTTTCGGTTTTTGCCCCTGATGCACTTTTAAAAACATCTCACATTTCGGATGTAGGTTGGTATACCATCTCTGGTATATTTGCGCACACTGCAGATTTTGTGATGTTTTTTTGCTGGGGGGATGGGGGGGGGGGTAAAACCAGAAGTTGGTTTGTGTTGGTTCTTCTCTTGCTGTGAAGCTGTTGGGAATCTGCAGCATGACTCTGCAGCATGACTTGACATCCTTTTAAAGTGGGGATTTGATCTCTGCAGGGCAGTAAATATTTTAACGTGGGGGCAGCTTCCTGAAATCCTACCTTTGTGTTCAAAATTTCGCCTAGTGGAAGTTAGTCGTGGTGACCTGCTGATATTGCACCCTCAGCTTTTTAGACTAGTTTCTGAAATGCTAGCCCAGTAAATATTACTTTCAGGAAACGAATGGACAGGCCTTCGCTGGTCAATAGAGTTTAAGGGATTAATTAAATTCAATTTAGTTTGTTTTTATATTGCACCTTTCACAACACAGTAGCCCCAAGGCACTTGGCAAGAGTGTGTGGCAATACATTACTACACCATTTATGCGAAATGGTGCACGTTAGTGTTGAAATGAAAGTGCTCTTGTATGATCTTACATATATTCTTTTCAGTATTAAGATTTAATGTTTGCTATACCAAAATTGTGTGCCTGTGCATGCAAATCTTTTCGAAACTGACGGGAATGTCACTGGTATGTCAGCCTTAGACTAATCAGTCAGGCATGTAGGGCTGCCTCTGTTTTAGTGTGTCAAAGGTCACTGGACTGTGATTGGTCAGGGTGGCTCTCAGACCTGGCTGCTGTTCGTTTAACCCCTAAATTGCAGGTGAAAAGCAGCCATTTCAGAGCTGAGCAAATTCAGCTAAACTATTTTTTGCATTAATTTAAAACCTTTAGGACAGTGAATCCCAATCCAGTCCTCAGGGACCCATGCATTTTGCTCCCTGTGAGCCCCCTGGCAGATGGTCTTTATTTTTGCTCCTTCCCTGCCCCCTACAGTGGGCTGTCTGTGGGTCCCCAAGGGTCGGATTGGGAAACATAGCATTTGTGGACTGAAAGTAGCTTTTCAAACTAATAAAGGTGAGTAATAAATCCATATAAAAAGATGGTAGGGTTTAAAAAGGCAACTTCGTTTAGCTGTTCATTTATATTTTATTTAGCCGAGTAGCTCTAAAGTGAGCTGTTTTTTTTTTTTTTTTTTAGAAATCAGGGTCAAGGCAGTTTGTGGGGCAACTAGGGGGTTAAGGACCTTACCCAGGAGCCCAAAGATGGAATCTCACTGCTGACTACAGGACTTGAACTACTGACCTTCTGAGCTGCACGCCTCCCCGCGGGAGTGTGGTCATGGTGGTTTGCACTACGCTATGTAATGGTTTGCCCCACCTGGATGGTTCGATACATTTAATGTGATTCTCATATCCATCAGTAGCAGTATGAACCATGTAACTAAAGCAAGGTTTTCCCCATTTCTGATCTATGCGCATCAACCCAGTTGACACAGAAGCCTCTAGTGGACCTGGTACACGTACAGCTGCTGTGTGACAGCAGTCCGCTGCACTTTGGGAGTTCCAGCCCAACACATCCTCTTTTTTGCGCCCCTTTTCGGGTGTCTGGGTGGTTTTTCAAAAATCAACGGCTTGGCCCGGTTTAGCACTGCAACCCCCAAGATCCAGTGTTGCAAGTTACAGTGAAGCAGCAAGTGAAGGAACAGGCACCAGTTTCCAGTATACAGCAGCCACTGGATATCATTACAGCGTTTGCAAGGCTTGGGCACGTGTTTGCATGATATGCACAGCCCTGTGTGTCACGC
The DNA here is from genome assembly GCA_019775915.2 of Cyphomyrus plagiostoma. Taxonomy (NCBI): domain Eukaryota; kingdom Metazoa; phylum Chordata; class Actinopteri; order Osteoglossiformes; family Mormyridae; genus Cyphomyrus; species Cyphomyrus plagiostoma. The sequence goes on from JABFEA020000038.1 coordinate 7,086,815, forward strand.
TGCTCACAAACTTCCAGAAACCAGCACATCGACGCTTTATTTTTGTCTTCGTGTGAACAGTGAATCACACAGTTTGCTTGAAGTTAAACAAACTTTAGCTTAACATTTTGTAACTTTTGTTAAAAATGACTTGTATACGCATATATTGTATCACCTGTATGTCGATTGCAAAACGAGAGTTAACTGAAGGGTTACCATACATCCGGGTTTCCCCGGATGTGAATTTTTATTTTATAGGGTGGATAGGAAAAACGTATTAATACTAAGAAAAGTGCTGCCTGATTGGTCAGTGATCAAGAAAACTCATTAATATTCATAAAGAAGCACTACCTGATTGGCCAGTGAATGTGAAAACTCATTAATACTCTTATACCCGGATACATTCTCTTTTTCATCTCACCAAAAATGGGAACCCTAGGGGTGACCTGTTTATATAAAGGGTTATCCCACCATACAGAGTTTAAGGTATAGGCTGTCCTAGGTTAAAGCCCTGGACCCCTAGAAAAAATCAGGGCCCCGCCACTGGAAGAATGGTAAAGTTATTAAAGGGGCCGCAGATTCTCTTTCTCATTTCTCTTTTGGGTCATAAAATAGCTCCAGTGGCTGCCAGGTTAGTTAAATCAGCAACACCTGAGTGTCCATACTGAGGTCAGTGTCAGCCTAGGGCCCCCGGATAAGCTCACCCACCCCTGTCACTGGGAGATGGTGTTGTGTACAGCAGTGGACCCGAACCTGGGACGTGAACCTAGTACCATCTGGTACCCACTGACAGAAACAGAACTTAACAAAACTTCTCCCACAACCGTTATAACAGTTATATTTTTATTACTTCAGATAGAAAAAAAAACAGAAAAAAACATGCAGTAACTGTGTATTCCCCAGTTCTTGTGGAGTGCTGACAATCATATATTGCAAAACATTATGAGTTACAATATAATGTTGTTACTATATAATGAACATTATATCCACTGGAACATGATTGCAGTTTTTCCTTACAGCTTTTTTTAAGATCACCATTAGCTTTTGGGTTTCAGACATTTATACCTACCAGTTTTACGAACACCACAAAACTAAACACGATACTTTAAAATGAGAAACATATTTTAAGGTTTCAGCAATACAATTCTAATATATAAAAATTTGTTCAAAATACAAATGTTTTCCTTAATCCTAAAACAAAAACTGACACCCACAGTTTTAGCACATTTATAGGTATAGTAAATTGTATTCGCTGGCTGAGTTTTTCTGATTTTAATGCATTATAAAAAACACAGAGTGTCTCAATTAAAAGTAAGCTTGTCCCTGAACCACTCCAAGTGGAAAATTTTATCATTCTGAAACCTTCTCTGGAGAATTTGCTGACTTTAATGCTGGTGTTTAACCATGACACACGTTTCCGTGGGATCTGGACAAGGAATCTGAGGCGTCAGCACAATTGCAAAGGGCAACCTGTTTAAGTCCACGATCCAATGTAAACCCAACAGACTGGCAACCAGCTGTGAAGAAAAATATCACCTCTTGGCAATAAGACCTTCACATCCACCGTGAGTTGAGGCCAATACTAATAATGCTCTAACTAAATGCCACACACTGTGGGCCATGGCTCTCTAGCAGATGGGATGCTCAGGCCGCAGTTTAAAGAGGAAGTGTGTCTTTGTCGTAAGACCTTCGCTGGCCACAGCACCCTAGCGCAGGCCGAAGGGCTAAGTGCGTGTACTGTAGATAGCTGTGAAATAGCCTCATCTATTTTCTTTGGGGGGAAGGCAAGCAGCCGTTTTCAGTGCAAAAATGGCTTCCTGCTTAACAGAGTGCTATGTGCGCATTTGGTGAATTTTGAATATGCACGGACCTAGAGTTGAAGCAGACAGTAAGCGACTGCTAGCGCATATGCCGCGTATGGCTCAAGGTGACCTGCAATAAGGTGACCACCTAAAGTGCTAGCTGAACAATCAGAGGAGATTCATGAGCATTCTTGGAACCACTGAACATCTGAAGAGTACGTCGAGACATGTGGCTGTTCAATGCTTAAATGTGCTGAAAAGATCAGAATTACTACTATATAACATTGCTTCTCACACACAGACTTCTGGAATGAATGCCTAGGCAATATGTTGCTGGCTATTTTACAGAGGAATCCCTCTTTGGTAACACAAATAGCCTCTTGCATAGCTTTTCTGACAAATGTTTTTAACATACACTTACTGTAGAGCTAGACGATACAGGGACAATACTGATTATTGTCCAATACTGAGTTGACAGCACATGTAGACACCTACAGATACATTTTTGTATATTTGTGTATAAACCCTAACAGCAGCTTATAAAAACGAGAACATCTACTATGCTTATCTAGCGCAAACAAATCTTGTAATGACACTAAAGCTTGTACTGAGATAGCTAAATAGTGAATAACCCAATGAGCTTCATAAACTATCGCTACACAAATGACAAAGTGGCTTGGGAAATGTCCTGTGGAGCTCTTTGAAAAGTAGCTGATCTGATGAACATGGTGATGCGGTATGAGTGGTAGTGAACTGCAGTGTTTCAGCTCCGAGAACCTTGACTACGATCAACAGAAACGTCTGAGAGGGGTACAGAACCGACCTGTGCACACCTGAGACTCCTCCATTGTTGTTTCGCGAGTTATGTGTCCCTACCCACCCCTGATACCGGCACACACAAGATAGTAAGTGATAAAAGGCCAAGTGATTCATGAAGCCGGAGTTAAGCGCCTATTTTAAACGTACTCAGAGTAGCAAAGGCATCACTAAGAGCAGGTTTGGCAGGCTTGCTACACATTCTACGTCCGAGGCGCACCATCAACTTGTCGGGCTACACTACAGAAGAAAGCGAAGGAATGTCCGCCTCTTTTTTCTGCTCCGCAGAGCACCGGAGGAAGAGCTGAAGGCCCAGGTTCTTGTAGGCGAATTGGAAATACATCATGTGGCCCATGGCGACGAAGGAGAAGGAGATGATGACCAACAAGCCAAAAGCTTCCGGGTTGGGTGCCAGGATGACCATGATGAAGTGCAGCAGGTCGAGGAGGTAGTTCATGGAGTTCTGCACCCCGTTGATGATTCCCCGTTCGGACTCGATCACATTTTCTTGGATCAGCTGGGTCACAGTTAGGTCAAAAGCCCAAAGACCTAAGGAAGGAAAATTAATGAGAAATTGTCCGTGATTCTTTTCAGCAGAAAGAATGCTTAGGTTCAACCATTTTGAGCATTAGTGGGAAAGACTTTTATCAGTGCCCCCCTAGAATAAATATAAAGATATCTCAAGTAACATTGATGAGACATGATATTTAGACATGCTTCCCAAAATCTGAGCAAGCTATAACCTACATTAAAGCTGCATTTGTTGAAACTGATCAAAATACTTACCAACTCTAGCAGCAATGACCCCAGAAAAGAGAAGGCTAACAGACAAGTAGGACTCCACCTGCACCATCTCCTCCATTTCATGGACTGTGCTGGAGCCATTAGTCAGGCTCTGCATGCTGGTGGAGAGCATGGCCAGCGGGGTGGGGTTAGCCTCAGGCAAGGCACCGCCGTCCCCCATGAGTTGGCGGACCATCTCCTGGAAGGGTGAGATGGTCAGGTCGAGGGGGCTTCCAGGTACGAACACAGAGACCACGCAGAGCAGGAGACAGGAGAGCTGGGCCAAGCCTGAGATGAAGCCCGTGCGGATTAGGCCGCACCACTTCCGGATCCAGGTGAAGGCCACCGTGCCGAAGATCCCGGAGATGGCGGAGGCCGCCATCAGCAGGCTGAGTATGGCGCCATTTAGCCCCTGGGTGTAGGCGTAGCCGGTAGTGATGCAGTCGAAACCCAGGACAGTCATGTAGAGGAACGCCAGGGACATGCCAGCGAAGAAGATGGACTGGTTGTAGTAGGCCACCCAGCCATCCCGGAAAGTGCGGAAGGGCTCTGATATTTGGTATAAGCAGCCAGCTTTCTTTGCGGGATCCTTCTCAGCCCCAGCTGTTTCAGTCATCAGCTGTGAGACCTCAGACGGCTTCTGCCTACTGAGAGCATCTGTGAAAAGAAGAGGCCACTGTGAGCTCATAAACTGTAAAAACACTCAATGCTCTACTGCATGTCAGCTGCTCAATGGCTGGGGAATTCAGCCTGTAAGGGTCCTAAATTGACTTGAACTTATTTGTTCAACGGACATCGTAGATTACAGATCTTTTCTGGCAGGCCGTCTCTGGTTTCCGCGCCTTGCAAATGAATATACTTGACGTGGGAGTTTTGGGTACCTTGCTGGTCCTGAAGGTGTTTAAGTTCCTGAGCCTCTTCTTTATGTCCCCCCTTCACAGCCAGTGCTGGGGTCTTCTGGTAGACCTTCCAGAGCAGAGTGTATTCAAGACACATGGAGCAGAGGTTCCAACCAGAGATGAACCCGCAGCCGATGAAGTGGGACCCAAACGCCATGATCTGTCCCACAACCATGGGGGCCAGGATGTTGGTCAGTTGGTCGATGATCCTCACTGTGGCATTCATGTCTGAAAAAGGGAACCGTTCCATTTAAATGACCTCAACATTTTTGCAAACAAAAAAAGTATTTAATCAAGTAGAGGTTACTGTGCTCCACTCATATTAATAAACTGCTATTTGGTTTCTGGTTAGTGCTTATTTTTAGTAAATTTCACAGTGAAAATGTTCAGCTTCTCAACATTTTTGAGAGGCTCTATGTTTAACACATTATTTGACCTCCAGGGTCAGAGATGGATCCCCTGTAGAGTCAAATTCCCTCTCAGCTGAATATGGAAACTGTCACTGTAACAATCACAGTGCTCAGCTTTGCATAGATATTTACTTATTTGTTTATTTTACAGGGTAAGATCTCACACTGTCAAAGCAGATTATAAAATTTAAATCCTGTCAGTACCCTGAAGTGTCACTGGAGATTATGACTGTTTAAATGGTTACCCTCAGAATTTACAAGTGTATATTTTAAAATGTACTGTACTAGTTTACAGATGTACACCTTTTCTTCCAGCAATTTTGGTTGGGTGTATGGTTGGGCTTGGAAAAAAAAGAGCCACCATACCTACAGAGTTTACAGAAGTTGCATTTATGGACTCTTTTGATTGGACACTTTGATTAGCAGACTATTGATGTTCCATTGTTTTTCACTTTCTCTTTCAGCTCCAAAAAAAATGCCCATAGGGCCACATATCAGCCTTCAGTCCCCTAGAGAAATTAATCCATCCTTGACAACACAAGAGAAATGATGGACGCTTACCTGCCAGTCTGCTCCGGTCCTCACCGGCCACCACCACCACCCAGTCTCTCTGGATCGCGATGGACATGGCCGTGCTAGCCAGGTTAGCGATGTTGGCAATGGTGATGACCATGATATAGCACATTGTCTGTAAACGTAGGTAAAGCGGGTTAAAAAGTGCATGTGGAACATTTAAAATATTTTAAATATTATTTTGGATATCTGTGTATTCAAACATAATTTATTACCAATTACCTGCTTTTTAGTTTTTTATTTGCAGAAAATGGTATTGGCGGTTATCTGGAAAAACCACTACCGATTTCGAGCAACCACCTCTTAGTGACCTGTGACAAATTTGGCAGTAGTTTCCAGTCTGTGCACCTTTAGTTAGAAGTTAGAAGCAGGAACAGGGCAGAACTACATCCCCTTCAATCACGTGAAGGCCAGCGGCCGCGAATCTCGCTGACTTTGCGGATAAGTACATCACTGACGCTCACTCCTTAGTGTCCAAGGGAAAGAAAAGCTTTTTGTAAAAGCTTATGTGCAAACTCAGTGTTTTTTTTTCTAAAACCCTTTCTGCTGCTTGCTGATAATGCATGGAAAGGCTTTTTAACTGCGGCAACACGTAGATTTCCATGGTGAAAAGATACTTTTTTTTTTAACTTACAAGCAGCCAGCCATGGTACATTTGTCTGAGATCTTCTTTGAACTGGAACACCACCATCAAGAGAATGCCGCACAGAATTACGGAAGAGTTCTGGACGATAAGAGAAGTCTGGGCAACTGTAGGGAATTAAGAGTAATTTAACACGGATTAGCCAATTATTATACGCAATAGAACGTATATTAGAACATAGCTGCAAATATGAAGTTTATACAAACAGCGAGCCCAGGAAGTGCGGCTGTACAGTAACGGACCTTTGAGTCTGGGGTTCTTGTCGACCCAGTCACCGATAATGGCTCCGAGCAGCAATACAGATCCAGCCACAACCAGGCCGTAGACGGCCGTGAGAAGCAGGCTGTTACCGTACAGCTCAACCAAGAAGACAGCCACAGCAAAGTTCCACATACGGTCCCCCTAAAAGACAATAAGACCACCTTAAATATGAATGCACAAGATATTCTTTATCCAATATTTACTCATTCTGTCATAGCCAGTTTTTGAAACGATGCTAGTATGCTGGTATATGATCCGCCTGTAGCATAATGGATATTACTAACGTTCCCCCACAAATAACACGGCAGCAGTAGACAAATGCACAATGTGCGGAAATGGTGTGATAAAACGATAACGCGCATTTATCCAAACAAAGTACACTTTGTTTTGTCATTGTTTCATTGGGGCACATTAACATTAGTAGAAACCAAAACAACCCCGAGCCGACCGCCCCCGTAAACATACACGGCATTAACACGGTAATAATAGCTGAAACCACATTTAATTCACAGATATGGTGTACATTGTAGATAAACAATCCCAATCCCCCGCTTATACTGAACCGACAAAATTGTAAACACGGCGCTTTCGACACACTGTTTTACTGCATTCACACACAAGGTATATTCATGCAATTTCCACGCAATTATTGTTTCGAAAGATCCTACAGCTATACGAACAATGACAGCTCCTCCCTCCAATATTGATCGCAATAAAAATGCCAAAGCCATTAAGTCCGTTCTCAATACCCATTTGAAAAAGGGGAATAAAATGTATGTTTTTATTTCATATCGAATTAAATGTTCGTTTACATTGTATTTACTTACCCATGTGGAAAGAGCGTGTCCGAGGTAAATAAGAAACTTCGGCGAAGTAAAGAATTTGGCAGCTGATTCTGCCAAAGGAAAAACACACCGATGAGACACTTAAAAAGAAAGATTTAAAATATTACTTATTAAAAAGACAACATCGTGTCTGACTAAAAGGTCATGATTACCATGACTGCGTTTCTTTGATCCAGCGTTTTCCATATTTTTAAAATAATAACCTTAAGAATATTGTTTCTTTTTTATCTGACGGCGGTTTTTCCCAGCTGGTGTGCAAGCACTGATAATGTTTTCTGCAAATAAAAAACTAAAAAGACCTTCTCCTCCTTTCCAAACTTAGCTATCACTGTAGCTGAAGTTGGAAAGCAATATTTATTGAAAAAGGACTTTTTAGTCTGAATGCAAAATAATAAATATCCTGCTTCCGCAGGTCTACGCTCCCCAGCCCGACTACACTGTCGGCGGTATTTACGCCTTGTGGGGGTTTAGAGAGCTTCGGGAGGGGTTTTGGGTCACATGACTATACGAATATTATAAGCATTACGCATGTTTAACAAAGCCTTTTCCTCAGTTAATATCGAGAATTGTACTACAAAAAAAACACATTACGTCACATCTAAGTTTTCAAAAGGTGACCAGGATTACATTTGCAAGTGTGAACAGACGTATGATAGTAGTAAAATGTAAATAACAATGGAATCCAGTCTCCCTCATACTATAATTACATAAAATGTAGCGCTTATATGGATTTGCATATGACTTTGACTATTGAAAGACACAATTCATGAAATTAGGTTAATTTTTAGTTGCAACAGCAATCCCTTATAAATTAGTGAAATTTCCATTTATTACCCTATAATTAAGTATTTACTTAACATAATCCAGCAGCTGCTGTCCCGGATATTTGAGTGATACAGTACTCATCGTTTATAATCTTAAACACAGGTGGATCGGAGTTTTTCAGTCTCGTGAAGCCGCTGTAATGGTCCCGGTGTTCAAGGCGGTGTTCAAATGAAACGAAGAATGTTTTGCTGAGTAATGCAGTTGATGGTGACACGGCAAATCTGTTAAATGATTCGTGCGTGTAATTTTTCCCTTTGGGGTCCAAAAAATACACCGAATACACATATCCGATGTGTACTTTATACAGTGAAGTATGATTTTAGTGTTGGTACCTAAGTTTCTCAATTTATTCTTTTAGCTACGGCAAAAAATCTCAAGTATCAAGGAAGGGACAACACTTATTACTCGTACTGATTAAATATGATTGATTGTAACACCAGTATCGTTCAGATAATTGCAAATTCACAATAAAGAACCAATATGTTAAAATAAGAAAAACAAACAAGCAACAAACAAAAAAACAAGCATGCAAGCAAATAAATAAATAAACAAATGGATGAATAACTGAACAAACAAACAAATGAATGAATAAAAATAGTCCGTGAACGTAGGTGGGGTAAAATGGATTTCTTACATATCAATACGTTTGGCCGTCTGCTTTATAAGCATTTCCACGAACGACCATATATCCATTCGTACATCGAGCTTTCAACTGCCTATCCTGATCAGGCTAGGCCTGGATGACCACAAGTGTCGCTGGGAAATGTATAATAACAATAGGGCCACGGTTTATAAATAGATCGTCATAATTGTTGACATCCGTACTGAAGTAGATGCGGTCAATCACAGCTACTATAATGCCATACTTTCCCTCAGGCAATCGTGATAGATCTGTATGATGCACCAAAAGGTAGCCTAATAGTTAACAAAATGGAAAACCCATTCCATCCATCCATTTTCTAAACCGCTAATCCTACTGGGTCGCGGGGGGTCCGGAGCCTATCCCGGAAGCAAAATGGAAAACATTTCACATTATTATTCTGACTGCTGAGATGGGGCTGGAGGGGTGGGTCTCTTTTGGCAGTTCCGGGTTTCTGAATCCCCCACGGGTCTCCGGGTTACTTTGAAAGAATTTCTTTTTTTCAGACATGAATGACTGTCGTTTGGGAGGAGGACATCTCCCAGAATTTGTGGGCCAGTATCCAGCGATAGCATCCACCCCCATTCTTCTCCGTCGTTTATTGATTTTGCACTTGAAAGCAGCCAGGGGCAGCTTATTTGCAGCAGCGAAAACGACAAGTGCATCGAAGCCAAAGAGCAGCTGCTCCACACTCTTGGTTCACTGCAAGAATCCCGTTTGGCTTCAGAAATAGTGCAAATTCATTCAAATACAAGTGCAAATTCATTCAGATATGGTGTAAAGCTCCTTCATGATTTTTTTCTCGTCAAAACGAAGTTAAAAATGAAACTCACTTAAATAAAATCTACTCGGTTTCTGAAACACCAAACACCAGCCGAACCAAATATTATTTTACGTTTTTAGCCTCTCTTCTGCTTTTATTCTGTTGTTTTTGACATTGTATTGAATTGTATCGATAGTCCGACCCCTTCGCCAAGCGGGAAGCAGACCAGGCTGCCTCAGGAATCTGCGGCCACTTTTCCTTTTCTCCAAGCTCTCAAAGCCGGTATGGCTGAGGCAGTTATCTCGGTGTAATCATCAGCGATGTCTCACACTGGTCCATAACGCACAAAACACACAGCCGCATCCTGGCTGTTTTCTGTCAACACGCTTAAGTCATCCTATAATTAAAGGACTGTACTGATTTGTTTGGCTTGCTACTGTATTTTCACCAGATTAAGTATCGTAACATGGATTTGTACGTACTTTTTTCTGTGTTGGGTTTCGTACATAAAAGGCGCATTGTAAAGAAATACATCATTGATTATAATAGAATATGTCTTACTTGTCGTTGCACAAGTGCAACGAGATTCAGTTTGCAGCTTCCATACTCGATGCTATTAAAGAAAATCAATTAAATAAAAAATATCAAAATAAGGCAAAATATCAGTAAAATAGTAAATGATAAAACACAGCACCAGAACCAGTACAGTAGTGAAAACAGGAATTAAATAGAGTCTGTACGGTATGCACAGTATAAACAATATGAACAGTAAATGACAGAATGAACAGTGTAATGTGTCACATGCAGTATTAAATGGTGCAAACAGCATGCAAAGGAAGTATTAGTCCTTGTGCACTGAGGTTATTAGCTGTAGCAGTTGTCTGTTAGGCAGATGATGTGGGGAGCTCAGTGAGCTGATTCATGGCCTTTATAGATCTCGGGAAAAAGTTATTCCTCAGTCTGCTGCTGCCGGTTAAAACGTCTTTTAATGAGGGCCAGATGAAGGAGGTTGGAACAAATGATAGCAAAGGTGCGTGGAGACTTTACAGATGCTAAAAGCTTTCTTGAGGCAATGTGAGTTGCAAATGTCATCCAGGTTTCCCAATGGTCACCTGTGTGCTGGAGATGACCTGCTGAAGAGCATTCCTATCTGCTGCTGTGCAGTTATGATACCACACAGAGATGCAGTTAGGATGTTCTCTGTGGTGCATCGGTAGAAAATCACCAGTATCTGTGAAGGCAAGCCAGCTTTCTTAAGTGTTCTCAGCGAAAACAACCATTGCTGTGGTTTCTTGAGTGAAGTGGACTTAGTGAGGTCCTCCGAAAGGTCTATGCCTAGAAAACTGAAGCTGGACACTCTCTCACTTTTGCTTAAGCTAGGAGTGTGTACTCGTCCTCCTGTGATCTTCCGAAGTTAATGATTAGCCCCTTGGTCTCTGCTATGTTAAGGGACAGGTTATTCTCTGAGCACCGGGTTCTGCACCTTTGCTCTGCAGGCTGTTGGAGATCAGCCCTATCACCATTGCGTCATCTGCAAAATTATCTTGGTGTTATTGGCAAATGCTGGGACAGTGCATTTCCTTGTGGTGTGCCAATGCTCGGGGGGGGGGCAGTCTCACTATCTGAAGATGCTTTGACAGGAGGCTCAGGATCCAGTTGCACAGTGGTGAGTTGAGCCATAACTGGTGAAGTGTGAAGGTGAGCTCGATGGGGATGACTATTAACAACAGAGCCGTAGTCTAGAAATAGTACACCCACATTTGTGCCCTGTTGTCCAGGTGAGTCAGGGCAGTGTGAAGAGCCAGGGAGATGACATCCTGTGCAACTGTTAGCTCTGTTAGCAAACTGGTGTGAGTCCAGTGAGGCAGGGAAGATGAGGAGCATTCTTTCAAAGCACTTTATTATTGTCGGTGTGAGGACAACTGCATCCAACAGATATTCAGATTGCCAATGGTAGTTGTTTTGGGCACTGGCTCTGTGATGGCTGACTTCAGGTCCTTGCGGACTGTTTCTAGAGACAGAGACTGAAGATCTTCATAAATAGCTGTTCAGCACAATCTTTAAGAAACCGTCCTTTAACTAAGTACGGGCCCACAGCTTTGCCTTTTGTTCAGGACGCGCTGCTCATCCCCTGTGAGAACCTGCTCATCTTCTGTGGCTGGGATTCTCGCGCTCATCACCTAATCACATTGTTGTCGTTCTGATTTAACAGAATACACACATTCAGATGGAGGATTTACATCAGAAAATAATAAATCAATGCAGATTTATACGCCCTGATAAAATTAGGGAAATTGCATCCTAGTAATTTGTAGTATGATTTTCTAATCACATTCACATTAAAGTGTATGTATTGTTTTTTTTTTTACAAAAGATGTCATGTTATTGTCCATTCTAAACATATTATAGAATAAGTGTATATTTTAAACTTCAAACTGATGCCTGCAAAAAGTTTTGATTGTGTCTTTTTTTGTTGGTTTTCTCTCCATTTGCCTCATTCTGCTTATGTGGTTAGTAATTAATCATAGCAAAATGATTCTCATACTTTAATCTCACAGGAGATACCTTTAAAAAGTCTATGTTCTGCATGTTACAATATAGCACATAAAGTGGTCTGACTACATATTATTTCTCTGTTATGTTGGCCTGAACTTGCTGGCTGTAATGGCATCACCTGCAGATGAACTTTAACTCCTAACCACTTTGGGGATGAGTAACAAACGGTCTGTTGTCCTTGTCATAAATAAATTAATTGTTACTTAGGGAACAAATGCTGCCTTTTGCAGTCCTGAGTTCATGCTGTTGACACATTCCGTCTATGTCGAGGGCATATTATGCAAGAATATGGAGTATGTGAACTAAAATCCCAAATCACATGCCGTGTGCAGCATTTGTGGATGAAATCCGTTCTTTAATAGATAGTAATCATTTTCACTATAAAATAACTTCCACCCATAATTAATTACGTCAGTAATATGCAAGCTGCCTCATCTGTCATATGGGTGACTGTTTTTAATATCATAATGTTACGCTTGCTTGTTTTAGTCGCTGCAATGCACTTAACAGAAAATAAAAGCACTTTATGCAGCCTTTTGTAAGGCAGTAAGTTTGACTTTCTATTTATGCATAATTATCCATTGCTCTTTTGTACTGTGGTTGGGCTCTCTATTTTTATCCTATTTGTGGAAAATGGCAGCAACACTGTTGAGGGCCTTAGTATAATCCCTGGGTTACAGGAGCCGTAAAAACAGACTAGCAGCAGCTATTAGTGGCCTGTTTTTTTCCAGATGGGGCTGCGTGTTCTAAGTCATGTGATTATGCTGGTGTCATATTTCTGCCGTGTCATGCACACAGTCAGCTAACCAGTATTGAGGCCGCTTCCCCAGTAAGCTCCACTTACTTATATCGACATTAACCTCAAAATAATATTATATCATTTTCATACAACCTACCCTAATAATATAAAATATTACACCTAATAATTTAATCACCATTCTTCACCTCATAAATTCTCATTATTCCGTGTGGGCAAAAAACAGTGAATTATTTCAATAACGATGAATAATTTTCATTGCAGTAATTCAAAAAAATGCCAGTCATTATCCAGATCTGCGTACCTTCATAGCCAGTGCTAAGTACCAGTCTGCACGGGTAAACAAGTGCCATGTGACAGCAGATTATCTTTTGAGGGACAGAGACAAACCGCAGGTGTGTTAAAGTCAATATGGACCCCTTGCACAGCTGAACTACAGTAAACACAGCTGGCTTGGAGCTGCTCCCATGCCAGGTGAAGGACAAAGCATCAGGCTGCATTGACCAGGAGCCATGTCTGAGCACTACAGACAGGAAGTACAAGTATGGGGGGGTCATTCCTGCTGCACGCTGCATTTTCCTGTCCCCCATCAAACAGCTCAGCCTTGGTGTCCATTTACTGGATTTGTATTTTTCTTGATAAAAGAAAACTAATTTGGTTTCCAATTCTTAGAATTTCATAATTTTATATTTTTCCAACATATTAAGACAGGAAACAGTCCAAAATAGTAGGAAAGACCATCTGCAAGCTATACTGGATAAGAAGAGTGTCCATGCACTGTAAAAATTGTATGACAGTGGCATATATACAAAGGATTCCTTATTATGTGCAAGTTTCGCACTCAGTCAGGTGATCATACTTTTCCATTTTGTTTGACAAGTAGAAGGGAAAAATCAACATTTGAAACAGTGGTTTAGGTGCCAAAGTCCCTGTATGTTGTAACTGTATAAACTACTGCCTTTCAGGGCACCGGCGTTCTGATGGCACCTGTGCAAATGCAAAGCAGAACTTTTCACAGCAATGAAATTACCTTTATGAAACATTCACTGTTTGCAAGCAAGGTGCAGCCTAGAAGAACAGGCCCTGGTGGTCATGGTGCCTTCTGGAATTACAGGTGCCTGTGGTGCAGACCACTCCTGCAGACAACATTGCCAGTGCAGTTGTAGCAGTTTCAAATCCCAGATAAGACTGTAAACTGCCCTAGAAATAGTTCAATTGTTCCATCGAGGAATCTGGCTCAGTCCATAACTTTTAAAATACTAAAACGAAAGTCATAACAGAAGTTGATTTAAAAGTTAAACTAAATAAATAAATAGCAATAAACTTTACCAGACTGTTGTTGAAGTTTATTACTATCTATTTATTTAGTTTAAATAAGTCTGTACCCTAGCTCTCAACTGATATTTGGAAAGAAATGTTCTGTTTCAAAACAATGAATGTTGGTTTTGTGGGTAGCCGTGGGTAAAATGAATTTCCGTGAGCAGAAATGTTTGACCATTAGCTGCCGTGAAACAACTGCCATGTAAATAATGGACCGTTGGCAGAACAGTTCATGTTTTGTTGTGCATTTTGGGAAAAATTAAACCAAAAGAGATAAACTCAAGGCTGGGATGTAAATAATGAAAACCAGCCAATACACCCCAATAGACCCGCCCCCCCCCAAACACTCAGCCAAAGTTATGCCCCAAGGTTATAGTTGTTCTGTTTTCCTGCCACAAATCTGACATTGTTGCATGGTTACATGCACAGTATATTTAGACTATGCACAGCATATTTATTTTTATCCTGTGCATTTCACTAGTCATGTTATATCTAAGACTCTTTTTGGAGTCTCAGACAAACGTTATTTTGTTTCATTGTATGCCTGCATTTTTTCAAATGGGAATAAAGTTTGATTTGTCTTGACAGGTTACTTTGGGCAATATACTCAAAACATCATTAGTATGCTATACGTCATCCTGGTTATAGGAGGTCAGCAAAGAGTATATTACTGTCACTTAAAATGGCTTCATGAACAAATAACAATACGGTTACTGACAATTGCATTTTTGTTTCTTTTAATTCCATTTGTTTGTAATTTTATTTTCTTACTCTGTGACAAAAGAAGTGATTTTTATATATTACATATTACAGTTTCTTTAAATTTCTAAACAAAATGTCATTATCTAGTTGGAAAAAGTGTTTCTCTGAAGTGGTATTCAGTAGAACTAGTTTTACTAAGTGACTATTTAAAAGCTGCAACAATGGAGGCTACAGTATAAATAAGGGTTAAACTTTATTTTTTCTGGTGGCTATGGATGGCTACAGGTAATCCATGATGTACGTAAACTGCCCTGTCAAACTTTGCATAAATCAAAATTTGCATAGACAGCAGAGCCCTGTTTTACAGTGCTCAGGATCCCTACGTGGTCTTCTGCTGCTGTGATGTCTGTTTGACCACGATGGACCACACTGTTCTGGAGAGGCCATGATACTTCAGATGGGACCATGACTGACGGAGCAGCTGGCTTGCTGAGCACCAGACCCTCACAGCATTTCTTACTACTTCTGTTTGGTAAAGGAGTGCGACCCATACATGGAAGAAACTGAAAGAGCAAAAAAAGTGACACCTAATAAAACAGCTATGGAGAAATGACATGAAGAGATTTACCTCCAGCATCATATCTCAAGCATGCTGGTGCAAGAACACCCAATGAATACTGAATAAATACTGAATAATACCAAATGAATACCGAATGAATACAAAATGATATGTGGTCACCTGGTTGGTGAGTTTTATGCTTCATGCATTGACAATACAACTTCAGTCTCAATGGCTATATTATAATGGTTCTATGCTTGCAAATATTCCTAAATAGTGTGACTAAACAACTGTATTTTTAATAAAAATTTGACAGAGTAGCATTATTTATTGCTATGAAGACCTCTATATCATATTGTATGCTAGTAATGTGATACTGAAACATGCAATGTCATTCCAACTGAATGAATATTTCATATCCCTTAATGTAGTTAACCTCTACATGAATCAGCATTAACTGTGACATACTTCAGTTTAATGGTGCCCTAAAGGGAGTGGAATATAATTTCAATCACCCTTATTCCAGCCATTGATTTCAGGACTTTGCGGTGTCTGTTGTGCAGAGGGATTGTCATTTAAGCAGGCTGGCATGTCATGGACACTCTCCTGCTTGTCATGTAGACAATAATGCTCAGTGACAGATGTATCGTACGTGGTTTGTACACAGAAGTAACTTTGGGTAGCGGAGGAGGGGCTGTGTCGGATAGGAGTGAAGAGGTTTGTTGTGCCCCAGAGATCTGACTGAGGTGTAAGTAATGTAGTTCAACAGGTTGATTATGATACAACTAGTTACAGCTGGTTAAATGGTGGGGCGGACACCATCTTGCTTTAAGTAATTCACTCATATATGTCACGTAGCCGAAACACTCCATACACCGGTAGTGATGGTTCTGCACGGCACTGTGAAATACAGCCACTAGCAGACAAAAGGGAAATTTGTTCTATTTTCACTCCATCCAATGATTGTACACAAGTAACTCTATTTATTTATAATGGTTTCCCTTTGATGCTATGCAAATAGTTTAGGAAGTTAGTAGCTTTAATGTTAAACAATAAAACGGGTCATTTGCAGACTGCAGGAAGGATTTGGGGTATCATTAAATCAACAACTGTCATGCCTCATTCCCCATATTTTAGGACTAACGATTCCTGGGTAAGAATTACATCTGTAGGAATGTGACAGATTACATAATACGGCTTAACAATGACAATTATAACTATTGGTGGTATATAGACTATGACATTTATTTAAAATTTTAGACATATCATTGTGTCCAAGAACTGATGCAAAGTGCTGCCCTTTGCCCGCACATGGTAAACGTTTGACTGATTGATTTTGTACAGTCTCATTTTCAGATACCTCCTATCTAGATGAACGAAACTGTGGGTCTTTGCCAAATGCTCATGACCAGCTCTACACTACTCTCCAGGAATGAAGATTGGTTCTGCTCACCCCATTTCTTGTGAGTTATTCTGAGCCATATCTTGTTTTTGCTTAATTTTTTTGCCTTTCTTATTATTTATACTTCTTCTGTTATATTAGTGTTTACTCTCTTAAAGTATTCATACTGGAGTTTTTCTGTTTTTAATTTCTGCTAACCTAAAGCAGTATGTCATCTTATAGATAGAGGGCATTGTCTGCACTTATCATTTTCATTTAATTTTTTTAGTCTTTGTGGCGACTACCATGACGCCATCTAGTGGCAAAATGTAGTAAACTTATTTCTCCTATCAAAATCATCCATCCATCCATCCATTTTCCAAACCGCTTATCCTACTGGGTCGCGGGGGTCCGGAGCCTATTCCGGAAGCAACGGGCACGAGGCAGGGAACAACCCTGGATAGGGGGCCAGCCCATCGCAGGGCACACTCACACACCAG
>JABFEA020000038.1:7103962-7134336 GCA_019775915.2 Cyphomyrus plagiostoma
CTTAGTTTCCGAAGGAAGTAGAGACGCTGCTGTGATTTCTTGGCCAGTGCAGTGGTGTTGTTTGTCCAGGAGAGATCAAAATCAAAATCAAAATATCAAAATTATATTAAAATATTGCTTACACCTTTTAATTTCAGTGGCTATTATAAAAACGTTTATATGGGGTTTCATACCGTACACCTGGCACTTCATAATAACAGCTTAATCGATTGATGCATATTACATCATACAAATATTCGCATTATTTCGAATAGCCGAGAGAGGCAGGAAGTACGTCATCCGCAGGCGACAGTTTTTTTTTCACATGTGTATGCCTTCACATTCTGAACTGACGTCTTTTATGTTTTTCCCCACGAGAAAATGTCTGCGAATCAACAAGAGAAAGATCTTTCTGCAAAGGGAGACTTAAAAGACGAACTTAATAAAAAGGTAAAATAGTACTGTGCTTAACATACCGAGACAAACAAATTTAACGTACAAGGAAATTAATTCATGTTGTCATTTCCTAACCGCTAACGTGTTTTCACTATCAGTACTGGCGGAGTTATTATTTTTCTCGATGTGTGAGAAGGAACTTGATAAATCATGTTTTCTTTTTAGATTAAGGAACAGAAGGTCGTGGTTGATGAACTCTGCAATCTGAAGAAGAACAGGGTAATGATCACATTTTAGTTGTCTTTTTACTTTATATCACTTGTAGAAAGTAATTATGTTATTCGCAGCTGAATCATTTGAAAGCGAAGTAAACGCAGCAAGGACACGTTTATATGCTGTGTACGGTTGTATAGGTGGGTATCGGGAGCCATAATGATTTGTTGTTCTTATGGTTCGTAGAGGGTTTATGTGCAGCAGCCCAATAGCAACATCTTCTTTTTGGCTGACAAAGCGGAGACGCTAAGTACTTGCAGAAGTAAGTGAGTCTGTTAAGTCTTAAAACTGTTTTAACATTGCATCTTGTGTTGACTTATTTTTTAAACTTATTTTTTGTAGTTAAATTTCGGCATTAAAATCAGTTTCAGTTTCCATTCATTGATGTAAACCAGGGTTCTTCAAATCTGGACCTTGATTCCAAATTCAGGCCTTGTTTTCACTTCTCCCAGGTACTTAGTTTAATAATTATTGATTCTGATTGGTCAGAGGCTTCACACCTGACTGGCAGGTAAAGGAAGGCTGGAAAATCAGCAGGGCTCGGACCGTGATTTGAATAACCATGATGTAAACACTACATGTTTTCCCTTTCCAGAAACACTGGACAATATGAAGAAAGAGTTCCAGGATTTATAAAAACATACGAAGTGGACCAAGACTAGTTAAGAGGAATGTAACAAATTTTAAAATGTGTGGTATTTGCTGTTCCGTGAACTTTTCCTCCCCTCATGTGTTAGACTCGAGACTGCTTCAGAATTTGATAAAGAGAGGGCCTCACTCAAGTAAGGAAGTAAGGAAAATTGTGGGAGATGTGAGCTGTGAGTGCCTTTTCTCTGCTCATGTTCTTAACATGAGAGGCAAACTGACTCCTCAACCACTGGAAGATACCGATGGAAATATCTTTCTCTGGAATGGAGAGGTGTTTGGTGGTCTGGAGTTGGGATTTGAAGATAACGACACCCAATGTCTCTTCCATCATCTCTCCAGCTGTTCCAGCCCTGGAGATATTCTGTCTCTTCTGTCTTCTGTACGAGGGCCATGGGCTTTTATTTACTACCATGCAGCTAAACGCTGCGTCTGGTTCGGCAGAGACTACTTTGGCCGGCGGAGTCTGCTTTGGCGATTTGGTTCACGGGAGAAATTTGTGATTATAACATCTGTTGCTGCTTCTCTCAATGGGGCTAGTGATTCGCCGTGGCAGGAGGTTCCAGCATTTGGGGTTTACAAACTTGATTTAGGTGAAAATTCTCAACTGACTTCTTTGAAGTTAGAGTTGTATCCGTGGATTTACCCAGGTGAGAAAACACCTTCAGTTGATGAGCTTAACTGGGAGAGTCTTGACAACTGTGTATCTTTAGTGATTAATGATTCTGGGCTTTGTCTTGCTTCTCCCGTAAGTCCAATGAACATGTCTGTGAGTCAGACCATCAATGCTAATATGAATATCTTTGGCTGTCAGCCAACCATTGAAGACCTGGATGCATTCTTGACATGTGATCAGGTGAAGAAGGTGGCTAGCCAGCTCATAGATGTTTTGAGCCAAGCTGTACAGTGGCGTGTGCAGTATCTTCCATACGAAGATCCAGCCACATTGATGCCCAACGACAAAGCAGACGTTGCTATCCTTTTCTCCGGTGGAATCGACTCCATGATTCTGGCTTTGTTAGCCCATCGCCATGTCCCAAGTGGAAAGCCAATCGATCTTTTGAATGTGGCTTTCAGACTCCAGGAGCCAAAGAGACAGAAAGGACCAACCAGGAAAACGAAGAACAAGGAGATGACACCGGATCAGGCCAATGATCTCGACGAGCCCCTTCCGTCTGCGAGATTCAACGTGCCTGACAGAATCACCGGTAGAGCTGGCCTGCAGGAGCTGTGTGCCTTAAGCTCAGACCGGAAGTGGAACTTTGTAGAAATCAATGTAACCCAGGAAGAGCTTCAAGAAATGCGACAGAAACACATCTGTCACTTGGTGCATCCTTTGGAGACAGTGCTGGATGACAGCATTGGCTGCGCGATGTGGTTTGCAGCCAGGGGAATTGGCTTTGTGAAGGACGGGATAGAGTACAGACCATTCACCTCCTCTGCAAAGGTATGTCATGGTGTCCGTATATCTTGGTTCCTCTATTGTAGACCGATGTATAGTCGCAAAATTTTGATACTGGTACAGTGTGCTCACCTGTGTTCATACTCCTCTTAAGGATGCTATAAAACTGCTCTCCACTAGGTGGTTCTTACTGGTATTGGAGCAGATGAACAGCTGGCAGGGTACTCGCGACACCGGGTCCGATACAAGGCTGCTGGGCTTGAGGGCCTAGTCCAGGAACTAGCTATGGAGCTTGGCAGAATATCATCCCGGAACCTTGGCAGGGACGACAGGATCATAGGGGACCACGGAAAGGAGGCCAGGCGAGTGCAAATGAAAGAAATAACATTGCTGCAATCAGGCATAATATTTGAAAATCTAAAGCTTGTTAGAAAATAACATCTTAAACACTATCTAGCCAGTTTTAATGTATTTGCCTTTTTGTCTCCTGTCATGTTATTCATGTGTTATTCACAGAAAATAACATTTGCACACAATATACAATGAGCCATATCTGCTGCTTTAGCAATTTCTTCTATTTTTTAATTATCCCATAAATACGTACCTCTGCAATTCCTAGTCATGTCTGCTTTGATGGTCATGAGTGCATTTGTCTTTGTGTTGCCTTATTCTGTTAATAATAATAATAATAATCCATTTTATTTATAGGCACCTTTCTAGACACTCAAGGACACCGTACAGGGAATAATAATAATACATTATTAGTATTGTTAGGTGTTATATGTTGTTGACTGGACAGTGTGAATAAAAAATCCAATGTCAGTATTTGAACTGTTCTGCCAGGACCCCGCTAGGGCCAATGTATTTGTCCTGATTCCCCCACACCAAAACAAACACACATACACACAGACCTGGTGATTGTTCATTTTACAGTTAAATGATTTTATATATTGTATATAATATATTTTTAATATCTCTAAAGGTAGCAATTTCGAAGTAGGTCTGCCCTTCAGTACCTTCTCGCCCCACTGGGGAGAACCATACCCCACAGACGTTTGAATCTTGTGTCGAAGGTGGCGAATGTCCTTTTGTTTCAGGTTCCCCTATCTGGATGAGGAGGTGGTCTCCTTCCTGAATGGCCTACCAGTGTGGGAGAAGGCAGAGCTCTCGCTCCCCAGGGGGCTGGGGGAGAAGCTGCTGCTGAGGCTGGCAGCCCGGCAGATGGGGCTGTGTGCCTCAGCCGTGCTGCCCAAGAGGGCCATGCAGTTCGGCTCCCGCATCGCCAAGCTAGAGAACAGCCACGAGAAAGCATCCGAAAAATGCAGTAGACTCTGTGTTACATGAGTCATTCCCTGGATACTTCACATTCAGAAATCTTTCCATAAAAACCTTTCATTATCAAATCGGTACCTATATTTTACTGATCCGAGGGGGGAAATGTTTTATGCTCGATTACTTTCCATTCATTATACTATTATGTATTTTCCATTTGTTTGATTGATCATTAAAATAATTTTTAAATCGTGTACATTTAAAGAAACGCAGCACGAACAGTTAAGCATCGTCACTTTGTAGGTTAGTGTAAAAGTGACACAAAGTCTGTCCATCTTGCTGAACTGCAAAGCCTGTAGTGATCTGTGTACTACCTCAGTATCACGCCTGGTCTATGTGACGGCACTACTTCATGTAAGACTCAACGTGAGAAAGCTTCTGTCTGAAAAATGTGTCGCACTCCATATAGGATGACAAGTTTCCCACGTCGAAGCGGCCAGATATATGATGGACGAAGACGGGTTTCCTGGAAAGATATGGGAGATCAAACTGTCAGGCAGAAAAAAAGTTCCGCTCTAATAAGGAGTGCCATATTACAAGTTCGCACCTTAATAAGAGCCATGAAAGAAAGTTCCCCGGGGCGTCTTTTTCTTCAATAGGTGCCATCTGGTGGGAGAAACTGAGAATTACACGCAGTAAAAAAGAGGGTAACGGGTATCTATAGTTGATAGACATTTTAATGTAGGTCACCTCCTTTTCGTGAAGGAACATGTCCAAAAGGGGAATGCTGGTCTTCGAGAACAAATAGAAGCAGGGGCACTGCAGGGACAGTGAGGACAGTGAGGACGCTGCAGGGACAGTGAGGTAAAAATACAATAACAACTGCATGCAGTGTGTCGCTGTACCGACGCATTACCACAGAAGCCCTGGTTTACAGCAGAAGTCTGCACCAGGCTAAAACCATGAGATGTGGGCTTCAGGGCAGGTGCCCGTGTGGCCCTAAGAACAGCTAGATCCGCTCCGGGACAGACCATCTGAACCACTGAAAGTATTCTCACTCACACACGCGCACACAAATGTTCCAGGACAGTAAAAACAGTGTATGCGCCAAGACATACAGGCCCTTACAAATTACAGGTCTACCTCACATACCACAGAGTGTAATACACCGTTCCTTGACAGGCTCAAGCAGGTCTAATCTGTCAACAAGTCAGAGAAGACTACCTCTCCCAGCAATGAACAAGCACTCCATCTATCCACAGCGGAAGTGAGGAACACTGTAAAGTGAACCCAGGTAAGGCTGCTGGTCCTGATACTATTCCAGGGCAGGATTTCAGGAACTCTGCTCATGAGCTTGCAGTAACCAGAAAGAGCTCAACAAAGACCTCACTGAATAATGGCATCTCAGGAGCGGTAACCTTAAAAGCTTACACTGATCCAAGGCATGTCAACTGCATCCACAATGTGAAAATACCCATTTAGCATAAATAGCATAGACCACAAATAGCACTACTGGGAGGTGCAAATTCCAAAAGAATTTAAGACAAGTTCTTACTCATTATTCAGGCTCGTAAATACAGTATTCAAAGGAAAAACACTACACATATTACAGAAAATATACAACATTATAAAAGGAGTGGCAAAAATATACATTTCGAGTTCATTTTTCACCAACTTGTAAACAATTAAACAACCAATTAAGGATCACTTTAAAATAATAATAAATACTACTGCCGCATGCAGAAATACTCTGATGATACAGCTATTGTGACTTGTATCAAAGGTGGACAGGAATACAGGGACTTTCTGGAGGCCTTCAGAAACTAGTGCAATAAAAGCTGCCTGCAGCTTAACGTCATCAAAACCAAGGAGATGGTGGTGGATTTTAGAAGATCTAGGCTACCTCATCTGCCAGTTTCCATACAGGGGCAGGACATCGAGGTGGTGACCTCCTACAAATATCTGGGGGTCACACTGGACGATAAACTGGAATGGTCCCTAAACACAGATTCTCTCTATAAGAAGGGCCAGAGTCGCCTCTTCTTTCTGCGGAAGCTGAGGTCCTTTGACGTGTGTGATGACATGTTGCACATGTTTTATCACTCAATGGTAGCCAGTGTCCTTTTTTATGCTGCTATATGTTGGGGGTGCAGCCTGACAGACAAAACACCAAGAGGCTGGACAAGCTGGTGAAAAAAGCTGCCTCAGTGCTGGGCAAGAGGCTGGACTCACTTAAAAGAGTGGTAGAAAGGGCCACACTGAACAGATTAAAAGGTATAATGGACAACAGTCGACTCTCCACAGCTCATGGTTGGGCAGAGGAGCAGCAGTGCTAGCCGGCTCCTCTCACTGTGCTGCAGATCTGAGCTTTGTTCCCACTGCAATTAGACTTTTTAATAGTGTTCTCTGACCTCATCCTCCCATTCCACCCGCTGTTGTTTATCTATTATATCTGTATTACAGCTAAGAAACTGTGTTATGTGTAATATGGATGTATTTTAGATGTTTTGCATGCTATTTATTTATCTTCATTACTATGTACTTTTTTTGATTATTTTTGAAGGGACTACTGGACAACTGAATATCCCCCTTGGGGATAAATAAAATTTCATCATTTCTGTCTGTCTGTCTATCTACTAGACAGCCAATAGGGCCCTCCCTATCACTTTGGGCCCCCAGGATTCATCCTAGGCATGTCTGTCCATTAATCTGATCTTGATTATGTTACTATATCTCAATACTTATATTTGGGTCATTCTGGTTTCATTGAACAAAAAGTTAAAAAGTTTAACAGTAAAAAAATAGATCATAATACTAGCATTTTACTACTCAGGGTGTTGAAATAGCACTAAATATCAAAAAGGATTGTTTAAATAAAAACATTTCTGAGTCCTGGTGAAATGCGTAATTTAGATTCCAAATGTCATCAAAATCAAAAATGGTGATGCAAAAACCTTTCTGGAAATGTGCTGAATTATTATTCAATTATTGATTTCTCATTTGCATTATGACTGAAGAAAACAGCCTTTCACCTCAGTGTATGACCCTGTGCATCTTATATCTGATGCTGACAAAAACGCCTTTTGGATTTGATAATTCATGTGGGAGTCCTTACAGTCTATTTCTCATCTGTTCACATTGGCCATGGACAAACCCATGATCAGTACTATGTGCCAAAATTTGATGCGGGAGACACTTACGGCTCTGCGTGACTTAGTCTGGGACGGGAGCGGCTTCTCCTTCATTTGACAAACCCGCTGGTCTCCATCCAGCTCCAGAATGCCATATTTGGTGGTTTCTGAGGGAAACAGGGCACCTATTCTTAACAGGTATCTAAATTTAGCGTTAGTTATACACAACTATAAACTTGCATAAGCATTTACTCCTGCACTGACAATACAGTACCGATAAAAACACTGGTTGGCTGTACAAAGCATGTCCAAAGTATAAAAATGTTTTACCAATGGTGGATGTCTTCATCCAGCTGGTTTCCATATGATAAATATGAACTGGAACTGAAATTACTAGCAAACCCTATGATTCTGACCAAGTTCAAGGTTTTATTTGTTACCATGTTATTTGACCAGGATAAGCAAAGTGAAAATGACTTCTGTTTGATCTGAAGTCATATTTTCCCGTTTTACTGCTCACCATCGTCTCTGCATGGATATGAAAGCACCAGATTACTGTCACTGCATCTTGCCTTCAGCCTTTTAAACTTGGTCGTGACCTGTAAAAGACTGAAGTCCTCCTTGAACAAAGTGTCCCTTAAAAAAAGAGAAAGACAGACTTATGCATCACCAACGTATGTAACATATAACAAATCCTGTCACACAAACTAACTTTTCATTAGCGTAAATACAAACCCTCCTATAACTAAAACGTCGTCTTCTATTTTGAAATGCTTGATCACGAGTTGAAGGCAGGAAACGGCGCCAAGACGTTCCTGAGAAATTCCAAAAAGAAGGAAAAATAACATAAGTCAACTGAAATGATTGTATTATACCCAAAAATTATGCCGGAACGCACGTTTTGACTCCCATACAAGACTGACCTCGTTGTTTTCAGTCCCATCACTGAGGATTTTGACATTTGGAAAATGCCCTCTCCAGTCCTCAAATGTGTTATAGTAAAGGCTGTTAGTCTGTTGGAGTGAAGTGTGAAATATCCCCGTCAAAATGTGCATGCATTTTCCATTAATAAAATTTAAATGAAATGAAAACATCCATGTACGTCTACATTCTGCCATTGCAATGACACCACTGCTGTTGACTTTAACTGAAAACTAACGGGAAGACTTAATGTGCATTCGTAACATTCAACATGAAGTATGTTTTTTTTCTGGTCAAATGGATTTCGCAAACTTAATTTCTTGTGAAATTCTTGGTGGGGGAGGGATAGGACAAACTACCATTCAATACTAGATAAGTGCAATGTAAGAATAAAAATATGTGATAAATCGTGAACGAGTAGTACAATATCAGAATGTAGTTTTGTCGGACATCAGAATAAAAACAGTACAGTATGAAATATTGTAAAAGTGTAGGAAGTACATTGATAGTAAAACAGACTCACAACGACCACGATGGCGTCCACACAGCCAGACTCATTTAATGCTTTAATCCAGTGCGATATTAAAGCAGCGTGTCCGACTGGAAGCAGAGGCTTAGGGGTGCCAATGAGATGCTGGAACTTCCCAGTTGTATCATTTTCAATGTCTCTCTGCAGCCTTGTCCCGTATCCTGCAGCCAGGATAACAGCCTTCATACTAGCATTACAAATAATGGCATCAACTCCACGTCAGATCATTAAAATCTTTCTAAAAGATTCATTAAACAAAATACTCGTACAGGGAACTATACCCCGACTGCATTTCCTAACAACTGAGAAATAATATACTCTCTATACTCTCTATAAACAAGGACTTTGGATACGTTATCTTTTCACGCATGCGCTATACTGCAAGCCTGAGACGTGACCAATTCGATGCAATGGCGCCACCTTATGGGTTGAACATGTGAAACGTCGGGGTGGAAGAACACTGATCTGAAATAAATATTCTGGTATATCATAAATTAGTAATATTTCTAAAGCGGGACATTTCGCTTACATTTGCATGAAAAAACAGTGGTGTTCATTTAACATTCGCTTCACAATCTTTATATGGTCTTGTTGACTTATCTGTTACACATAAACAACGCCCCAAAAAACTGGTAAAGCTAAAACTAGTTCCGAATAGATTTCATAAATATCGGAAGTCTACTTGGTGTGTTTTTTATCTTAATCTTATCTTATTAAATACATATTACCGAGAATATATATAGAGAATATATCATATTACTTTTACTAAATGTAGCGTACGAAGAAAACGAGGGCAGAACTATCTGTATAATTGTTTGTTCATACCGGAACTTCTTAATTGACGGAACCGTGTTGATGGCGTGAGAGTCGGATACGGTTTAATTCATTTCACAGTAATATTTTCCATCTTATCGTTAGTCTCAAGATTCTGTTATTTAGCCTACCGTATATGCAATGAACGACGTTGTTTGTCATTGCTGGTTGTTTGTATAAATATTAATTTTACGTATTACATTTAAAAAAACCAACAGTTTCCCATTACGGTGTGATACCTGCTGGTAGTATTTTAACCGGTTAGTAACGTTTTTGTAAAGATCTGGATTGCACTTTGTTACAGTTAAGCACGCGATTTTAAATTTCGTATTTTCCTCAGAATTGCTTTTTGAAACATTGGAAAAGTCGCACCGGAGTTTTATTATTATTTTTTTATTTGATCCCCTGGAATGGAACCACAGTGCAAACGTAGAAAGGCAACGCAGGATGAACGCGTGTCTTGGGAAGTTTTGCCAGTCCTTTCAGACGAACAGTCCCAGGATACGCAGTTGTTGGAAGCTTACGCTGCGCCCATCATTAGCAAGAGAGAAACATCTCGCCTCGTTAAGGAGCTGGCCACGATTTATCCCTTGACTGGTCTTCAGCACATCAAACGAGTGAGAGCATGTAAAGACAGTAGCAGCCCACACCCTTTGGAGATTATTGTCTGTTTGGGAAGTGAATTACAAGAAAACCACGGAGAGGTATCCATTTCAGATTTATCTTCTGGGAAATTTGATAGAAATGGTTTGGGGGAGCTGTTCTTGGTGAAAATACCAGCATGTCCTCCACTTACACGGCCTCAGTTTGAACTGGCCAGCAAACACTGGCCAACTTCCTTCCATGAAGATAAGCAAGTCACTGTGGCTCTTAAGGGACATCTATTTACTGCTGACCAAAAAGCAAAAATGCAGGAGTACATGGTAACTGCTATCACGGCAGCAAAAGCAGGACGGGCAGCAGGGATGAATTCTGTCGGCGCCGTCATCGTTGATCCACAAATGGACAGAGTTCTAGCTGTGGGACATGACTGCAGACGAGGATCTCACCCCTTGCATCACGCTGTGATGGTCTGCATTGATCTTGTGGCTCGTGGCCAGGGAGGTGGAGCCTATGAGTACCAGTACCCCACCTGTCAGTTTTCTGCACCCAGTTCTTCACCCGGCTTGGGCGTCAGGTGCCCCATTGGCCTGGAGGTTAAAGATGAGGTGGATGAAGCAAAACAAAGTGGACTTCCCTATATCTGCACAGGGTATGAACTGTATGTCACCCGAGAGCCCTGTGTAATGTGCGCCATGGCGCTGGTGCACTCCAGGATAAGCAGAGTGTTTTATGGGAGTGCTTCTGCCAATGGGGCCTTAGGAACCAGATACAAGATCCACACGCAGAAGGATCTGAACCACCATTTTGAAGTGTTTAAAGGCATTCTGCAACAGGAGTGTGAGGATCTCGACGGTATAGCATTTTAAATTGACTTATTTTTTTTATATTCAGATTTTTAAAAACATGTTTTATATGTCTTGATGGTTCTCCCCATCTATATGTTATTTTTAAAATGCTTTGCAGCCATATCTCTGCAGGTACTTTGAATTTCAGGGTTAAGTATAAACAAGACAAATATCTTAACAGCGATTAATGGAATTGGGTGCTAACTGGGATGCAACTGTGGAAAAGAGTACAAAAACATGACCAAAGTTCAACAATAAAGTATACCCATTCCTAAAAACACGAAATAATTTGTTTTAATGAAACACAAAATGAGATCTGGGTATTTGTTTCTCATTATCTCCATTTCAATTGGTCTATAAACAAATTATGAGACAATTGCTACTGAAAATGATGTTCGAGAAGCAGGCTGGTATTTACCCTCCAACCACAGCCTGATCAGACTGATCTGACTGTTGTTACGTAATGCTCACTCTGTCTGACCCAATAAATACATTGAACAAAGAGGAAAAACATATTTGCCCATGTTTTTAGTGAATATAATTATATTAAACCAGTGTTTCTCAACCCAGTTCTTGCAGACCCCCAGTGGTCCACATTTTTGCTAGCTCCCAGTAGGAGAAAGAACGTAGACCGGGCGTCCCAGAGAGCTGGTTTCAGAAACATCACGTTAAACCACAAATTCAAAGGCAATCAACAGTTCAGATTAACTGGTACAAAATTAGATCAGTGTTAAAAAAAAAAAAAAACTGAATTTGCTGTGCATCTTAATTGGTTTAGCCAAATAATATTGATTTCAATTCAATTAATGACCGGTAAATTAAAAACCTGCCAGCGTGCAAAGCAAGATAGCTGCAAATGGCTGTCAGCTTCATTGCATAGAGAGAATATAAATAATTTTAAAAGATGAAAGTACGTCTTTGGGACACAGCATGTTTTATTATGTCAGGCACATTAGGGGCTATTCGGGGAATTCCAATAACTAATCAAGGGGCAGATGCTGTCACAAGGAGCTTTGGTTAAAGGAAGAACTATCGGAAAATCAGGAACATCGACTATGTTAATAAGCATCTATAATCAGTCACTGTGCTTCTTTCATTGAGCGCTCTTAACATGAATATCGCAAATCTATATACACCAAAATGAAGTGGACTCTCAGAAATGTCATTCTTAACTGAAAAACAAATAACTCCTATCCCAAGGGCATGATGTGAAGTAGTACTTTGCATTACCCATAGGACTTTTTCAGAGACCAGTAAATTAACATCCACCGATCAATGTAAAAATAATAATAATAATAACACTAATGAGTTTGAGCGACAGGCCCTTGTTCTTAATAATCATACATCTGATAGCTTTTCTGACATTTTAAGGGGAATGGAGTACAAAGGATGATTCACTACAACAGAGAAACCTCAACTGAAAACACTCAAAAAAAGTTATTTTAAAAGTAGCTTTAAGTTATAGATCCGGGCCTGCCCAGTCCAATGAGATTGGGAAAAAAAATAAATAAATACTTACATAAGTTAGCACTACACAGTTTCTTACAAAAACTCTGTGTCTCACAATGAAAGTGACAATTACCTATTGTTTACAAAAACTGCTTAGCAAACATTACTGCCGTACAAAGTTCAGCTATTTATCAGTTCATCTCGCCGTGCACAACGTGACCAGTGATCTGGAACGCTGACTTCCAGAGGATCCCGGCTCCAGGTTCAATACTTATTAATGCCGAAGATGCGGACTCCGTGTAGCTGCGGTAACTTGGGAATGAGCACACTCAGCAGAGAGGAAGTGTTGATCACGAAGTGCACTGTGTCATACTTTGTGTAGAAGCTGGCAAGGAAATATCTGGAGGGAATTTGAAAAAAAGTTTCAATCAAAAATTGAAATGTTACACTTGACAACAATTTAGTCATTTTTCCTAATGCAACAAATGTTTGTATGTTTGTAATGTGCTATTTGCCTCACTTTTATGTCCCTTTGGACAAAAGCATCCGCTAAGTAAAAATATAGGTAAATAATTATAATAGTAAACAAAGATTCCTCAGATTAACAAAGGCACAGTCAATTCTTGTGGCTCAGTGATATTTATTTTTCGGCTTTTAAGATTATTTTTTCTTCTGTTAGACAGAAAATAAAAATCTTACAGGATTATTGGTGAGATGGTAAAGAACTTTCTGGAAGAGGTAAACTGCACACCGTAATCCAGCTGCTCCCAGTGCGTGAGCAGCCGAGCCTTTCCCTGGTCGGGAGTTTCAAAGGGAGTTCCTTTTACCGCATGCAGGAACACGTACATTCCCTGTCAACGACGGATGAAGAGACGTCGATTATGCTCAAGCAGTTTCAATTTTAAGGTCACAGAATCAAGACTAACCATAAAGTAGTCCTTCCAGTGAACTTTTTCCATACTAAGCAAAGGTGAAGTAAGGTCTAAGATCTAAGCAACATACAATGCATTGTTCCAGTTCCTAAAATGAATTAAACTGCGCATTGCACCCCTATTCTTAAGGGGCACTCGAAAATCAGAAACATCTAAAATACACACGCACATTTACTGTCACAGTGCAGGAATTTTGTTTGCACAGAGAGAGCACAGGGAAAAACCATGTGTAAATGCAACAAGCCTGATAAGACTATTTTGAAATGTTTGTTTTAAAAAGCTGCCTACCTCTTTCAGTATTTTTTAAAGGTTCAATCGCAAATTACGAATTTTACATACTGGAACATAATGTAAACTGTTGAAAAAGACTCGTTTTTTGTATGTCACTGTAAAGAGAAAAACAACCGGAAAACCAGGCTGGCATTGTGCAGCAGGTTATAAAGTCCATCTTTTATAGCACACTTTGTGACTGATGTCATTGCGCTGACCTTGTTATTTACTCTAAGGAATACCGTCAACAATGAGATGGTAAAGTGCTGAGGAAACACCAATTGTTTCAGCGCCATCTGGTTTAAAGGTCTAAGTTTCTAAAGATATAAACAATGAGCGATCTGGGGCGACAAAAAATGGAACTTCATTGTAAATATTAAGGTTTTCTATATAATCAAGAGATCGCCTTAATTATGATAATCTACAGGAGCAGCTATATATCTCAGAAACAAAACACTGTCCGTGGAGTGCCACTTACCAGATTGTGTATAACATTAGTGAGGGTCCAGACAACGGGAACAGTGAAGAAAGGGATACTGAGCAGGACTATGTGGAGCAAGCCGACTCCCAGCGCGTATGTAAGCCAGATGCCCCGGCTGTTCATGACTCGAGTATTGGGGTTCACCTCGCTGTGCGCTACGCCGACATTCATGATCAGGTCTAAAAGGAAGAGGCATTTACAGCAAAAAATAAAAAATAAAACCATTATTTATCTGCTAGTAATGCCCCTGCGATTTATTAACAATGCAAGGCATACTTTAAAATGTCTTTCGTTCTTGTCCTTATATTGTAATGTATTTTATCTTATTGCACAATTGTCCCTCCAAGCACCTGCCCCCTCTCTTGCAAGTGCAGCATAAGAATTTCACCGTGTTCTTCCGAACACAAGTAATAATAAAACTTGAAACTTTTACACTGCGGGTTGTACTTGTGTCGAATTGCATGGTGCGGCTTCATGTGTCAGTATAAAGAGGTATCAGTTTAAAGACGCATAAATGTTAGTATAATGTCAGTAACATTTATGAATCGCCCTTTCCAGAAATTGCCAATGGCGGTAAACAGAGACACCTATTAGTGTCTAGGACTGTATTTACATGAAAAAAATAAGAGTTATGCCAAACTTTCAGCTGTAATTAAACTTCAGTTGTTCTGACAGAATCGATCGGGAATCTAAGGTGTAAAGTTGCATAACACTTTCTTAGATGTTGATAGCGCAAGAAATTACGCGCCGAAACATTTTATCGATCATGAATGAATGCGTTCAGGCATTACATTGCAGATGCTTTCCCGGAATGTTTTCACTCTATTTTTAAAACATCACATACAATAAAAGTGGGAATTAAAATAATAACCACGTCTTATTCATTAATTATGCGAAGACCATTGAATTATCTGTACTTCAGAAAAAGGACGCTGCACGGCAGTGATGAGTTACACTGAAAACATGTTTTTTGTGTTGTTTTCAAAAGCTAGTGTTAATGTGCGCACTGACGCGTTCAGACATACCGACCTTTCCTACCGCAGGCATTATCAGAGCTAATGCGTGTTTTACGAGGCTGTGACAGTTTGATAATATGAAGAATCGGTTCAAATATATTAACAATAAAGGGATCAGCTCGTAAAAACGCAAAATTGTGTTTTTGAGATATATCTAGGTCACCATCAAAATATTTATTCGCCAGTTAACAGGTAGTATTCTAATAGCATATTATTATATTAAGGATAAAAGTCTGCTTGTATAGTACCTTGATTAATATTGCGCAAACATGTAGCTGTTATTCCAGCGCTATCGGTGGCCCGACCGCCTCGTCTGCAGATACGATTCTGTTGTTGATCAACTACTTTCTTCCCTCGAAGAATTCACGCTTGTCGGAAGTCGAGTGAGGACGGGCGTGACTGATGTGCCGCTTAGCCAATCGGCGGGCGGAATAGCCTCAGACATTTCTCTGCTTCCGGAGTGCATGCCGTGGACATCCACAAACATTTCAGGGACTGTTTTGTTTGTAGTCTTTTTGGAAATAGGGTAGATTTTAGACACCCAGTCGAGTTTCCTGTTTGTAAGGTGCACTAATTAAAAAATCACATTAGACGGAATTATATCCAGCTGCAGCTACAGTTTGAAATGCAATATTCATGAGTGCAAAGGATGCAATTTTAATAATTAATTCATAATTTTCATGCTAAATCTGTCTAGGTCATAGACAGCTTAACATAGAAGTGACCTAAATTGCTACAGAGTGATGTTGGGAAATCTAATAAACACATCTTCACAAGCTTCCATTGATTGGACTATCAATTTGTCCCAGTGAGGAGCAGCACCTTTTAAAACTCATTTTGTATGTTGTTCAATGACTATAAAGGCTCATTCTGCTCTTGTTTTTCTTCTGTTATCTAAATAATAATGGTTGATTCACTGCTGATTCACTGCTACTTTGGAATAAGCCCAAAAGTACTTGAACCCGGATATTAGAAGAATCTGCCTGGTGAGGGACTGGAGTCTTGTCCAGAATTCTCCCCTTCACAAGGTGAGTAACATGAAATTTTTTAAATTTATCTAGGAAGTCGTTCGGTATATATAAACCCCAGACGTGATGGCAATAATACGATTTAAGAACATGCTAGCTTTATGGTGGATCCTTTTTCTGAGGGAACAGGCTGCATCCACTGGACTGGAGACCTTAACAATGTATGTAGTGGGGCAGTGAGTACTTTACATGATCTCCCTATCATAATCAGAAAAAACTTTAACAATTCTACATTTACGACTGTGTAACCACACTCAGCTCAAATTCCTACGTGAAATTTGCTGATGATATAGCAGTGTTCAACCTCATCTCCAACATTGTCAACAATGTGCTTGAAGGAAGCGGAGAACCTGGAAAGGTGGTGCCAGCATAACAGTCTCCAGCTGAATGTCAGTAAATTGAAGGAACTGCGGAGGTTAAAGGTCTCTCCTGCTATCCTCAAGGCCTTCTACTCAGCTGCAATAGAGAGCATCCTGACCATGAGCATCACATCGTAGTTCGGGAACTGTTCTGTCCAGGACTGAAAAGCCCTGCAGAGGGTGGTTAGAGCAGCTGAGCGTTGCACCAGATCTGCCTTGCCCTCCCTATAAGACATCTACACCAAACACTGTAGAACCAGAGCAACAAAAATCTCCAAGGATCTATTCCACCCCAATAACTCTCTGTTTTGCCTGCTGAATTCAGGCAAACGTTTCCACAGCCTTATGACCAGAAATGAAAGGTCAAGGAGGAGCTTTTTCCCCCAGGTCATAAAGCTCCTAAGCCAGAACAATACTCAGTGCCTCTAGGTCTTCCACCGGACTCTACAGTGACTCTTCAATCACTGTAACACTGACATAATCCTGAGTGCTGCTTTCATACTGTCCAAATCGTTGGTACATATCTCAGGCCTCTTGCACACTGCACTTATATAGTACAGCACAATAACTTTTACCAATCACTTATGTATAGATTATGTACAGCTGAACATTTCATATATATTTTTATCATATTATTTATTTTTATGTTTTATTATTTTGTTATTCTCTTATGCACAGCTGCTCAGAGTGACCAGGGTTACATTTCACTACATGTTGTGTGTGTACAATTGTATACGTGACGAATAAACCTCCTGAAACCATTTAAATGAGAAATGGGGGATGCAAAGTAAAGTAAAAATGAAAGTATAAGTGGTAGGACAAAGATATTACAATAAACAATGAAAAAAACAGCAAAAAACAACAAACCAATAAGTGTAGTAAATTACCAAATGTACAGTGGTGTAGCTAAAAATACATTTAAATTAAAACTGTACAGGTATGTGTCCTTCAAAAAAAAAAAAAGGAGATGGTATTGATGATATACCACTTGTGCCAAAAATGTAATATGTGCATGTATATTATGAGCTATATTATATGTTATGCAAAGCATACTATACATCATATTATACACAGTAAGGTATTATACACAATACTTTGTACAGTGCAGAACGTATTATACATTCAGATGTGCAAATGGAAAATTATACACAGGTTGTGCAAAACCTAGGACTGTATAATGTATATTATCCACCATATTATAGGATGTAAGTGGTATTGATTTGAATGAAAGGAACAGAAATTGTACATGGTGTATTTCAATGTTCAGCAGAGAGGAGAGGAGTTGTATAGTTCGATGGCCACTGGGAGGAAGGATGTCCAGTGGCATTCAGTAATATACTAAACCGTCCTGAGTCTCTGGCTGAAGGCACTCTTGTGTTGTTTGTGCAAAGGGTGGCAGATGTTGTCCAAGATGGAGAGGGATTTGGACAATGTCTTCCTCTCTGCCACCATCTGGAAAGAGCCAAACTCCACTCCCAGGACAGCTCCAGGCTTTCTTTTTATCAATTTATTGAATCTGCTGGCATCTGCCACCCTTAGGCTCTTTTCTCAGGAGAGCGTAGAAGATGGTGCTGGCTGCCACAGACTCATAAAATATCTTCAGCATAGTGCCACAGATGTTGAAAAATCAAAGCTTCTGCAGGAAGTAGAGTCTACTCTTCTTGTAAATGGCAGCAGAAGTTTTAGTACAGTCCAGTTTATTGTCCAGGTGGACACCCAGGTCTTAATATTCCTGCACTTGTTCCTTGGATGGAAAGGGGAGTACCAGGATTTCAGATCTCCTGAAGTCCACCAAGAGCCCCTTTCTTTTGCTGGTGTTGAGCTGTGTACATGCAGTGATATTTCTTACCACAAGGTGGCCATATTCCCTAGCTAAAAGTATTAAATGAACTCTGCTATGCTGTACCGTGCAACAACTCATATTTCATACATCAAGTCCTTTTCTCCTGTGATGTCACTGCAATTTTTCATACGACTTGTGTATTTTCTCTGTATGTTTTACTCTTATTTTCCCAGAGTCACCTAAATTCATGTCTGTTGTTCTAATCATTTCTTTATTGTCACTTACATCTACACTTCAATGATGACTGGCCATAAAGTTTGTTATTAGGATTATAATGCAACAGCACTTCAAAAAGCATGCACACCTAGTGTAACTGTTCCGTTTTAATCGTCAAATGCGATTTTGAAATAGACTTTCAGGGCCTTTTTGGTTAGTCTCTTCTTGACACTGCTGTAACTGGTTTCCAATGACTGGTCACTGATTGATTTTCACACACGTGATCTCCCTGCATACATCTGCATGGGTGTTTGAAGGTGCACATTCCACTGACCACGCGACACACCTATAGATAATTTGCACTTTGCAGAGAATTTGTGCCCATCTGGGAGCGTGACACAGTGATTAGTTTAGTGTTTTTGCCTCTGATGCCAGTCACATGCAAAAGTTGAAAAAAGTTTGGAAGTCAGACATGGAATGTGTCCTTTTCATTTAATTCATATGGAAATCTCCATGGGGGCAGAATTCCCCCCCCACCCCCCACCCAATACATGCCATCAGCTCTCAGGGCTGTATCCTGTATCACGAACTTTGCATTTTGGCCTGTGTCAGGTTTCATAGCTTTTCCAAAAGCTGTTTACTCAAGTGCTCCTTACAGTGTCACAAAATTTGCCTGTTTTATTGCGGAGATGTTTGGCAGTTGGCGTCCCGTCAGAAATCAACACCCTGGATATATATCTGAGAGCTGGGCTGTCAGTGGTAGGCGTGGCCACAGGCGTGAAATTAGGTAGCCGCATTATACAGGAACCAGGGTACCCGTACGTTAAGAGGCTGTTCACTCTGGTGCACTCTGATTAAAGACCAACAGAACTTCCCTGTAGATATCATTATGGGTAAATTTTATATTATTATTATCCATTTAATCCGCTTCAACCCACCTCTCTGTCTTCAGTAACTGCTTATCTAGTTATGGTCATTGCCACTCAGAGTCAGTCCTGAGTAGCACGTGGCATAAG
Source organism: Cyphomyrus plagiostoma (assembly GCA_019775915.2). NCBI lineage: Eukaryota > Metazoa > Chordata > Actinopteri > Osteoglossiformes > Mormyridae > Cyphomyrus > Cyphomyrus plagiostoma. The sequence continues at coordinate 7,123,322 of JABFEA020000038.1, forward strand.
GCCTGGTGTGGTCCATTCAGGATTGGTACGAGCAATGGTGCCCGGAAGGAGACTCCTGAAAACATGCGAAGAACGCGTGACTTGCACCTCAGGCATGATGCAATGGCACAGCCTTCCCTGAGCAAAGTTAGCATGGGGCTCCATGGCTGAGCTATTAGGTCATCGAGCTCCCCTGATGCAGGGCTGAGGTCCCTCGTGTATGTGGCCCCCGGTGTTAAGAGCATCGACAATGGGGAAGTCGGAAGTTTACTCCATCCCAGAGTTTGTTTGTCAGGAAGTTCCAGTGCTCTGCTCACAAACAGAGGTGAACTGAGGTCTGGTGCGAACCGGCGATAGTGTGACTGATTTTACTTAAGGCAATTTTTCCCAGCGAGTGGTGAGGACTTATCGACGCGGAGGCATCTGCCCTCCCTCACCACTGCATGCAATCACACAGATGACTCTTATTTAACGGATTTTATTTTGGGACCGGAGGAACAAACTCGAACCCTTTAGCCATGTTGTTTCAGGCCATGTCCTGGCAGTGGGCCACGGTGTCGGATCGCAGAGGGGCCACGGTGGCCCTCGAGTCCAGCTCTCTCTCTGGGGTGGGGGGGTCAGCGGAAGGCCACATTCTATAACTGCCAGATTAATTCCCACTCAGCACATTTACTTTTGGAATATCCCTTGTAAATCACTACGTTGCCCCCCTCAGGGCTACTCCGGATGTGCGGTTCCTAGTAGGCAATGAGTGAGGAGCTGAACATTGTGGCTGGGCCAGGAAATGCCAGGATACCATGTGTGCCTGGCGGTAGGGGCGCTGTAAAGGGGGGGAGATTAGGGCAGTTCCAAAAGCCTCTGAGTGACAGGTGCCCTTTAAAACTGGAACATAATTGGTTTTTCAGGTTGGGGGCCCAATATGAGATGCTTTAACGGAATCCAAACTCTCTAGTGGTGCCTTTGCCAACCCATCATCATCCACAGCACGTGATGGTTCAAGGGTGGTTTTAGTCTTTGCTGCAGGGCAAGGGGCTCAGTGACTGTGCCTCGCCACAGGGATCATTCATGGACATCTTTATCGATCTCTGTCTCATTTTCAGCAGGAACACGCTGGCACAATTCCAGACGCGGCTTTTAAATTCTGATTATTTGCCAGTTTTTTTCAGAATGAAGCCGACGAACCCAAATAAACCAAACGGATGTCAGACGGTCACGTTCATCGATTAGGCCTGTTTATGGCAGTCGTCTTCTGGAACCTTCCTCGCTCTCGTTTGTGTCACATGACTTGGGGGTGGCCTTATGATGTCTCTTTCCACTTTCGCCGCATCTCTTCCCTAACGGGGCCCGGCCTAACTGGTGTTAATCACGTCACACCGATATTTGCCCTTTGCTACTCTAAGCATCCCGTCACACATCCACCATCCTTTTGCTTGAAGCTAAGCCCATCACTGAATGCGGTCTGAGGAAAAATCCCAGCCGGGGAGGTCAATAAAAACAATGAGTATCATTTTAAGAGCTTCATTGGGGTTTGGTGTATCGATTAGATGCTTTGAGCTAAGTGATACGAAGAATGGTCACATGACATCGTCCATCTCCCTTGACCAATTGCCTGCAGCGACTACCAAAACAAGAAACCACCACATCTGTCATTTTGGTCAGCTGAACAAACATCTCCAACAAATAAGTGCACCCTATACTAAATTCTGCAGATCCTAGATGCTGATATTTCTGTCTGTGGTTGGTCCCAACAGCTTCAACACAACAGAATTGGCCCCATGAGATACATCTACACATCATAATAATCCATTAGGTACCCTAAAATGTCATTCTATCACATTTTTAGGATACCTTAAACAGGACCTGCTGTGGCAGCCTCATTCAGTCTATATAATTGCACTTCATTGCGTTATAATTGCACTTTTTTCCACTGTTACTCTCAGAGGAGACCTGGGTCAGTTTTACAAGGGGTGAACTTGTGAAAAGACGTTGGCCTACTTTTTCTGTTACGTGAGCAGTAAAATTGTGGCACGCTGCTCCAACGCTTTGGCACAAAACAGCCTAGAATAACGGTCTATTCAGCGTCACGTAATCCGGGAAAAGATTTATTCGGGCTGCCGTAATTCGAAACAGCTCTGCCTACCATAAAATATATGTGACGTAAACAGCTAATGTGCTGTTTACAGTGCCAGAAACTGGAGAGTTGGTTGAGATCAACCAATTAAAATGCCCGGTAGCTTACCAGCTGTGAAGCTTGTTCGTTTAAAATCGCATGTCTCCAGCACACAATCCCAAGTGATCTGTGAAGTAATTTGGACCTGTCGGCCTCTCACTTGTGTTTACGAGGTGCTGCCAAAAGAGACGGTCGTCACGACAGAATAGTTAGGAGATGACAAAGCCATTCTGATTGTGCACTGAAGATTTAATTACTCGGCAAAATGAGAATGCAGTGCGTGTTGTGTTTGCTTGCAATCCCACGTATAGAGGATCTCCTCTCCGGTGTGAACACAGACGGTCCTGTTCAGCTCCCACAACATGAACATAATGTGCAATTAACCTGTTTGCCACACACCCATTCTCAGAAATCCACGAGATGTGTTAAAGAACAGCAACTCGTAACAACAAATTGCTTCGTACATATTTGCAATTATTATTCTCCCAGATAGACAAGTAAAGTCTCTCATTTGGTTTCATTGCTTTATAAAGTTATGTATAAAAAAACATTATTCTAATTAAGTCAATCACGTTTCACAATTAAAATAATCATAACTCTGTGAATCCCCATACCACACTGAAATCAACTAACTTGACAAGTAAACACATGGACACAAAAAACAAAAAAAAATCACAAAAGCTATTCCTTCTTTTTGCAGAGTTTGGTATTGTGCAAAAAGTAAAACTGAATCTATCCAAGATTTCATCCTTCAATATCACTTACAAAACACTTCATTACCCATAATCCTTACTTGATTATCAATTAACATCGATTAAAGTTTGCCTTTTCAATTTTTCAGCACTTAACATTACAACTCTACATGACAGCAAAAGAAAATGCAGAAATCCAGAAGACTTTCAGGTTTTAGCGACTCCCAATTTACCCAATGATGAGTTTAGCCATAGGGCACCTTGGGTCCTGGCATTCATGTGGGTGTTACTTTGACATGTACCACCTACTTAAACATCAGCAGATCAAGTACACATGGCATTGGTATTCTCTAGTGACCTCTATCAGCAGGATATTTTTCTCTGCCATGCTGCAAAAATTGTCCAGGAATGATTTGAGGAACATGAAAAAGGGTTGAATGTGTTGACTTGGCTTCAAAATTCCCCAGATCTCAATACCGTTAAGCATCTGTGGGATGTGCTGGACAAGCAAGTCCAATCTATGAAGGTCCCAACTTGCAACTTAGGACGTAAAAGATTTCTTGCTAACGACTTGGTGTCACATATCACAGGACACCTTTAGAGGTCTTGTGGAGCCTATGCCTCAATGTGTCACAATATTAGGCAGGTGGGGTTAATGTTATGGCTGATCAGTGTGTAAACTCTGTGCTCTTCAGTCTCTTTAAGTAGAGTGCCCTGTCTTAGACAGTACTTTGCTTGAATTACCAAATTTACTGTTGATGATTTCTGTGAAAATCACTATTAAAATGAAGGCTAGGGACTAGGGCAGGGGTAGCCATCTTATCTGCAAAGGGCCAGTGTGTATGCGGGTTTTCGCTGCAACTCCCTAATTAGATTACTAATTAGAGGACTAATTGGCTGAAAGAGTCCTCACACCTGTGTCTGAACAGCTGACCTACAGGTTATCCCAAAAACCTGCATACCCACCGGCCCTTTGCAGATAAGATTGGCTACCACTGGACTAGGGGCTTGCTTACCCACAGCATCTTTCATATTACGGTACATAATAACTATTAAGTATGAATTATTTTCATAAACATATTTTGTGTGTTAGAACTGAACGATACTAGAAAAATTTCATATTGGTAGCTAGCGCTGCCACTGCACAATGCTGCTATATGTGTGTGGAACATGCATTGCCTGATTTCCTCCTGCAGTCTCAAAACATGCTGCTTAAATGAACAGGAGTAGCTAAGCTGGTGTCCCATCCAGGGCTGGTTCCTGCCTTGTGCCCATAGCTTCCGGCATAGGCTCTGGACCCTTGTGGCCTTTAATGGGACAAGTGGGTACAGGAAATGGACAGATGGATGGGCATTTTGTGTACATATTATATTGTATTTAAATGATTACTTGATTAATTGTCCAATTAATAAGTGAATTACTTGATTATTAAAATAATGATTAGTGTTTACCCAAGTAAGCACCATAAGATTGTGTAGCATGTCGTGTTTAATATTTGTTATGTATACACCCATAACTAATAATCTAAAGCAGGGGTGGGGAATCTTATTCACAGAGGGCCAATGTGTGTGGGTGTTTCTGGGATAACCTGTAGGTCAGCTGTTCAAACCCAGTTGTGAGGACTCTCCAGCCAATCAGTCCTCTAATTAGTAATCTAATTAGGGAGTTGCAGGGAAAACCTTAATAACCAGCAGCCCTTTCTGGATTAGATTAGCCAGCCCTGTACTAATGTATAATCTGCAATTACACAGTTTAGGGTTTGAGAAATGACCTTAAAATGATTTGTTAAATTGCTGCTTTATTAGCAGAAAGCATGTGTGGAGCAGCCCCCTCTGCTACATGATCCTTCCCCCTCTGTCCTCTCATCTGCTGATGTGACTCTCGCACCTGGGAAAACCCGAGGAGTATTTGAGGACAAGTGGCTGTTTATTTATCTTACCTTGGCCAACAATGCTTCAGCCATGATGGTGGGGCTGAGAACACGAAGGCTGGGGATGCTGATAGGCACTCCACTGGGGGAGTGGAGATTTATTAACCGTGTCCTGGGTTGTAGTGACTCTCACTTCTTCGTTAATGTTATTGTTTATCAGTAGCAGTGTCTCTGTGACGTAGATTTTGCCAGATGTAGACTCGTATGTGTCTTGGGAAGAGTTGGTTTCATACATACATTTTCCATACCCCATGTCCTACGCGGCGGGGGGGACTGCAGCCTATTGCGGGGTTCCAAAGCAGGGCAGGAGGTAGGCATTGTAGAACCTAGAGGATACTCCAAATGCCATGAGAAGAACATGCCGACATTACATACGTAAAGATGGGGCAAAGAATTGAATCCTGGTTCCAGAAGTGTGATGCTACAGTACTAACCACTGTGCCACAGTTCCGCCCCCACAGCCGTTTTCAGGGCGCCCCTTAATGAATGTCTACGCCGTGTTGCTTAATGGGTACCTGGGCTCCACGCATGTTTTAATGTTCAGATAGAAGGCCGGTTAACAGCAGATGCCTGTCTGTTTGTAATGTCCCTCCCTGGATGCGAAGATGGAAAACCCTGGTCGAAGAACTTTCCAGATCTCACCCTCCATGACCATAATTTCCATGGGGTGTGATTACTTGGGCAGTAAAGGGGGGAACCTGCCACCTGTTCACATAAAATATGGGCTGGAAAATAGCTGTAGATATGATATGTACTTTCCACACAAGTGCACCTGATTAGGTAACATGGGCAATATTTTCCGCTCTTAAAGGCTATTGTGAACAGGTCCTGCTTCTTTGAATGTGCATCCTGGCTTCGAGCGTTGTCCTCTTTTGATGTTAGTTTTCTTAACACATTAACCAAATATGAATGTGTAAATGATGCCAGTCTTGTTTATTAAGTGGGAAATGTGCATAAAAAAGCTATGTGTCTGGCAAGCCGTGCTGACTGACTGCAGCCATGACATGAAACAAGATCTAGTCGATAGCCGGCCCTTGGTTTTGTCACCATATTTTTCAACAATGTGTCGTAACCCTGATCAGTTGTGGACTTACGAGCCTTCAGTCAATTAGTGACTTGAAACCTTATTGACGATATTTCGCTCTTATTTGTTGCCCATGGCAGCATAATGGCTTGGCTCACTTTCTTATGCAGTGCTGATGCCTGTCTTGAGCTCCAAAGTCCCCACAACTAGCTGAAGGTTACCTTAGGTGGTTCATATGCGTGCAATGTCCTTATCAATGACATACACGCAGTGTCACACATGCAGATTCCACCAGGTTAATTGCTATAGTATAGATTATTCATTGGATTATTTTTCTTATAAGCATATGAATATCCCCCATCCTGGTAGCTCATGGTTTCTCTCTGGCCCGTGTTTCTGTTGTCCTTGTTTTATTGTCTCTTGGAATCCACTTGGTTTCACCACAGACATTTGAATGTAGTGTCTATTTCAGCAGTTATCTCTGCTTACCTGCTTCCACAATCCATTATTGATAGGAGTCTGAGTGAATGTCTAAGATCCAGTCTTTAATGTTTATGGACTTTTATGGCAGTTAGGATCTACGCAAATATTCTGTTACCTTAGAATTCACTCAGATGGGCTGCAGCACCAGCCAGAACCAATTACTAAACTGACGTGTTAAGGGAAATGAGTATTTTTGGATAACCGTGTCTCTTTGGAGTTGACGAGAAGGTACAAATGTTCCATATCACATGGGGTTCCTGAATGACCTAGTTCTCTCAGCCCTGGCTTGTCACAAGCACGTTCCACATACTAGGTATGCCAGGCTCAGGTTCTGACTCTGAGCATAAATAACTGGATGTCGACCTGCTGGTGTGCTCACGTATGTCCAAACTCTGCATGCCTTTGGAACGAAGTGCTTTTCCATAAGCATAGTACCACAATTGGCTTCAAACATATAGCACATTTACTGGATCGCCCAAAGTCATGCTGGTTATATCTTGCCGAATTAGCTCTTATTAATACTTGTGACTTGCTCATCATGAAAATGAATGGCTTATGGAAGGTTGCTGTGTCAGAATTCTGTCGACATCCCAATAACACAGCTAGAAGCTCAATCATTGCACGTTTTCCCTCTCTGGTTGGTGTGGACATGCCATTTGTAGCTTTGTTATTTTCCGATTATTTTCATGCTATTTAAAATCTCTGGGACCATCTGATTCATTTTAATGAGGGTCGGGCTGATTCTATGTTATTAATGTAATAGCTGGCAGAAATGTAGAAATGTAAAACATCAGGGCCTAAACTAAAAGGATTTGGGTTAATTATTTCCGACAAAGTTGATGTGTCAGTTTTGAATGAGTAGCATATGAAAAAACAATTAGTCTGAGAAATTCCTAAAAAAGGTACTGGTCATATCGAACATTTTTATAGGTTAATCTTACAGTAAATGATACTATTGGCAGTACTAAAGAAAAGTGCATCCATCTTATGTTAAGCTCTGATGTTGTTGTTCTGTCACCACTAAATATCACATTTTAAAACAAGCACTGATACATACATACAGATATATAAGCATACATATGTATTATATAAACCATATTACGCAATGGAGGATTTGAAAGGCTTGTGTTAATTGACTTGAAGTGCATAATTCAGCCTTTGAATGTTTGGAAGCGCACGTACAGCTCCCAGCTGCATAAGATAGAGGCTTTATCCTGTGCCATTGTTTTCCAGTGTTTTCCGGACAGAAGGAGGGGTTAGTAGATCTCTTTTTTAGAAGAGCTTCCCTCTGAAGTTTCTTATGCTTGCCTCTGGCCAGTGATAATAAACATTTAGTAACATTTGCTCCATGGCCTCAGTTGACGTGTCCTTATTTTTCCTCTTTGCAATGTGGGTCGTAGCCTCCAGTGCCACCCCAGTGCAGGCTGGGAATTGCGGTGGTGCAGGTGTGAGTGGGTTTGATGGGTTTATTTGGCCCCCGGTTTGTACCTGGCGAGGCAGGAGTATGGTGATCAGTAAAATAGCTGCCCTTTGGGAAAGAGGCATTTGTGAAAGTAAATCTGCACTTTGGGCAAAAATAACCTAACTTCATGAGGAGCCTCTGTGATGGTTTTGCTAAATATCTGCAAAGACATGAATTTTAATTTTTCAGAATTTTAGCCACTGTCTCATTAATTGGGAGGTGCATCAAAAATCAGTAATAATAGACAGCAACTATTTCAGTGGGAAAATCGTAATGTAGCCTATGTCACACTTAACATGTCGGACACCAAGTTGACAATAAGGATGTACGAATCTATACTGAAATATCGATTGTTTGGATATGAATGTTTCATTTAGACAATCAATTCTATGTCACATTTTAAAATTTGGTAAGAATAATATTACAGTAAAATCCTGTTATAGTGGACTTGCTTATAATGGAATATCGTCTATCACAGATGAGGTCCGCTGGTCTCAGCCTTGCGCCTTTAAGAAAATGCAGAAAAAGCATCGGATATAGCAGACTTGCATGTAATGGAATTCCGCTTATAACAGACAAACAATTCAGTCCCCACGGCCGCTTTTATCTGCAGTTTTGTTTGGCTATAACAGACATGCAGAAAAAGCATTGGATATAGCGGACTCGCATATAATGGAATTCCGCTTATAACGGACAAACAATTTGGACCCCAGGGCCGCTTTTAGCTTTAGTTTTGTTTGGCTGTAAATGACATGCAGTAAAAGCATCGGATATAATGGACAAGCATATAGCAGAATTTTGCTTATAACGGACAAATAATTTGGTCCCCAGGGCTGATTTTAGCTGTAGTTTTGTTCGGCTATAACGGACATGCAGAAAAAACATTAGATATATCGGACTCACATATAACTGAATTTCACTTATAACAGACGAACAATTTGGTCCCCAGGACCACTGTTAGCTGTGTTTTTTTTTTCTCAGCTATAACCAACATGCAGAAAAAGCATCGGATATTGCGGACTCGCATATAACGGAATTTTGCTTATAACGGACAAACAATTTGGTCCCCAAGGCCACTTTTAGCTGTTGTTTTGTTTGGCTATAACCAACATGAGGAAAAAGCATCGGATATAGCGGACTCGCATATAACAGAATTTTGCTTATAACAGACAAACCATTTGGTCCCCAGGGCCGCTTTTAGTTGTAGTTCTGTCAGCTATAATGGACATGCAGCTCTGCCAGCAAGGCATGTGGCGTGTCGGTGATATCCAGCGCAGATACGTAGTCGGAATTATTAATAGTCACTCATCTGGTCAGGTTGGATTACTACATGTGCAATATAATAATCTATACCACATGTGTGTCTGTTGGGGTGTGGCATGAGTAAATGGTGCCCTGTAGGCCTAGTTGTGTTCTGGCCATACAGCAACTCTGTATATAACAGACTCTGGATATAACGGATTGATTTGCCAGGTTCCTTGAAGTCCGTTATAAATGGATTTTACTGTATTGGGAGCCGGACATGAACTACAGAATGATCAATCCGCCACTTCAAATTTTGGTTCGGGCACCGAATATCAGCATCGGGATACCAACCACGATTATTTGGTATCGGATTGAAAAGGATATCGATGGTAGCTTATCGTCCATGCCTAACAGCAGCTCCCTTTGGGAAAGATTTAAAACATAGATCCCTTTATAGATGATTGTGAAAATCCTTATAAAACCTAGTCTATATGTAGCATAAACATACCACATCATGTTATTTTAAATCATACAGAATTATAATAGTTCATATGGTAGACGATTTGTTATGTCAGGAAATGTGTGTGCTAATGTTAGTGCTTGTTGGATACCTAACATATTCACAAACGTGAAAACTCCAGTGCTTACTCACTGGGACGATAACCGTGTTGTTTGAAATAACACAGGACAAAAAATATTTTGGTTATTTTGGCTGCAGAAACGATATCCTTCTCATGTTTTCCCCCGCTTGTTAAATACCCGATCGTGCAGCGTGTCCCCTTTTACAAAGCGCTCCGGGAATGTCGCTGCCTCCGACGTGATTTTGGACCTGCTGAGATGGCTCTCAGTGCCTGAGCGCACGCCAGCGATCTTCTCACGCCCCGTCATTCCCGTGGGACACAACTTGAGTTGGCTGGTGAGAGGCTGAGCCGAAGGCTTTGTGATGAAAGGCGAGATGTGTGGTGTGAACAGCCCGGAGCTGTGGATGTGATATGTGCTGCCTTAGAACATGTGCCTCGCTTATGGGGTGATCACAGGAGGCCAAGGAACTAGCCCCTGACCAAAGCAAATCAAAGGAAAAAACCTAAGAATACCGAACTCTGCATTTGATTAATTTTAAAGCACCATACGGGTGGATTAGGTCTTATTGTCCTCCTATTCCTGTTTAACTGAGTACCTGATGCTAAATTGCTTTAACTCTGTTCCATTACTGGATGGCCAGGAGGTAACCGTGTGGCCTCACCACTCCAGGGATGGATGTCTGATTCCTTTCTCTGGTCTGTGTGTGTTGATTTTGTTTGTTCTCGTGTCCTGCTGGGTACCCTGGTTTTCTCCCAAAGGCCAAATTTTCATGTGCATGTGCCCTGGAATGGACTGTCCAGGGGTGTGTCCCTGCTTGGCGCCCTGAGCTGTCTTGGATAGGTTCCAGGCCATCTTGAGACCCTGACTAGAGGTAACTGTTTGAAAGTGGTCTTTAAAAATGTACCCCGTGCTTACACTACAATTAAATGTGTGTCGTGTACACGGTTGCTAACTTTGGTCAGCTGACTGGAGTAAGATTTTCAGTTCTAGACAAGTCTGCACACATGCACATGCATTTACATGTATGTCACAGTTTTATTATCTTGTAAATAGTCCGTAGGGTTTGCAAACTACCCCAACGCTTTTGATGTAGCAAAGTTTAGGTTTATAATAGAATAATATAGATTTGTCATAAATTTCTTCAGTGAGCATGAGAGTCTGACAGCGCGAGTGTTATGCCAGATGCGTGATAGTTAGCAATCCTTTGTGTATCCAAGCTGTTACTACTGTAACTAGACTAGTGATTATACTCAATTATGGTTGTCAAATTGTCTTAGAGAAGATAGCTATGTCTTCCATGTGAGGCTGCGGTGATCAGTCGATGTATGCAACGTTGTGGACGCTCAAAATTTGTCAACGTCAATACTTTAAATCCATCCATCCATCCATTTTCCAAACCGCTTATCCTACTGGGTTGCGGGGGGTCCGGAGCCTATCCCGGAAGCAAC